>JBBCBC010000002.1:15779035-15990708 GCA_037126765.1 Stenogyne calaminthoides
ATATTATTGATAGAAATCACCTCTGTTTTTTGAGAAACTCCATACTAGGCAGTGGTGTCTTTTCAAATTTAGGTGAGGATATATGTAGGTCCCGAACTGATTTCGTGAGTGGAAAGTCAAGAGGGGAGGGGTGAATAGACTTTCAAACTTTTCTTGTGAGCAGCGTGTAAAACAGATAAATGCTACAGAGAGCAAAGTGAGATTAGTCCAATATGATATCCAACCTACTGACAACTTGAAAGCTTATCAGTTGGACGTCTATCTAATTAGTTAATGTGAGGAAGCTAGTTTTAACCCGTGTGAATTTTTTTTCAAACTACTTAAGTTTTACCCTAGATCAACAGACAAATGGTCAGACTGATCTGATCAGCAATCTTGAGATCTAGTCTGATCAGCTTAATTAATGCATGTTATTTTAAGAGTGCAGTGCAAGTGTAAAGCAGATAAACAACACACAATTTTATAGTGGTTATGAGAACTTCCTACATCCACTTTCCCTATCAGAAGGGAGATCACTTATCAAACACCTTAGTTTTCTGTGTTAGGTACACAATACAATTAGATTTTTACAGATTTCCCACTCTATCCCAGAATGTAAGCTAGATAAACTAACCCACAAACTTGCCTACAAACTTGCCTAACAGGTTGTGTTTAGGGGGGTTTGTATTTGTTTTCCAACTATGAAATATCTCTAACAAGTGTTTAGCCTAAAGCTAGATGAGAATATTTCAGCTAAGTGGAATGTGATGAACACTAAGAACTAATTTTGAGTTTTGCTTGAGTGTTCTTGTGGAAATGACTTGAAAGTTTGGATGCTTGATAATTTTTGTAGTTAACTCTAAAGGGGTTCATCCTTATTTATAGAGGTGAGATCAAAGAGTCATTGGAGAGAAATTTGAATCTCAGTCTATTTTTGGTAGGAGGGCAGGCATGAAGTGATGTTGGCAAGGACGACCATGCCTAGAGTGTGCAAAATTTGCCCTTTGTAGCCGTTGATTCCTGATATTTCATATCTTGTTTTATCAGTCAAAGTACATACATGTCAATCTTTGGTTGGTTGATAAGTACATTTATGCGACACTTATTAGAACCTTTTCTGATCATTCTTCTGGTATGATCTTAGTATGACTTGATGTATATTCTTCATGGTTTTTTTACTTAAGCTTTTGACTCTGAAGGAGTCAATTGTCCTCGAACCAGATGAGCATCAGATCAGTGCCCAAGCTGATCTGCTCTGGAGTCTTAGTTAAGATTGACTTAGCAACAATCTAAAGACTCTGCTGATATCTTCAGTAGGTAGGTCTTCTGCTGGTCTTCAGTGTCTTGTCATCTTCAGGTCTTCTGATCTTCTTGACACTTAGACTGATATATTGAGTTCCCCCTCAATATATGACCTATTCTAAAGCATCACCTGACTACAGATTCAATTGGTTTCCTATCAAATTCATCAGTCGACTAACAAACTCGACTGGTCCTATTACATGTGTTTTTGGAACTTTCATCAAAACTATACATTTTCCTAACAATATATACTATAATTCATTAATTTGTTATGTCCAGATTTTAATTATTGTTGTCTTCTTTTGGGGATACTTGCTTAGGGGCTTTTGGTTATAATGTTTGGTATGAACTTCATAAACCCAACTTGAGAATTTTATAAGCAAAAATATGTTTATTTGTAGGATTATGCAACTTAGATTTAAAAAATCCATTAAAATCCTAACCTAAAATACTTATTCTTTTACATTCTCTCTCGTATTTTTTTTCCATATTTTTATATTATTAAATAATAAGTACATAGATGAAGCACTAAACCATCATTCAATCTTGCGTCGTTTCAGTTCAGTTCTCTCTCATTCTCATTTGTCCTCTCTCACATTTTGAACCGCCTATTTTTTCGATCTCTCTAAATTTATGTCAGGTAATAGAACAACATATCTGGAGGCGCTCGTTAGCGGTCGACTAATGCCTCATCTCTATCTAGCTCTCTAAGTTTCAACGCGATTTTCGAGTTTCAATCGACGTCTTTTCTCTGTTCGGTCCTTCTTTTTTGGTGGACAAACGACAGAGAATGAGAGGTGATGCACCAGCGTTTGAACAATTAATAGACTATCTTCATTTTTCTTTAACTAGAAGTAAAAATAGAATTTTAATGGATGCATTGAGTTTTTAATTTAGGACCTTTTTCAGAGGCTAGAACACGTTTTTTTCAAATTTTAGTGCCTTGAAGAGCAAACTGAATGTATTGAGCATCATTTCCAGCTAAAGAATAAATAGTGATTACCAAAGGGCTTATTAGCATAACAAAAATCTATTGGAATATAAAAAATGACGTAGCAAGCATAAATTAAATGGGAAACCATTAAGGATGCCCAACAATAGTTGTTTTACGATTCGTTTAATTTATTTATGTCGCATTTCTTTCACCAATCACCCTATATAGTAATAAAGAGTTTTTCTGATGATGTGTTCTGAGATTCGTTTTAATGATGTGTTATATATTCTTAGAGCATATACATCTAAGTGTCATTATATCATGTATTATGTGGTATATGATGTGTCAATAGTATCATTAATTTTAATTTTAATATTTAAAGAATAAAAAAGGGAAAATAGATATTATAAGAATATTTGACTAATGTAATGTATCCCTTAAAATCAATCAATTATATATCTAATGTCTGATTTCCAACTGTCAATTAATTTTCAAGATTCTCTTGCAAAACCTTATAATTTTTTTCAAATTTCTTCATTTTTCTTTGCAGAAATATTTCGTCCTCCTCTCGTATATGATATTTTATATTTGTGTATTTTAGGTTGAAGGAGTGAACATTTAATCTCTATTATTGTAGGAAAGAGTGGAGGTGACCGACGTGGTTCAGACGGTGGGTCTCGTGTCTGCAATTCATCGTCTTCCATATATAAATTTATGGAAAAACTAATTCGTTATGAAACAGTTTACCGATATGATTTGGTATACCGAAATTTCGGTACGATAATGATATGTGATTTTTGTATATCAATTTTTCGATATATACTGAATTTTAGTATACCAAAAATTTAGATAACGGTATTGATATATATTTTTTAAGAGGCACACTTGCATAAGACGGTCTCACGGTGAGGCAGGGCATAAGCTGGACATTGACTCTTTAACACTTTGAGAGGGGTAGGTGTGATTTGTGCTAAGTTGTACCCCATTTCATACATGAGACCGTCTCATATGAGTTTATGTCATTTTTTAAATACATAAAATATTGATACGATAACGGTATATGACTTAAAATTTTCGGTACGGTATACCAAACCACCCTAAATGATAATTATATTTAGGGGTGAAAAATATATCTAATATACCGGTATATCGGGCTTACTGTACCGGAAAATACCGAATTTACCAAAATTTTATGTACGGTATAGTTACAGTACTGAACATTTCGGTACGGTAACAGTATAAAATTTTGGAAGGTCCTATTAGTGTTAGTGTCCTAGAGACAATCTATTGTAAGGACATAATACTCGATGATATTCAGTTTGATTTAATAATAAAGTTCATTTAATATTAATGTATGGCAATACACTTGTTTGAATATTATGTTTGATTGTTTGCATTTATTCATGCAAGTGTTCCCATGAGTCAGTGCTGTCATTGAGGTTGTGAGAACTTAGATGACTTAAGTATGATTCTCAAATGGCCCCGATCAAGGATCATCAAGAATGAGATATTGATGATGCAATTGAGATTGATGTGCGATTTGCATCATACTCTTAGAGAGTGTAGTAAGATCTCACTTACTACGAGATACTAGGTATCTCATGATGGATACACAAATACCTTAGAGGGTATTGGTATACCCATCCGAGAAACCGTTTGATGTAAGTCCACAATATGTGTCTACGGGTGTCTCGGTTAGTGGGAGCGATGTGATACTCCTTTGACTTAAGGTCAATACGCACGACATGTGTGGAGTGATGAACTTTGACATGACCGACGCTTGCACCCTTCCATGGGTAGATATGACTTGTATTGGGTTCATCACGAAATGCATGTGCGTGGTAGTTGAGCCAAGAATATGATTTATTCCTCAATGTGGATTTAGACATAATACTCGTCTTCTCATCATAATTGGATCTAAGTCATCGGCCGGTGCACATCAACTTAGACTTTGTGGCTAAGTGTGACATACATGATCAATTAGTGATTAGAGATAATATGATTAAGTTATTTGAATAGACACTTCATCATGTTCAAGACTTAATCGAGTATTCGCGAATGAAAGGAGGAAATCGTAATAGCCCATGTTTCAGTTACAGGTAGTTGCACGTTTCTCGCAACGTACCTCATATATTGAGAATGTCTGATTTATTGTCTAGGGTTCAATTTTATTGTCTAGGGTTCAATTAAGACCGTTAGTTTGACTAATCGCTCGATATATGAGGGTCTATGGGTCACACAACAAGTAGTTCCCTTTTACGGATTATAGTTGGTTGATTAAATGTTAAATTGGATTTTATATTTAATTTATGGAGAATTAATTAATAATAGATTAATTTAGAATTAATTATTATTAATGTTTAATTAAAATGGATTTAATTAAATAGGATTCCCAATAATAATATATGGAATATTATTATAGGATTTAATATATGGAATCAAATCCGTAGAGATTTGATATACATGAGAATTAAATCCGTAGAGATTTTATATTTGGGAAATAAATCTAAGAGATTTATTTTATAAGATTAGGGATTTTATTTCGTAATCAGGTTAGCTTAAGATTTAAGCTGGGTCTCCCCTATATATATGAGCTCTTGGGAATTCATAAGACAAGGATTCATATTTTCTCCATAAAATCTAGAATATGAATTTTCCTAGCAAATTCCGTCTCAGATTCAACGCTGGCAAATCTTTGCAAGTCCGTGAACGGGGATTACGTGGATACCATAGTAGAGAAATATGCGTACGATTTACTGTAAGGTTTCTCTTTATGTTTATACGTATTCAATTATGCAATTACGTGTTCGTTGTTGGTGTATTTCCGCTGTGCATGTATTACGTGTTTACGTGCCTCTAAATTTCAACAGTTGTATCAGAGCTTTAGGCTCTAATTTTAATTGCATAATTAAAATTTTTTTTGAAAATTTTTTATTTGGGGCACGGCTGTTTAGAACTGACCGCACCCCTTTGGCTATTTTAATTTGGGGGTGTTTTGTTTAAGTTGTTGCTTGGCTTCGATTTTCCCCTTTTGTCTCCCTGGTTCGTCGTCTTCACCGTCTCTACAATTTAGGGTTTTCCCGTTTGGGAACCCGCCGCCGCTTTCTTTCGTCTTCACGCGACTGTCGGTGGTACGCAACGTCGCTGGAGGCTGGCGCTAGGCGCCGTGCCTCGCGACGTGTGCGGGAGCCCGCGGCGTGACCCGCGGTGGCTGTTTTGTCGATCTACGTCATCGACACCCCGATTTCGAATCGATTCCTCTTTCTCCGTGATGCGCCTGCTACCGATGGTCTCCGTCTTGATGGGGACTCTCGCCGCTCCTTGCAGCGGCGATGCGGTGCATCGATTGGGCGATGGTTGCTCTCTTCCCGACAGAGCCATGCGCGTGTGCGCCTGAGCGACGGCGTGACTCGTTCACACTCGCGCTTGGGCGACGCAGAGCGACTCGTTTTCAACGCCTCCCGTCACGGCGGCGATTCGTCAAGCCCGAGAGTTTCAGGCTCGTCCTGGTTCTGCGATTTTGTCTTTGTTGGCGGTGGTGCCGCGCATGCGCCACCATATCCCGCTACTTGTTGCCTATTTCTTGTTCAGTTGGTTTCGTTCTTTTGGTTCGATTTCGATTGCAACAGATGGACAAATTTGATGAATTAATTGGATTGGTTCTGAAGTTATTGATGATTTAGGTTGGTATTTGGAAACAGTAGTCCCAAATTACAGATTGGATGCTATCGGATTTGGGCGGTGATGGCGGAGGGTTGTTTTGCGAATTTGATTTGGAACAGACCCTCTCGTGCAAATTTTAGAAATTGCACCTGAGCCCCATATCTTATTAATTAAAATTAAATTTGATTTAATTAAGATTAATAAAATTCGAGTTTTTTCAGAAGAAACGTATTAGTTGGACTAATGATAGATTTAATTAATTGGATTACTTAAAGTCAAAATATTAATAATGAATTTAATTATTAAACTTAATTTTAAAATTGGATTTTAAAATTATGGTTTAAAGGATTAAACGAGTTATTAATTCCACTAGGTTAACGTGTTTTATATTCTACTAACGCATTTTCACGTCTACATAATAATTGTTTGGGTAGGCGGCGCCCAATACTTGTCGGACCGTATTATTGTTTGGGTAGACGACGCCCATATATAAGTCCGTGTAAACCGTGTTTGGGTAGGCGGCACCCAATAATTGCTCAAATGTGATGTAGATTAACATGTTGGATCTCGATTAAGCAATTAATACACCGCCTTTAAAATGTTCCTCACTAAAATATGGTTTTCTCATTAATTTGATAAGATGTCTTCCATCAAAATTAAAAAAAAATCGGGGATTTCGTTCCAATGGGTATTTAAGACCAAAGTCTTTTGCTCGGATCTACATTCAACGGGACTTTTATAGGGACACGTTGTGTCGCCGCTTGATGGTTGTAAACCAACTTAACTTTGTTTCACCAGCCAAAGCAGGGAAACGAAAGTTAAGGGACATCCGATTAAACTGAGTTTAATCAATTAGGAATTGCAGTTTTTGCAATTGGTTTAGAGACCTACCAGTTTTATTATTACAGTAATCAGCCAAAGCTGATATTGTAATAATAAGAATGTGGATCCTAGTCCATTACAATTTATATTTGATATAAATTCGTACTCTTCCGATGAGGTCGTTGAGTATGTGAAAATAATGATGACAAAATAAATATAAAAGAAAGGTCATATTTATTTTGATTGCTGAATATTGATCACAATAATTATGTGTTTAATTCCCGTTTTATTTTATTTATCTTGGTTAGTTGAAATGTATAACTGTTATTGAGATGTCTTTTGAAAACAAACAAATTGGCTAGGCCAAATTTTCTGGACTAGCACCGAAACATGTGTTTGGTGCTAAGACAAGAAAAGATTGAGTACATGTTGGACACGTCAATCCTGATTACCCTTGCAGCTGGTTCCTTGAGGCAGCCACGTTTGACGTAGCAGTTCAGAAGAAGCATCAAGAAAATGCTTCTCAGGCTCAGTGTGTGATTTTCATACCGTAAATTCAGATACAGTATAGTACGGTACGGTATGCCTAATTATATTAAGGAAATATAAGAAGGATAAAATTGTCCTGGACAAAGCACCCTTGATAAAAACCCCCTAAAGCCCTCATCTCGATTGGCTGTACACTTTCTCTAGGGTTCAATTCTGCTCTGAGAATGGCGACTCGATATTTCGTTCGTTCTCTTCCCACCACCAAGCAATCATTGACGTCGTTATTCCACCACTCCTACACCACCGCCTCCGCCGCCGCCATCCCCAACTCCTCATTTCTGTTCCGCGTTCGCGCTCTCGTGACGGCGGCTTCCACTTCCTATTTTCGCCGCCTTGTGCCGGCGATTTCCACCAGGGCCTTCTCGTCTGGGCAGACGACAACTTCTCTGAACGATCCAAACCCTAACTGGTCGAATCGCCCCCCAAAGGAGACGATTCTGCTAGACGGTTGTGATTTCGAGCACTGGCTGGTGGTTATGGACCCCCCGGAAGGTGATGTCACTAGAGACGACATCATCGATAGCTATATCAAAACGTTTGCTACCGTCATTGGGAGGTTTGATCTTTTCTGGACCTCTAATTTCGTATTCTAGTATATTTTATGGTCATTTTTGTCCTGAATGGTGTTCCCCTCATTGTCGTTATCCTTTATTGTGTTTCCTCTCGGAACAAATGAAATCTAGTAAGAAGTCTACTATTAATGTTTTGAATTTATACGATGAATAGTGGCATTCGGATTAAATGGAAACTGTGAATATTTGTGTGTAACGCAGATATTATTAGAGTGGTATTGATTGATAATTGGAAATGCTAAAGAATTACTATGTGTTATGTATTACTAGGCTACCACTTAAATGTCTTGGCTTGTGGGTGAATATTTGTGTGTAACTCAGATTATTAGAGTGGTATTGACTGAATATTGGAAATGCTAAAGAATTACTATGTGTTATTTTGAATGTCTTGGCTTGTGGGTGGTCAAGTTATAATTACTCTCATGGCTTTGTTTTGTTATTTTGATTATCATAGTAGTTTGATAGACGAAATTTCTCTTCTCGAGTCACGGTTTAGATTTATTTTTGTTTCATTGTAATTTTTGAAACCTGTAGTGAGGAAGAAGCAAGAATGAAAATTTACTCAGTCTCTACTAGGCATTACTTTGCCTTTGGAGCCCTTGTTTCAGAAGAACTTTCGTACAAGATAAAGGGTGAGCAATTTATTTCATGATTACTATCTGTGGTTTCCTACTATTTTCGGAAGTTGATTTTAAACTTTTTGGGCAGAACTGCCCAAAGTTCGTTGGGTGCTCCCCGATTCTTACTTGGATGTTAAAAATAAGGATTATGGAGGTATGAAGTTCCATTTTATTTAGTTGCATCATAAGAGGCTGTATGCAATTTCTATTAGGAAAGTGAATTTTCCATTTGTTTTGTTCAGTTTGTTAATTTCATACAGTATCTTTTGTGGGTTCTTTTTCAAACTCTTGGTGTTGCTTCCAGTTAAAACAGGAGGCAGTCTGTGAGGTGTTGTTTTCTTTGGGTTACAGAAACCAGATTTTGGATTTACAATTCTAAGAGGGTGTTTGCAAAGCCAATACAGAACATATAACCACTTTTTTATTTGAAAAACTGTGTCTAACAGCTTTAAGAAATAAAACACTTCTAGATGTTTTTGTTGGGTTTCAAAACAGGCCTCAAATGTGGTTCTACTTGGAATTTTGAAACCCGCTTTTATAGAACCATCACTACAGCACCTATAAATCTATTCTCATACTTTTCAATTCAATCAATTCTATATCCTTACGTTTTAATATATTTAAATCAAATTCATAAGTCACGTCACCCAATTAATACAAACACCAATAAACCTATTGTCATACTTTTCAATTCAATCAATTCTATATCCTTACGTTTTAATATATTTAAATCATAAGTCACATTATCCAATTATTACAAATCGCACATAACAATTTAATAATATGACATTATTCACTCTTACATAATGATTTAACATAAAGTTAAATTCCACCTACTCAAAATCCAAAACAAACACATACCATAAGATTTATCCGGATTTTAGAATTCCCTAGATTTCTAAAACTGGTTTTTAAATATCACTTGAAACCCAAATCAAAACATCACCAGTGGTTTTCATAATATAGGCCAAGACATTTTTGTCCGTCCAAAGCCAACCTCTGGGAAAGGCTTATCCTCCACTAGAGTGTGGGGTTATTTAAACCTTTTCTCATTGTACTGCAGGTGAACCATTTATCAACGGACAGGCTGTTCCATATGACCCTAAATATCACGAGGAATGGGTGAGGAACAATAGTCGGGCACAAGAGAGGAACAGGCGCAATGACAGACCTCGAAACTTTGACAGATCAAGAAACTTCGAAAGAAGAAGAGACAACATGCAAGGACAGAACTCTGGACCCAATGCTGGAGGGCCAGGTGGCAACTATGGAGGTCCACCAAATATGGCTCCCCCACAAGCTAATGCTGGACCTGGGCAGCCCAACATGGGACGACAGCCCAACTATGGGGGAGGGGTGCCCCCAAATAACCCTGGAAACTATCCAGCAAATAACATGAGAGGGCCCCCTCAAAATGCACCAAATCATCAGTATGGCCCTGGCCCGAACAGTGGAGGGCCCCCCTATCAACCTGGCCCGAATCAGGGTGGCTATCCCGCGGGACCTGTTCAAGGACATCAGAATGCAACCTATGGAAATATAGGGGGTGGAAACCCCTACCAAAACCACAACTCTCCTGTTAGAGATTCTCCGCCACCTCCAAATCAAGGTTATTTTGACCCGAATGCTAGCTATGCTCTGAACGTGGGACCGGGTCAGGGACAATTTCAGAATGCTTATGCTCCTCCGCAGCAGAACCAGAATGTCCGAGGGAGAGACTTCCCACCACCTTCAAATTACTGAGGCATGTATATTGAGATGAATTGGCTTCTGTTATGTTTTCCAGATTCATAAGATACTTCATGGATCCTTTTAGGTTATTAGTATGCTTGTCTTAAGTTGAATGTGCAAATGCTTCATGTCTTTCAAGTCGTTATTTCTGTTGCTTAGGTCTGTAGTACGCAGTTATCTGGTGTACTCGTTCGCAATGTAGTGTTGCTTAATATAGTATCTTCATTTTGGAGGTTGCTCTTAATATGATTTCTTGATTCTGGAATTTGAATTTGTTTGATGCTTTAAAGAATTATTGCATCTTGGGTTCTTTTTTGGTTCTTGGTCCCATATGTCTGGTTTGGTAGGTACACCTGATGCAATCAATTGTGTCATATAACCATTCATTGGGCCTTGGATATATTTGGTTTTTGTAGAGGACCTACCATAGATTTTCTCTCGGAATTGTAACAGTCATATAGAGAGAATAATCCAAGATTGGGTTTGAATTGAAGGATTCCGAATGAAAAGATTTTACTTTCATTCTAAAGTTTGAGGGGATTTCAAATCTGCCAAATTTTTTAAAAATTAAGATCAAAGTGAGAATCGATTACTTCATATCTACAGTATGTTAATCACGACAAATGATTTATTATTATTGTCTTCAAATATGTCCCTCCAATCCTGGTTACATACCACAGGTCTAACTGCATATAGCTTGCTTGAACAATTTTTAATTTTTTTTACTTTTGCACAAGTTTAAATGCTCCTTAAAAGTTGCATATTATGAATGTACAAACTTCACAACTGCAGGATTAAAGCAACAAGAACAAATAAATATATACTCTCTTCTATTATCTTTAAATGTCATTTTGAATTTTTCAGATAAATTTAGGATATATTTTTATATTAAAATTAGCCTTAATTAATATTCACATTGCACATTTGTAGAAAAATAAAAAATTTAAATGATCATAAAAATTATGCGAATATATGAGATAATGAGGGGAGGAAATATCAAAACTATGTATTATGTAAATAATGTAAAATTTAGAATGATAGGGGAATATAATTTAGTACTTCCTCCTTCCCGATCTTAACCGCATGTTCACTGTGTGCTCGGAGTTTAAG
Source organism: Stenogyne calaminthoides (assembly GCA_037126765.1). Taxonomy (NCBI): domain Eukaryota; kingdom Viridiplantae; phylum Streptophyta; class Magnoliopsida; order Lamiales; family Lamiaceae; genus Stenogyne; species Stenogyne calaminthoides. Next base: position 15,790,318 of record JBBCBC010000002.1, read on the forward strand.
AAATAGTTGTTGTTGGTCCCGGTGAAAACGAGTCTTACACGTGTATGGGGGGGGAATACACGTGTTCAGTGTTTTTAAAACTTTTCTTTACTGAGGTCAGCTTGAGTCAGGTTGTCCTGATGATTTGGTCCTGAGAAGCACAAATTGCTCTGAGTCAAAGTCTACCTGAGACAGTGATCCTGAACTGCTTTCAGATACCTCAGATAATCCCAACTGATCCTGAGTTTTCAGAGATCCTGAGCTGCGTGGATTAGATAACTAACTTTCTGAACCCTCAGAAGAGTAAGTTCAGTTTGGTAACTATCTGTTCTAGCTACTCAGATGTGCGGAATGGTTGGCCCTTAGTTTATACTCGTTTTAAGCTTTTGCTGAAAACCTTCCTTTAATGGAATAGTGATTAGGCTGTGATTCAATTTTATGCAACTTTCAGTGGATTGATTCCAACTGAAATATCAGTGAAAATATGCTTTCAAGACAAAATAATGCAACAGATAAATCAAGCAAAAAAGAAAGCAAATAACACAACAAATTATAGTGGTTAAGAGACTCAAGCTCCTACGTCCACTCTCCCTGATCTTTTCAGAGAAATTCACTAATCACTTCTTAAGTCTTTCTGACTACCTCTGTAGTTTACTAACCTTTCTAATTTTTGAGCTTTCTGACTACCTCTGTAGTTTACTTACTCAAAAACTCACACAAGCTTTCTGTCTATCCAAGATAGATTACTCACTTCTTCTCTAGAGCTTTCTGACTACCTCAATGTAATTTACTTACTCTTTACAACTCCAATCTCACCAACAATCACACTCAAACTACCTTACAAAGGGTTTGGGGTTTCTTGGTTGGTTTCCAACTAGGATGAGATATCCTTTACAATAAGGAACAATGCAAAGGCTAGGATATCTCGACTAAGCTTTGGATATATCTTATCAAGCTAGGCTTAGTGGAATGAGCTCTCTTTGATTTAAAGCACTTGGGAAATTCTCGGTTTTTCGAGTGCTTCAACTTGCAATAATAAGTTTTAGCTCTTGAGTTGCTTACAAATGTCCCGTAACCTTTCAATGTAGAAGGTCACCAGTATTTATAGGCATACACCAAGGTCACTCTTGAAAAACTATCCGTTGGAGAGATAGCTTCGTGAGTTTCCTCTTATGGTGTGTGAGAAACGGTTATTTTTAGGGTTTGACACTCCCTAACACGTTTTAGGCAATAGTCTTTCATGTAGCCGGTCTTCACTTTTTGCAGTCTGGAACTTAGTACTTCTGACATCTTTTCAGTGACCTGTCGCTGTCAGTGTCAGTATGGTACAGTGCAGTCTTCCTCTTTTTGACTTTTGTCTCCAGTTTAAAGGTAGACAACTCAACGACTCTTTTGGTTATAATCTCTGAGTTGATATAACCTTAACAACACTTTGTCTTAGTTCTTTTTGTCTGCATTTGAATGTGTTGGGCAATATCTATTTTTCTAAGGAATCGCGATCTTCTCAGTATTGAATCATTCAGATAGATATTTTCAGTGCCTCGGAACATTCAGGTTTTGTTGGGAAATGAATTTAATAAAGAGGATTTTGATTAGATCCAAAAACCCCTGAGTATGACATGTTCAGGATAATCTTGATAGATGAGTCAGGATTCAGTTTTAGAGTGTTCAGGATAATATCTGCATCGTGTATAGTCGGCAGATATATAACAGGTTAGATTCTGAAGACTCAGTATGAAACTGAGAATCTGAAGACTCAGTATGAGACTGAAGAATCTGAAAGCTCAGAGAAACCTGAAGACTCAGAGAATCTGAAAGCTCAGAGAAACCTGAAGGCTCAGAGAAACCTAAAGACTTAGAGAATCTGAAAGCTCAGAGAAACCTGAAGACTCAGAGAATACTGAAGGCACAGTAATTACTGAAGAATCAGTAATATACTGAATGCTCAGTATATCCTGAATGTTCCGAGGCACTGAAGCTGAGGAATATAGCCGTTGGAATTCAGCTGACGTGGACCAATGAGAGGAAGACAACCAGCCTGAAAAAGCTGCAGAACTTACAAAGAATAGTATGGATTTGAATGTGATTCTCTCCAACGGTAACATTCAAATCCACACTATAAATACAAGTTCTTCCATCAAATTAAGTGTGGAGATTATTCAAAAGATGCTACAGAGCCAAGAGCGTTATAGTCAAAGCATTCCCACCCTAGAACACAAGTCTGTGTATAAACAAATATATTCAAATAGTGTTCTAGAACCCAACCTAAGCAACCCACGATGTATCATAAGCTTAGAGAGATTTTCCCAACCTTAGCATTGAGGCTAAACCATTGTAAGGGAAAATCTCACCATAGTTGGAGACAACACCAAACCCAAACCCCATTCTCGTAAGAGATAACTAGTGGTGAAGTGGGGTAGTTGTTAGGCAAGCCCGAGAGGGTGATAAGTCCCGAAGGAGTGTGAACTCGTTAAACATCTAAGAGGCGAGCCCGAGAGGGGAGGTAGTCAGAAAGCTCAAAGTAGAAAGGTTAGTAAACTACAGAGGTAGTCAGAAAGCCTTAGGAAGTGTTTGAAGGAATTTCCTTTCCCACCCAATAACTCGGATATCGAAGCTTGAGTGCTCAAAAGATTACTTTTTTCAATGTGATCGCCTCGAGCTAAATCTATTTTTAAAACTTGCTTCGATTCGATTATTAACGCAGGATAGAAAAATTTGTGAGTTCTAAAGGTTCACTACTTTAGAACTCCCCGCCTCGATACCACTTGTTGGCCCCGTGGGGAAAACCCATTTTGCACGCTCATGAAGCAAAACATTTCGCTAAGTGCATATAAAAAAACAGGTGAAGGAATGGTGATTCCAGATTTTTTTCGTTTTAAGCTCATGTGTTGTGTTTTGCTTATAATCGAATGCATATGACAAGATAAGAACGTAAAGCAGTAAAACACGACAATGTATAGTGGTTCGGAGACTCAAGCTCCTACATCCACTCTCCCCGTTCCTAGGGAAATTCCTTCAAACACTTCTTAAGGCTTTCTGACTACCTTTGTAGTTTACTAACTCAAACTGGACTTATCACCACCCTCTCGGGCTCGCCTCTTAGATGTTTAACGAGTTCACACTCCTTCGGGACTTATCACCCTCTCGGGCTTGCCTAACAACTACCCCACTTCACCACTAGTTATCTCTTACGAGAATGGGGTTTGGGTTTGGTGTTGTCTCCAACTATGGTGAGATTTTCCCTTACAATGGTTTAGCCTCAATGCTAAGGTTGGGAAAATCTCTCTAAGCTTATGATACATCGTGGGTTGCTTAGGTTGGGTTCTAGAACACTCTTTGAATATATTTGTTTATACACAGACTTGTGTTCTAGGGTGGGAATGCTTTGACTATAACGCTCTTGGCTCTGTAGCATCTTTTGAATAATCTCCACACTTAATTTGATGGAAGAACTTGTATTTATAGTGTGGATTTGAATGTTACCGTTGGAGAGAATCACATTCAAATCCATACTATTCTTTGTAAGTTCTGCAGCTTTTTCAGGCTGGTTGTCTTCCTCTCATTGGTCCACGTCAGCTGAATTCCAACGGCTATATTCCTCAGCTTCAGTGCCTCGGAACATTCAGGATATACTGAGCATTCAGTATATTACTGATTCTTCAGTAATTACTGTGCCTTCAGTATTCTCTGAGTCTTCAGGTTTCTCTGAGCTTTCAGATTCTCTAAGTCTTTAGGTTTCTCTGAGCCTTCAGGTTTCTCTGAGCTTTCAGATTCTCTGAGTCTTCAGGTTTCTCTGAGCTTTCAGATTCTTCAGTCTCATACTGAGTCTTCAGATTCTCAGTTTCATACTGAGTCTTCAGAATCTAACCTGTTATATATCTGCCGACTATACACGATGCAGATATTATCCTGAACACTCTAAAACTGAATCCTGACTCATCTATCAAGATTATCCTGAACATGTCATACTCAGGGGTTTTGGGATCTAATCAAAATTCTCTTTATTAAATTCATTTCCCAACAATTTCCCCCTTTTTGATGATGCCAAAACCATCTTGTTACAAAACACTTAACCTATACTCAGGTTTCAGTTTTTTCTATTACAAGAATGGTAAATCTCTTAACAATCAATTCAGCAATGAATCACCCAACAATTTCATCACCAAATAACAATAATCAGGCATATCAAATAAAAAGACATGTAAAAAGATAATGAGGTATTATCTTTGAGCATAAAGATAAAGTTTCAATGATTGTATGTTATCAGTTACAGATTACAATGAACTTATCAAAAGTAAAGACAAAAACAAAAGAATTACAAGTCTTCAGTCTTCTGATGATCTTCAGCTCGGCTCCTGGCCTCAGTGTCTTCAATAACATACTGAGTCTCAGGTTTCTTGATTCAACGGACCTTGTCTGATCAGGCATACTGATTCTCATACTGATTGAGTTCAGTTTCTTCTGACTTCAGACATCCTGACCCTCAGGTCTCTCTTACTTACTGAGTCTCAGATCAATTTTCTTTACTGAATCTCAGATCAGTTTTACTTACTGAGTCTCAGATCTTACTGAGTTTCAGGTTTCTTTTACTCAGGCTATCTGATTTCTTCTTTGCCTGATCTGATCAGCTCGACTAATCAGATCAACACATCTTTAGATCAATATATCAGGATAGCATCTGATAAGTACATCATATCAGGTTAGCATATCAGTTTATCATATCCGATCTTGATCACGTCTGATCTCGACCAGTCTCTTCTGCTTATCTTCTGATTTGCAACCTTCTCTTCTGATTTGCTGGCTTTAGCTTTTCTTCACTCTGATTTTGCACAGCTCATCAGTTGACTTCGAACTCATCTAACTTATTTGATCTTGATCAGTCTCGTCTGCAGCCTCGTCTGATCTCGATCATCTACTTCTGATTTCGTGAGTTCCCCCTCAATTTGTTCTTTCGTTCCCCCTCAACTTGTTATCTGTAAATTTTCTTGAATAACACAAGTTGACAATATTTTGGCATAGAACTAAAATATCCCAACAATTTCTCAATTGATAAAGATTCCAAAACAATAGTATATATGCATTTTTAAAGAAACAGGTTTTTCTTTAAAAAGATCTGTTCAGGTGATTACTCTGAAATTAGTGAACTTTTTGAACTCCCGCTCTGATACCACTTGTTGGTCCCAGATCAGAGACAGGTTTTAAAAATAGATCTGCTCAGGCGATCACATTGAAAAAGTAATCTTTTGAGCACCCGCTCTGATACCACTTGTTAGTCCCGGTGGGAAAACCCATTTTGCGCGTGCAGAAGCAAAACATTTAGTTGCAGTGCATATAAAACAGGGGTGAAGGAATGGCGATTCCAGTTTTTTTTCGTTTTAAGCTCATGTGTTGTGTTTTGCTTATAATCGAATGCGTATGACAAGATAAGAACGTAAAAAGAAACAACACAACAATGTATAGTGGTTCGGAGACTCAAGCTCCTACATCCACTCTCCCTGTTCCTAGGAAAATTCCTTCAAACACTTCCTAAGGCTTTCTGACTACCTCTGTAGTTTACTAACCTTTCTACTTTGAGCTTTCTGACTACCTCTGTAGTTTACTAACTCAAACTGGACTTATCACTCTCTCGGGCTCGCCTCTTAGATGTTTAACGAGTTCACACTCCTTCGGGACTTATCACCCTCTCGGGCTTTCCTAACAACTACCTCACTTCACCACTAGTTATCTCTTACGAGAATGGGGTTTAGGTTTGGTGTTGTCTCCAACTATGGTGAGATTTTCCCTTACAATGGTTTAGCCTCAATGCTAAGGTTGGGAAAATCTCTCTAAGCTTATGATACATCGTGGGTTGCTTAGGTTGGGTTCTAGAACACTCTTTGAATATATTTGTTTATACACAGACTTGTGTTCTAGGGTGGGAATGCTTTGACTATAACGCTCTTGGCTCTGTAGCATCTTTTGCATAATCTCCACACTTAATTTGATGGAAGAACTTGTATTTATAGTGTGGATTTGAATGTTACCGTTGGAGAGAATCACATTCAAATCCATACTATTCTTTGTAAGTTCTGCAGCTTTTTCAGGCTGGTTGTCTTCCTCTCATTGGTCCACGTCAGCTGAATTCCAACGGCTATATTCCTCAGCTTCAGTGCCTCGGAACATTCAGGATATACTGAGCATTCAGTATATTACTGATTCTTCAGTAATTACTGTGCCTTCAGTATTCTCTGAGTCTTCAGGTTTCTCTGAGCTTTCAGATTCTCTGAGTCTTTAGGTTTCTCTGAGCCTTCAGGTTTCTCTGAGCTTTCAGATTCTCTGAGTCTTCAGGTTTCTCTGAGCTTTCAGATTCTTCAGTCTCATACTGAGTCTTCAGATTCTCAGTTTCATACTGAGTCTTCAGAATCTAACCTGTTATATATCTGCCGACTATACACGGTGCAGATATTATCCTGAACACTCTAAAACTGAATCCTGACTCATCTATCAAGATTATCCTGAACATGTCATACTCAGGGGTTTTGGGATCTAATCAAAATCCTCTTTATTAAATTCATTTCCCAACAATTTCCCCCTTTTTGATGATGCCAAAACCATCTTGTTACAAAACACTTAACCTATACTCAGGTTTCAGTTTTTTCTATTACAAGAATGGTAAATCTCTTAACAATCAATTCAGCAATGAATCACCCAACAATTTCATCACCAAATAACAATAATCAGGCATATCAAATAAAAAGACATGTAAAAAGATAATGAGGTATTATCTTTGAGCATAAAGATAAAGTTTCAATGATTGTATGTTATCAGTTACAGATTACAATGAACTTATCAAAAGTAAAGACAAAAACAAAAGAATTACAAGTCTTCAGTCTTCTGATGATCTTCAGCTCGGCTCCTGGCCTCAGTGTCTTCAATAACATACTGAGTCTCAGGTTTCTTGATTCAACGGACCTTGTCTGATCAGGCATACTGATTCTCATACTGATTGAGTTCAGTTTCTTCTGACTTCAGACATCCTGACCCTCATGTCTCTCTTACTTACTGAGTCTCAGATCAATTTTCTTTACTGAATCTCAGATCAGTTTTACTTACTGAGTCTCAGATTACTTTTACACAGACTATCTGATTTCTTCTTTGCTTGATCGGATCAGCTCGACTGGTCAGATCAACACATCTTCAGATCAACATATCACAATAGCATCTGGTAAGTACATCATATCAGGTTAGCATATCAGGTTATCATATCTGATCTCGATCAGTCTCATCAGCTCATCTGCTCATCTTCATATCTGATCTCGATCACGTCTGATCTTGATCAGTCTCTTTTGCTCATCTTCTGATTTGCAACCTTCTCTTCTGATTTGCTGGCTTAGCTTTTCCTTCTCTTCTGATTTTGCACAGCTCATCAGTTGACTCCGGAACTCATCTAACTCATCTGATCTCGATCAGTGTAGTCTGCAGCCTCGCCTGATCTCGATCATCTACTTCTGATTCCGTGAGTTCCCCCTCAATTTGTTCTTTCGTTCCCCCTCAACTTGTTATCTGTAAATTAGCTTCAATAACACAAGTTGATAATGTTTTGGCATAGTTCATCAACACTAAAATATCCCAACATCTTTCTCTATCGCAACCCTTGTGTGATTTTGTAATCGTTTTTCCCAACAGATAATACGTGTGGGTAGTATAGGCATTTTTTTTCATAGATAACTGTAGTAGGGTTTTGCTTGTTCTTGTTGTAATTTTGATCGCAAGGATGAGCGATGTCGGATGGAGGATCTGGAAACGGCGATGGGGGTTATGGCCATTGGATGGTGAAAACTGTTTTGGCCATAACTTTTGACTCGAGTGTCCGTTTTCCTTTTATAACCGTGTTTCGGAAATGTCTTGAAGTCCTCTAAATGTCTCACAGCTTCGCCGTCAATCTAAAACTGATCCACCGGATAGTATTATAATATTTTTCTCTATCGCAACCCTTGTGTGATTTTGTAATCGTTTTTCCCAACAAATAATATGTGTGGTTAGTATAGGCATTCTTTTTATAGATAACTGTAGTAGGGTTTTGCTTGTTCTTGTTGTAATTTTGATCGCAAGGATGAGCGATGTTGGATGGAGGATCTGGAAATGGCGATTGGGGTTTTGCCCATTGGATGGTGAAAACTGTTTTGGCCATAACTTTTGTCTCGGGTGTCCGTTTTCCTTTTATAACCATGTTTTGGAAATGTCTTGAAGTCCTCTACATGTCTCACAGTTTCGCCGTACCTCTAAAACTGACCCACTGGATAGTTTTATAATATTTTTCTCTATCGCAACCCTTGTGTGATTTTGTAATCGTTTTTCACAACAGATAATATGTGTGGGTAGTATAGGCATTTTTTTTCATTGATAACTATAGTAGGGTTTTGCTTGTTCTTGTTGTAATTTTGATCGTAAGGATGAGCGATGTCGGATGGAGGATCTGGAAACGGCGATTGGGGTTTTGGCCATTGGATGATGAAAACTGTTTTGGCCATAACTTTTGACTCAAGTGTCCATTTTTCTTTTATAACCATGTTTCGGAAACGTCTTGAAGTCCTCTACATGTCTCACAGCTTCGCCGTCAGTCTAAAACTGACCCACCGGATAGTATTATAATATTTTTCTCTATCGCAACCTTTGTGTGATTCTATAATCATTTTTCCCAACAGTTAATGTGTGGGTAGTATAGGCATTTTTTTTATAGATAAGTGTAGTAGGGTTTTTCTTGTTCTTGTTGTAATTTTGATCGCAAGGATGAGCGATGTCGGATGGAGGATCTGGAAATGAAAATTGGGGTTTTGGCCATTGGATGGTGAAAACTGTTTTGGCCATAACTTTAGACTCGGGTGTCCGTTTTCTTTTATAACCATATTTCGGAAATGTCTTGAAGTACTCTACATGTCTCACAGCTTCGCCCTCCCCCTAAAACTGACCCACCGGATATTATTATAATATTTTTCTTTATCGCAACCCTTGTGTGATTTCGTCATCGTTTTTCCCAACAGATAATATGTGTGGGTAGTATATGCATTTTTTTTTCATAGATAACTATAGTAGGGTTTTGCTTGTTCTAGTTGTAATTTTGATCGCAAGGATGAGCGATGTCGGATGGAGGATCTGGAAACGGCGATTGGGGTTTTGTCCATTGGATGGTGAAAACTGTTTTGGCCATAACTTTTGACTCGGGTGTCCGTTTTTCTTTTATAACCACATTTAGGAAATGAATTGAAGTCCTCTACATGTCTCACAGCTTTGCCGTCCCTCTAAAACTGATCTACCAGATAGTATTATAATATTTTTCTTTATCGCAACCCTTGTGTGATTTTGTCATCGTTTTTCCCAACAGATAATATGTGTGGGTAGTATAGGCATTTTTTTTCATAGATAACTATAGTAGGGTTTTGCTTGTTCTTTTTGTAATTTTGATCGCAATGATGAGTGATGTCGGATGGAGGATCTGGAAACGGCGATTGGGGTTTTGGCCATTGGATTGTGAAAACTGTTTTGGCCATAACTTTTGTCTCGGGTGTCCGTTTTCCTTCTATAACCATGTTTTGGAAACGTCTTGAAATGCTCTACATATCTCACACCTTCGCCGTCCCTCTAAAACTGACCCACCAGATAGTATTATAATATTTTTCTCTATCGCAACCCTTGTGTGATTTTGTAATCGTTTTTCCCAAGAGATAATATGTGTGGGTAGTATATGTATTTTTTTATAGATAAGTGTAGTAGGGTTTTGCATGTTCTTGTTGTAATTTTGATCGCAAGGATGAGCGATGTCAGATGGAGGATCTGGAAACAGCGATTGGGGTTTTGGCCATTGGATGGTGAAAACTATTTTGGCCATAACTTTTGACTCGGGTGTCCGTTTTCCTATTATAACCATGTTTCGGAAATGTCTTGAAATCCTCTACATGTATCACTGCTTTGCCGACCCTCTAAAACTGACCCACCAGATAGTATTATAATATTTTTCTCCATCGCAACCCTTGTGTAATTTTGTCATCGTTTTTCCCAACAGATAATATGTGTGGGTTGTATAAACATTTTTTTTCAGAAAAAACTATAGTAGGGTTTTGCTTGTTCTTATTGTAATTTTGATCGCAAGGATGAGCGATGTCGGATGGAGGATCTGGAAACGGCGATTGGGGTTTTGGCCATTGGATGGTGAAAACTGTTTTGGCCATAACTTTTGACTCGAGTGTCCATTTTCCTTTTATAACCATGTTTCGGAAATGTCTTGAAGTCCTTTACATGTCTCACATCTTTGCCGTCAGTCTAAAACTGACCCACCGGATAGTATTATAATATTTTTCTCTATCTCAACCCTTGTGTGATTTTGTAATCGTTTTTCCCAACAGTTGATATGTGTGGGTAGGATAGGCATTTATTTTATAGATAACTGTACTAGGGTTTTGCTTGTTCTTGTTGTAATTTTGATCATAAGGATGAGCGATGTCGGATGGAGGATCTGGAAACGGCGATTAGGGTTTTGGCCATTGGATGGTGAAAACTGTTTTGGCCATAACTTTTGACTCGGGTGTCCGTTTTCCTTTTATAACCATGTTTCGGAAACGTTTTGAAGTCCTCTACATGTCTCACAGCTTTGCTATACCTGTAAAACTGACCCACAGGATAGTATTATAATATTTTTCTCTATTGTAACCCTTGTGTGATTTTGTAATCGATTTTCCCAACAGATAATATGTGTGGGTAGTATAGGCATTTTTTTCATAGATCACTGTAGTAGGCTTTTGCTTGTTCTTGTTGTAATTTTGATCACAAGGATGAGCGATCTCGGATGGAGGATCTGGAAACGGCGATTGGGGTTTTGGCCATTGGATTGTGAAATTTTTTTGGCCATAACTTTTGACTCGAGTGTTCTTTTTCCTTTTATAACCATGTTTCTGAAACGTCTTGAAGTCCTCTACATGTCTCACAGCTTCGTCGTCCCTCTAAAACATACCCACCAGATAGTATTATAATATTTTTATCTATCGCAACCCTTCTATGATTTTGTAATCGTTTTTCCCAACGGATAATATGTGTGGGTAGTATAGACATTTTTTTTCATAGATAACTGTAGTAGGGTTTTGCTTGTTCTTGTTGTAATTTTGATTGCAAGGATTAGTGATGTCGGATCGAGGATCTGGAAACGGCGATTGGAGTTTTGGCCATTGGATGGGGAAAACTGTTTTGGCCACAACTTTTGACTGGAGCGTCCGTTTTCCTTTTATAACCATGTTTCGGAAACGTCTTGAAGTCCTCTACATGTCTAATAGCTTCGCCGTCAGTCTAAAACTGATCCATAGGATAGTATTATAATATTTTTCTCTATCGCAACCCTTGTGTGATTTTGTAATAGTTTTTCCGAACAGATAATATGTGTGGGTAGTATAGGCATTTTTTTTATAGATAACTGTAGTAGGCTTTTGCTTGTTCTTGTTGTAATTTTGATCACAAGGATGAGCGATGTCGGATGGAGGATCTGGAAACGGCGATTGGGGTTTTGGCCATTGGATTGTGAAAACTGTTTTGGCCATAACTTTTGACTCGAGTGTTCTTTTTCCTTTTATAACCATGTTTTGGAAACATCTTGAAGTCCTCTATATGTCTCACAGCTTCGTCGTCCCTCTAAAACTTACCCACCAGATAGTATTATAATATTTTTCTCTATCGTAACCCTTGTGTGATTTTGTAATCGTTTTTCCCAACAAATAATTTGTGTGGGTAGTATAGGCATTTTTTTTATAGATAACTGTAGTAGGATTTTGCTTGTTCTTGTTGTAATTTTGATCGCAAGGATGAGCGATGTCGAATGGAGGATCTGGAAACGGCGATTGGGGTTTTGGCCATTAGTTGGTGAAAACTGTTTTGGCCATCACTTTTGACTCGAGTGACCGTTTTCCTTTTATAACCGTGTTTCGGAAATGTCTTGAAGTCCTCTACATGTCTCACAGCTTTGCCGTCAGTCTAAAACTGATCCACCGGATAGTATTATAATATTTTTCTCTATTGCAACCCATGTGTGATTTTGTAATCGTTTTCCCAACAGATAATATGTGTGGGTAGTATAGGCCTATTTTTTTGTTGATAATTGTAGTAGGGTTTTGCTTGTTCTTGCTGTAATTTTGATCGCAAGGATGAGCGATGTCGGATGGAGGATCTGGAAATGGCGATTGGGGTTTTGGCCATTGGATGGTGAAAACTTGTTTGGCCCTAACTTTTGACTCGGGTGTCCGCTTTCATTTTATAACCATGTTTCGAAAATGTCTTGAAGTCCTCTAACACTGATCCACCGGATAGTATTATAATATTTTTCTCTATCGCAACCCTTGTGTGATTTTGTAATCGTTTTTCCCAACAGATAATATGTGTGGGTAGTATAGACATTTTTTTTATAGATAACTGTAGTAGCGTTTTGCTTGTTCTTGTTGTAATTTTGATCGCAAGGATGAGCTATGTCGGATGGAGGATCTGGAAATGGCGATTTGGGTTTTGCCCATTGGATGGTGAAAACTGTTTTGGCCATAACTTTTGTCTCGGGTGTCCATTTTCCTTTTATAACCATGATTTGGAAACGTCTTGAAGTCCTCTACATGCCCCACAAAGATCGCTATTCCTTTAAAAACCCACCCACCAGATAGTATTATAATATTTTTCTCTATCGCAACCCTTGTGTGATTTTGTAATCGTTTTTCCCAACAAATAATTTGTGTGGATAATTTTTTTATAGATAACGTAGTATAGGCATTTTTTTGATCGCAATAACCGATGTCGTAGGATCCGAAATGCTTTTGCTTGTTCTTGTTGTAATTTTGATCGACAATAACCGTGGATGAAGTCCTCTACATGTCTCTCAAACTTTGCGTCCAATGGAGGATCCGAAACCATGCGATTTTGGTTTTGGCCATTGGATGGTGAAAATTATTTTAGGCCATAACTTTTGACTCAATGGAGTCCGCTTTCCTTTTATAACCATGTTTTGCCCTAACGACTTGAAGTCCTCTACATTTTATAACATGTTTTGCCAATGTCTTGAAATCCTTAACACCGATAAGTATTATAATAACTTTCTCTATCGCAACCCTTGTGTGATTTTGTAATCGTTTTTCCCAACAGATAATATGTGTGGGTAGTATAGACATTTTTTATAGATAACTGTAGTAGTGTTTTGCTTGTTCTTGTTGTAATTTTGATCGCAAGGATGAGCTATGTCGGATGGAGGATCTGGAAATGGCGATTGGGGTTTTGCCCATTGGATGGTGAAAACTGTTTTGGCCATAACTTTTGTCTCGGGTGTCCATTTTCCTTTTATAACCATGATTTGGAACCATCTTGAAGTCCTCTACATCTCTCACAGTTTCGTCGTACCTCTAAAACTGACACACCGGATAGTATTATAATATTTTTCTCTATCGCAATCCTTGTGTGATTTTGTAATCGTTTTTCCCAACAGATAATATTTGTGGGTAGTATAGGCATTTTTTTTCATAGATAACTGTAGTAGGATATTGCTTGTTCTTGTTATAATTTTGATCGCAAGGATGAGCGATGTCGGATGGAGGATCTGGAAACGGAGATTGGGGATTTGACCATTGGATGGTGAAAACTGTTTTGGCCATAACTTTTGACTCAAGTGTCCGTTTTCCTTTTATAACCATGTTTCGGAAACGTCTTGAATTCCTCTACATGTCTCACATCTTCGCCGTCAGTCTAAAATTAACCCACCGGATAGTATTATAATATCTTTCTCTATCGCAGCCCTTGTGTGATTTTTTAATCGCTTTTCCCAACATATAATATGTGTGGGTAGTATAGGCATTTTTTTCATAGATAATTGTAGTAGGGTTTTGCTTGTTCTTGTTGTAATTTTGATCGCAAGGATGAGCGATGTCGGATGGAGGATCTGGAAACGGCGATTTGGGTTTTGGCCATTGGATGGTGAAAACTATTTTGGCCATAACTTTTGACTCGAGAGTCCGTTTTCCTTTTATAACCATTTTTCGGAAATGTCTTGAAGTCTTATACATGTCTCACAGCTTTGCCGTCAGTCTAAAACTGATCCACCAGATAGTATTATAATATTTTTCTCTATCGCAACCCTTGTGTGATTTTGTAATTGTTTTTCCCAACAGATAATATGTGTGGGTAGTATAGACATTTTTTTTATAGATAACTATAGTAGGGTTTTGCTTGTTCTTCTTGTAATTTTGATCGCAAGGATGAGCTATGTCGGATGGAGGATCTGGAAATGGCGATTGGGGTTTTGCCCATTGGATAGTGAAAACTGTTTTGGCCATAACTTTTGTCTCGTGTGTCCATTTTCCGTTTATAACCATGATTTGGAAACGTCTTGAAGTCCTCTACATGTCTCACAGCTTCGTCGTCCCTCTTAAACATACCCACCAGATAGTATTATAATATTTTTCTCTATCGCAACCCTTGTGTGATTTTGTAATCGTTTTTCCCAACAGATAATATGTTTGGGTAGTATAGGCATTTTTTCATAGATAACTGTATTAGGGTTTTGCTTGTTCTTGTTATAATTTTGATTGCAAGGATGAGCGATGTCGGATGGAGGATCTGGAAACGGCGATTGGGGTTTTGGACATTGGATGGTGAAAACTGTTTTGGCCATAACTTTTGACTCAAGTGTTCGTTTTCCTTTTATAACCATGTTTCAGAAACGTCTTGAAGTCCTCTACATGTGTCACATCTTCACCGTCAGTCTAAAATTGACCCACCGGATAGTATTATAATATCTTTCTCTATCGCAACCCTTGTGTGATTTTGTAATCGTTTTTCCCAACAGATAATATGTGTGGGTAGTGTAGGCATTTTTTTCATAGATAACTGTAGTAGGGTTTTGCTTGTACTTGTTGTAATTTTGATCGCAAGGATTAGCGATGTCGGATGGAGGATCTGGAAACGGCGATTGGGGTTTTGGCCATTGGATGGTGAAAATTGTTTTGGCCATAACTTTATACTCGAGTGTCCATTTTCCTTTTATAACCGTGTTTCGGAAATGTCTTGAAGTCCTCTACATGTCTCACAGCTTTGCCGTCACTCTAACACTGATCCACCGGATAGTATTATAATATTTTTCTCTATCGCAACCCTTGTGTGATTTTGTAATCGTTTTTCCCAACAGATAATATGTGTGGGTAGTATAGAATTTTTTTTTATAGATAACTGTAGTAGGGTTTTGCTTGTTCTTGTTGTAATTTTGATCGCAAAGATGAGCTATGTCGGATGGAGGATCTGGAAATGGCGATTGGGGTTTTGCCCATTGGATGGTGAAAACTGTTTTGGCCATAACTTTTGTCTCGGGTGTCCATTTTCCTTTTATAACCATGATTTGGAAACGTCTTGAAGTCCTCTACATGTCTCACAGCTTCGTCGTCCCTCTAAAACTGACCCACCGGATAGTATTATAATATTTTTCTCTATCGCAATCCTTGCGTGATTTTGTAATCGTTTTTCCCAACAGATAATATGTGTGGGTAGTATAGGCATTTTTTTCGTAGATAACTGTAGTAGGGTTTTACTTGTTCTTGTAATAATTTTGATCGCAAGGATGAGCGATGTCGGATGGAGGAATCTGGAAACGACGATTGGGGTTTTGGCCATTGTATGGTGAAAACTGTTTTGGCCATAACTTTTGACACAAGTGTCCATTTTCCTTTAATAACCATGTTTCGAAAACGTCTTGAAGTCCTCTACATGTCTCACATTTTTGCCGTTAGTCTAAAATAGACCCACCGGATAGTATTATAATATCTTTCTCTATCACAACCCTTGTGTGATTTTGTAATTGTTTTTCCCAACAGATAAAATGTGTGGGTAGTATAGGCATTTTTTTTCATAGATAACTGTAGTAGGGTTTTGCTTGTTCTTGTACTAATTTTGATCGCAAGGATGAGCAAATGTCGGATGGAGGATCTGGAAACGGAGATTGGGGTTTTGGCCATTGGATGGTGAAAACTGTTTTGGCCATAACTTTTGACTCGAGTGTCCGTTTTACTTTTATAACCGTGTTTCGAAAATGTCTTGAAGTCCTCTACATGTCTCACAACTTTGCCGTCAGTCTAAAACTGATCCACCGGATAGTATTATAATATTTTTCTATATCGCAACCCTTGTGTGATTTAGTAATCATTTTTCCCAACATATAATATATGTGGGTAGTATAGACATTTTTTTTATAGATAACTGTAGTAGGGTTTTTGCTTGTTCTTGTTGTAATTTTGATCGCAAGGATGAGCTATGTCGGATGGAGGATCTGGAAATGGCGATTGGGTTTTGCCCATTGGATGGTGAAAACTGTTTTGGCCATAACTTTGTCTCGGGTGTCCGTTTTCCTTTTATAACCATGTTTTGGAAATGTCTTAAAGTCCTCTACATGTGTCATAGCTTCGCCGTCCCTATAAAACTGACCCACCGAATAGTTTTATAATATTTTTCTCTATCGCAACCCTTGTGTGATCTTGTAATCGTTTTTAACAACAGATAATATGTGTGGGTAGTATAGGCATTTTTTTTCATTGACAACTGTAGTAGGGTTTTGCTTGTTCTTGTTGTAATTTTGATCGCAAGGATGAGAGATGTCGGATGGAGGATCTGGAAACGGCGATTGGGGTTTTGGCCATTGGATGATGTAAACTGTTTTGACCATAACTTTTGACTCAAGTGTCCGTTTTCCTTTTATAACCATATTTCGGAAACGTCTTGAAGTCCTTTACATGTCTCACAGCTTCGTCGTCAGTCTAAAACTGACCCACCTGATAGTATTATAATATTTTTCTCTAGCGCAACCCTTGTGTGATTTTGTCATCGTTTTTCCCAACAGATAATATGTGTGGGTAGTATAGGCATTTTTTCATAGATAAGTGTAGTAGGGTTTTGCTTGTTCTTGTTGTAATTTTGATCGCCAGGGATCTTGATGATGTCGGATGGAGGATCCGAAATGGCGATTGGGGTTTTGGCCATTGGATGAAAACCTTGTTTTGGCCATAACTTTTGACTTTTTTCGCCTTTTATAACCGTTTTTGAAATGTCTTGAAGTCCTTACATGTTTTCCTTTTATAAAACCATCCAATCGGATAGTTTTATAATGTTTTTCTCTTGAAGTCCTCTTTTCCCAACATATAATATATGTGGGTAGTATAGACATTTTTTTTTATAGATAACTTTAGGGTTTTTGCTTGTTCTTGTTGTAATTTTGAAAGGATGAGCTATGATGGAGGATCCACCGATTGATAGTGGTATAATATTTTAACTTTTGTCTCGGGTGTCCATTTTCCTTTTATAACCATGTTTTTGGAAATGTCTTGATTTTGTGTCACAATTTTTTAAAACCCAACATATTTTATAATATTTTTCTCTATCGGGTGATTTTGTAATCGTTTTTATAGAATATTTTTATTTTTTTTCATTGATAATTGTAGTAGGGTTTTTGCTTGTTCTTGTTGTAATTTTGATCGCAAGGATGAGCGATGTCGGATGGAGGATCTGGAAACGGCGATTGGGGTTTTGGCCATTGGATGATGAAAACTGTTTTGACCATAACTTTTGACTCAAGTGTCCGTTTTCCTTTTATAACCATGTTTTGGAAACATCTTGAAGTCCTCTACTTGTCTCACAGCTTTCCCGTCCCTCTAAAACTGACCTACAGGATTGTATTATAATATTTTTCTTTATCGCAACCCTTGTGTGATTTTGTCATCGTTTTTCCCAACAAATAATATGTGTGGGTAGTATAGGCATTTTTTTTCATAGATAACTATAATAGGGTTTTTCTTGTTCTTTTTGTAATTTTGATCGCAAGGTTGAGCGATGTCGGATGGAGGATCTGGAAACGGCGATTGGGGTTTTGGCCATTGGATTGTGAAAACTGTTTCGGCCATAACTTTTGACTCGAGTGTCCGTTTTACTTTTATAACCATGTTTCGGAAACTTCTTGAAGTCCTCTACATGTCTCACAGCTTCGTTGTCCCTCTAAAACTGACCCACCAGATAGTATTATAATATTTTTCTCTATCGCAACCCTTGTCTGAATTTTGTAATTGTTTTTCCCAACAAATAATATGTGTTGGTCAGTTTTATATTATTATAATACTATCCAGTGGGTCAGTTTTAGAGGGATGGCAAAGCTGTGAGACATGTATAGGACTTCAAGACGTTTCCGAAATATGGTTATAATAGGAAAACGGACACCCGAGTCAAAAGTTATGGCCAAAACAGTTTTCCCTATCAAATGGCCAAAACCCCAATCGACGTTTCCAGATCCTCCATCCGACAACGCTCATCCTTGCGATCAAAATTACAACAAGAACAAGAATAACCCTACTACAATGATCTATGAAAAAAATTCAGATACTAACCACACATATTATCTGTTGGGAAAAACGATTACAACATCACACAAGGTTAGAGATAGAGAAAAATATTTTAATACTATCCAGTGGGTTAGTTTTAGAGGGACGTCGAAGCTGTGATACATGTAGAGGACTTCAAGGCATTTCCGAAACATGGTTATAATAGGAAAACGTACACCTGAGTCAAAAGTTATGGCCAAAATATTTTCACCATCCAATGGCCAAAACCCCAATCGACGTTTCCAGATCCTCCATTCGATAACGCTCATCCATGCGATCAAAATTACAACAAGAACAAGCAAAATCCTACTACAGTGATCTATGAAATAAATATTCCTATACTAACCACACATATAATCTGTTGGGAAAAACGATTACAACATCACACAAGGGTTGCGCTAGAGAAAAATATTATAATACTATTCGGTGGGTTAGTTTTAGAGGGACGGCAAAGCTGTGAGACATGTACGTTTCCGAAACATGATTATAAAAGGAAAACGGACACTCGACTCAAAAGTTATGGCCAAAACAGTTTTCACCATCCAATGGTCAAAACCCCAATCGCCGTTTCCAGATCCTCCATTCGACATCGCTCATCCTTGCGATCAAAATTACAACAAGAACAAGCAAAACCCCACTACAATTATCAATGAAAAAAAATGCCTATGCTACCCACACATATTATCTGTTGGGAAAAACGATTACAAAATCACACAAGGGTTGCGATAGAGAAAAATATTATAATATTATTCGGTGGGTCAGTTTTAGAGGGACATTGAAGTTGTGAGACATGTAGAGGACTTCAAGACGTTTCCGAAACATGGTTATAATAGGAAAATGGACACCCGAGTCAAAAGTCATGGCCAAAACAGTTTTCACCATCCAATGGCCAAAACCCCAATCGAAGTTTCCAGATCCTCCATCCGACATCGCTTATTGTTGGGAGATGAATTTTAATAAAGATTTATGATTTTGATTAAGATCCCAAAACCCCTGAGTTTGACATGTTCAGAATGATCTTGATAAGTTGAGTCAGGATTAAGTTTTATAAT
This sequence comes from Stenogyne calaminthoides, assembly GCA_037126765.1. Lineage (NCBI taxonomy): Eukaryota > Viridiplantae > Streptophyta > Magnoliopsida > Lamiales > Lamiaceae > Stenogyne > Stenogyne calaminthoides. The sequence continues at coordinate 15,809,747 of JBBCBC010000002.1, forward strand.
ATTCAGGATGTTATCTGCAGAATGTATAGTCAGCAGATATAGTTCAGGATAGTTACTGAAGACTCAGTAGGATACTGAGTAACTGAAGACTCAGCGAGAAGACTCAGCACATCAGTCAGTATAAACTACAAAGATTCAGAAGACCCTGAAGACTCTGAAGACACAAAGACTGAAGACTAAGAAACTGAAGATCAAGAATACTGAAGGCACAGTAATTACTGAAGAATCAGTAATGTACTGAATGCTCAGTATGAACCTGAATGTTCCGAGGCACTGAATATATCTATCTGAAGGATGCAATACTGAGAAGATCACGATTCCTTAGAAAGATAGATATCTGTCAAGACATTCAAATGCAGACAAAAGGAACTAAGTCAGAAGTGTTGTTAAGGTTATATCAAACTCAGAGTTTGTATCCAAAAAGAGCCGTTGAAGGTGTCTACCTTTAACTGGAGACAAAAGTCAAAAAGAGAAAGACAACACTGTACCATACTGACACTGACAGTGACAGGTCTCTAAAAAAGATGTCAGATGTACAAAAGTTCTAGATTGCAAAAAGTGAAGACCGGCTACATGGAAGGCTATTGCCTAGAAAGTGTTAGGGAGTTTTCAAACCCTAAATATAGCCGTTTCACACACCACAAGAGGGAACTCACGAAGCTGTCTCGCCAACGGATAGTTTTCAAGAGTGACCTTGGTGTATGCCTATAAATACTGGTGACCCTCTACATTGTAAGGTTACGGGAAATTTATACGCAACTTAAGAGCTCAAGCCTATTCTTGTAAAAGTTAAAAGCACTCGAAAAACTTAGAATTTCCCAAGTGCTTCAATATTGAAGAGAGCTCACTATACTAAGCCTAGCTTGATAAGAATTATCCAAAGCTTAGTCGATATATCCTAACCCTTTGCATTGTGCTTCATTGTAAAGGATATCTCATCCTAGTTGGAAACCAACCAAGAAACCCCAAACCCTTGTGAAGGTAGTTGGAGTGTGTTTGTTGGTGAGAAGTGTTGTAAAGAGTTAGTAAACTACGCGGAGTAGTCAGAAAACTCTAGAGGAGAAGTTAGTAAGCTACAGGGGTAGTCTGAAAGCTTGTGTGTGATTGAGTAAGTAAACTACTGAGGTAGTCAGAAAGCTCAAGGTCGGGTTGAGTAAGTAAACTACGTGGAGTAGTCAGAAAACTCAAGGCCGAGTTGAGTAAGTAAACTACGAGGTAGTAAGGAAGCTCATTGTTGATAGTGAATTTCTCTGAAGAGTCGGAGAGAGTGGACGTAGGAGCTTGAGTCTCTGAACCACTATAATTGCTGTGTTCTTTATTGCTTTCCTTATCTGTGCTTATCTGTTGCATTGACTTGATTTTGAAAGCATACTTTTCACTGATATTCAGTTGGAATCAATCCATTGAAGTTGCATAAGTGAATCACAGCCTAATCACTATTTCATAAAGGGAAGGTTTTCTGCAAAGTTTAAAACGAGTATAAACTAAGGGACAAACCATTCCGCACAACTGAGTAGCTAGAACAGATAGTTACCAAACTGAACGTACTCTTCTGAGGGTTCAGTAAGTTAGTTATCTGATCCAAGCAACTCAGGATCTCTGACACTCAGGACTCAGTTGGGATTATCTGAGGTTTCTGAAAGCAGCTCAGGATCACTGTCTCAGTAGACTTTGACTCAGAGCGATCTGTGCTTCTCAGAACCTAATCTTCAGGATTATCTGACCCAAGCTGACCTCAGTAAGAAAAAGTTTTAAAAACACTGAACACGTGTATTCCCTCCCTACACGTGTAAGACTCGTTTGCACCGGGACCAACACTTATCCTTGCGATCAAAATTAGAACAAGAACAAGTGAAACCCTACTACAGTGATCTATGAAAAAAAATTCCTATACTACCCACACACATTATCTTTTGGGAAAAACGATCACAACATCACACATAGGTTGCGATAGAGACAAATATTATAATACTATCCGGTGGGTCAGTCTTAGAGAGACGGTGAAGATGTGAGACATGTAGAAGACTTCAAGACGTTTCCGAAACATGGTTATAATACGAAATCAGACACCCTTGTCAAAAGTTATGGCCAAAACTATTTTCACCATCCAATGGACAAAACCCCAATCGAAGTTTCCAGATCCTCCATCCGACATCACTCATCCTTGCGATCAAAATTACAAAAGGAACAAGCAAAACCCTACTATAGTGATCTATGAAAAAAAAAATTCCTATACTACCCACACATATTATCTTTTGGGAAAAACGATCACAACAACACACATGGGTTGCGATAGAGAAAAATATTATAATACTATCCGGTGGGTCAGTTTTAGAGGGACGGCGAACAAGAACAAGCAAAATCCTACTACAGTTATCTACGAAAAAATGCCTATACTACCCACACATATTATCTGTAGGGAAAAACGATTACAAAATCACACAAGGGTTGCGATAGGAAAAAATATTATAATACTGTCTGGTAGGTCAGTTTTAGAGGGACGACGAAGTTGTGAGACATGTAGAGAACTTCAAGACGTTTCTGAAACATGGTTATAAATGGAAAACGGACACCCGAGTCAAAAGTTATGGCCAAAATAGTTTTCACCATCCAATGGCCAAAACCCCAATCGCCATTTCCAGATCCTCTATCCGACATCGCTTATCCATGCGATCAAAATTACAACAAGAACAAACAAAACCCTACTTTCGTTATCTATGAAAAAAATGCCTATACTACCCACACATATTATTTGTTGGGAAAAATGATTACAAAATCACACAAGCGTTGCGATAGAGAAAAATATTATAATACTATCTCGTGGGTCAGTTTTAGTAGTATGGCGAAGCTGTGAGACATGTAGAGGAATTCAAGACGTTTCCGAAACATGGTTATAAAAGGAAAACAGACACCCTAGTCAAAAGTTATGGCCAAAACAGTTTTCACCATCCAATGGCCAAAACACCCTAATCGCCGTTTCCAGATCCTCCATCCGACATCGCTCATCCTTGAGATCAAAGTTACAACAAGAACAAGTGAAACCCTACTACAGTTATCTATGAAAAAAAATCCCTATACTACCCACACATATTATCTGTTGGGAAAAACGATTACAAAATCACACAAGGGTTGCGATGGAGAAAAATATTATAATACTTTTCGGTGGGTCAGTTTTAGAGGGACGGCAAAGCTGTGAGACATGTAGAGGACTTCAAGACGTTTCCGAAACATGGTTATAAAAGGAAAACGGACACCCGAGTTAAAAGTTATGGCCAAAATAGTTTTCACCATCCAATGGCCAAAACCATAATCGCCGTTTCCAGATCCTCCATCCGACATCGCTCATCCTTGCGATCAAAATTACAACAAGAACAAGCAAAACCCTACTACAGTTATCTATTAAAAAAAAATGCCTATAGTACCCACACATATTATCTATTGGGTAAAACAATTACAAAATCACACAAGGGTTGCGATTGAGAAAAATATTATAATACTATCCGGTAGGTCAGTTTTAGAGGGACAACGAACCTGTGAGACATGTAGAGGACTTCAAGACATTTCCGAAACATGGTTATTAAAGGAAAACGGACACCCGAGTCAAAAGGTATGGACAAAACAGTTTTCACCATCCAATGGCCAAAACCCCAATCGTCGTTTCCAGATCCTCCATCCGACATCGCTCATCCTTGTGATCAAAATTACAACAAGAACAAGCAAAACCCTACTACAGTTATATATGATTAAAAAATGCATATACTACGCAAACATATTATCTGTTGGGAAAAACGATTACAAAATCATACAAGGGTTGCGATAGAGAAAAATATTATAATACTCTCCGGTGGGTCAGTTTTAGAGTGGCGGCGAAGATGTGAGACATGTAGAAGATGTCAAGACGTTTCCGAAACATGGTTATAATAGGAAAACAGACACCCGAGTCAAAAGTTATGGATAAAACAGTTTTTCACCATCTAATGGCCAAAACCCCAATCGAAGATTCCAGATCCTCCATCCGACATCGCTCATCCTTGCGATCAAAGTTACAACAAGAACAAGCAAAACCCTACTATAGTGATCTATGAAAAAAAAATTCCTATACAACCCACACATATTATCTTTTGGGAAAAACGATCACAACATCACACATGGGTTGCGATAGAGAAAAATATTATAATACTATCCGGTGGGTCAGTGTTAGAGGGACGACGAACAAGAACAAGCCAAATCCTACTACAGTTATCTGCGAAAAAAAAAATGCCTATACTACCCACACATATTATCTGTTGGGAAAAACGATTACAAAATCACACAAGCGTTGCGATAGAGAAAAATATTATAATACTATCTGGTGTGTTAGTTTTAGAGGGACGGCGAAGCTGCGAGACATGTAGAGGACTTCAAGACGTTTCTGAAACATGGTTATAAATGGAAAACGGACACCCAAGTCAAAAGTTATGGCCAAAACAGTTTTCACCATCCAATGGCCAAAACCCCAATCGCCGTTTCTAGATCCTCCATCCGACATCGCTCATCCTTGCGATCAAAATTACCACAAGAATAAGCAAAACCCTACTTTCGTTATCTATGAAAAAAAAATGCCTATACAACCCACACATATTATCTGTTGGGAAAAACGATTACAAAATCACACAAGCGTTGCGATAGAGAAAAATATTATAATACTATCTCGTGGGTCAGTTTTAGCGGTACGGCAAAGCTATGAGACATGTAGAGGACTTCAAGATGTTTCCAAAACATGGTTATAAAAGGAAAACGGACACCCGAGTCAAAAGTTATGGCCAAAACAGTTTTCACCATCCAATGGCCAAAACCCTAATCTCAGTTTCCAGATCCTCCATCCGACATCGCTCATCCTTGCGATCAAAGTTACAACAAGAACATACTAGATGAAAAAAACTGCCTATACTACCCACACATATTTCCAAAACATGGTTATAAATAATACTTTCGGAGAACGACAAGTCGGAGACATGTAGAGGACTTCAAGACGTTTCAAAAGTTATAAAAGGAAAACGGACACCCGAGTAAAAAATTATGGCTAAAACAGTTTTCACCATCCAATGGCCAAAACCCTAATCGCCATTTCCAGATCCTCCATCCGACATCGCTCATCCTTGCGATCAAAATTACAACAAGAACAAGCAAAACCCTACTACAGTTATCTATTTAAAAAATGCTTATAGTATCCACACATATTATCTGTTGGGAAAAACGAATACAAAATCACACAAGGGTTACGATAGAGAAAAATATTATAATACTATCCGGTGGGTCAGTTTTAGAGGGACGACGAAGCTATGAGACATGTAGAGGACTTCAAAATGTTTCCGAAACATGGTTATAAAAGGATAACATACACCCGAGTTGAAAGGTATGGCCAAAACAGTTTTTACCATCCAATGGCCAAAACCCCAATCGCCGTTTCCAGATCCTCCATGTAGGTCCCGAACGGGTTTTGTGAGGGTGGAAGTCTAGAGGGGAGGGGTGAATAGACTTCCAAAACTTTTTAAAGGATTAGGTTTGAACCGCAGACACCCGATCAGTGCTAGTGTATCGGTTTAGATTGATGTTCAATCTTCTTGAAAGTGCCCGAGGGCGATTTGTTTGATATCCGTCGGTTTAACCAAATGGTGCGAAGCTTGTTTTTACCCGTGAAAAAACCAGGTTTTATCAATCAGATTCTTAAGTCAGTTTTTAACCAATTGACTGAAGTGTCAGACTAATCAGATCAGTTGCTTGGTGCAGACTGAACTTTAACTTTAGAATATGTATGCAGTTTAAACTCAGTTGTGTGACTTGTGTAAAGCGATAAGAAAGCAAGTAAATGCACACAAGACGTTTTATAGTGGTTCGGACAAAACCCGTCCCCACGCCCACTCTTCCCTTAACACAGGGAACCTTAACCTACTTTAACTCATGGGACTTATATCCTTTTCAGGGATGGCCTAGATGTTTACCGAGTTCCCACTCAAGCTTAACCTCACGGGACTTATATCCTTTTCGTGATAGCCGAGATGTTTATCGAGTTCCCACTCTACAACGTAACGGTAATGGGACTTATATCCTACAAAGAGGATAAATGAGATGTTTAATGAGTTCTCACTCTACGGACTTGACTTAACTTGCGTTTGGGTAAAGAATGATTGAGGGTTCCAACCGAAATCTATTCTCGTGCTTTAGATAGCCAAAATGCTAGTGGATAGGATTTCTTGCTAAGAACTCTGGGATGAACACTCTAAGAATAATCTTCAGATGTAGTGTTCTTGTGAGTGGAGATTTGCTTGTAGCTTTAGCTTCTTTTGCGATGTCTCCGTGTTTGTTCTTGCGTTTTTCACTTGTTGAACCTCTACTTCAAAAGGGAAGAATGATCCCATTTTGTAGACCTCGAAATCAAGAAGCCGTTGGAGAGCAATTTGAATTTCGGCTATATTAGGTAGGTCAGAGGATATGATTATGACGCGGCACGATTTTTTTGGCGTGGCGTCGGCATGATTAGCGCCATTTTTGTCTCGCAGCAGTCAGATCCCCGTGATTGTCGGCTCTTTTTTGTGCACGTATCGCTTTCTCCTTGGCTTCGCGAGGCGGCACTTCAGAAATTTGCCCGTTAGACGATTGATATTCCTTTTGGAGAGGAATCGTCTTGTCTGGTGTATATTTTTGATTGTCACTAGGTGTGAGCTGACTTGATCAAGTAACTGATCAGTCTACCATGTTGAGTCTTTGGTTGCACATTGTCTTAGCTTCAATATGCAGACTCTGCTGAAAGTAGGTCTTCAGGTCTTTTGATCTTCGGTGTCTCGAGCCTCGGTGTATTGATCAGATCTTGAGTCTTGAGTTTGATCTTTGAGTCTTGAGTTTATCCGAGTCTTGAGTTCATCCGAGTCTTGATGTCATCCGAGTCTTCGTGTTCATCCGAGTCTTGATGTTATCTGAGTCTTCAGGTTCATCTGAGTCTTCAGGTTCATCTGAGTCTTCAGGTTCTTCTGAGTCTTCAGTGTCTTCTTGTCTTCACCTGATCTTTTGACTTCTTATCTTCTGATTTGCGCTTAGTCTTCAGATCATCTGACCTTCTCTGGGTCATCTGTTACTTCGACCTGACCTATACATACTGAGTTCCCCCTCAATATGTGACCTATCTTTTACATCACCATCTATACATTTCAAATTGGTCATCTTATTTTGAATCAAAGTCATCAATCCACCAATGTGTCCGACCGGTCCTATTACAACCTGTTTTTGGAACTTCCATCAAAACTAAATTACATATTTCCCAACAATTTCCCCTTTTGATGGAACCAAAACACTTAACAAAACTTGATCGTAAAAAAGATACCATGAATGGAAATGTTGATAATGCAAATAGTACATATCTCAGAAGACAATGAGATGAATGTCTTAGAATCAGTGGGATGGAAAGTTTTATTCAGATAGGTGTGTGCATTGTAGAATATGTGTAAAGCGTACCTATCATCTGATTCCAAGTTGTCTTCTTCAGGTGTACTTGAACATTTGCAGTTCTTTGGGGATGCCAAACATCCTGTACATCCTTTGCATTTAGCTTGTCCAAATTTCATCTTTTCTATGGATTCCTCCTTTTTCAGCTAGTCCATAGTAGATGTTCTTGAATTTAACGGGATCTAGCTTGTTGTCTGGACGCAAAGGTGGAAAGAGTAGTTCAAAGGGTGGAGCTTCTGGTATGAGTGACATGATCTTGCCTTTTCATCATCACCGTCCGGTAGAAGTCCGGATATTTTGTTTCTAACCAGTTTGAAATTCATCATCATTTTCAGTCTGATCTTGATGAATTGGAATCTTCTCCATGATGTAGACGTCACATAACCATTCTCCTCTGATTTGATCCCATTCTGGAAGCAAATCTTGTCGTGCACAGAGGATGCCTTTAACAGGTGCTGGAAGGGCATTTTTCTCCCATGCAATCTCCTCTCGCCGCAGCCTTCGGTCTTCCTCTTTCCTTCGGATGTAGGCAATGTTCAACCCTTTGCCTCTGCTAACTTCGCTTCTTAATTGTGGCCTCTCTTATTCTCTCGCCTTATTTGCTCTTGAACTTGTTTAGAGTCATCCGCTTTTTGTGGAGAATGTCCGCCTTTGTCCCCGATCTTCCGCAGCTTGCTTTCATCATCTTGCCTTTGCCTTTTCTTCCTCCTCGAGTCCGCTTTCGGGTTCATCTTGTTCTTCTTCTTCACCTAAATTTCTTAGCGAGTTCAAGGCTCTTGGCCCGATCATCGCCTTCCATTCTTTTTTCGAATCGGATGAAGAGAAGTCTTCAATTTTGTCGACTCGGGTAGTAATCTCTCGAAAAGAGTACTTTTCCTTTCGGCGATCTCTTTACTTGTGTTGCTCCACGGTTTTTTTATTTCAAAGAACGAGATCGGTAGATGGAGTGGGCGGCAAGGTAGATACAAAGGGGTTTTGGTAGAGATGAAAATTTTACCAACTGTATGCGAGTCCGTTCTTCTTCCTTCTTTTTTCTTGAGTATGTTTTTTCAGATTCTCTTTTCCTTCAGACTCTTTTCCTTCTCTTTTCCTTTTTTTTTGGTTGCATCAAAGAGGTTGGACATCTTCTGGTTCGAGTTGTTAATTGTGTGAGATCTCCTCTCTAAGTTCCTCGACAACAAGAGGAGTGATCCGGACGGTGGCGGTGTATGCAGTGTGTAGAAGCGTCCGAGAGCAATTTTGATTTCTGTCTTGCCTTTTCTCAGAGAAGCTAGAAAATGTTTCCAACCCATATCCAAGTGATTGTTGGTTTTGTCCAAGGATGCCCAAACACTCTCCAAAAGTACTGTGGTTCGATTGAGCATCTCTGTCTGAACCGAGAGTTTGTCGATCGAGCTTGAGCTTCTCAAAGAAGAGGGTATACTAGTTGCATTACTTCAAAGAAGGATGGCATTGAGCATCCCAAAGAAGTGACTTCGTTCCTTGTCAACTAGCTTTGCTTGCTCATCTTCAAACCGCTTCATCGATTCTGTTGTGAAAGCCGAATTTGTCTTCAAATGCAAATTGATCCCATCCTGAATCTTCTTAGAATGATGATCTAGGGTATCGAGCTCATTTTAGCAAATTGCTCGGATGTTGAAGCCTTGCCAAATTGGGTCTCATCTACAAAGACCCATTCTTGGTTCATCGGCATTTCCCTCATGATCCAGAGGAGGTTGAACGGTTTCCTCCTCGTTATCGATAATTCAACCTTTCGTGAATCAACCATTGATATCGCTAAATCGATGCTAATTCAACAACACTTTCAATCCCAAAGATTGTGTAGACATTTCAACTCTAAGTCTACAAAGAAGTCCGATCCCGAGTTGTCATTAGAATCGGTTCTTCAATGCTCTTCATCGATATCCCTCCAGAACACTATCTCTTCTATCTGTTGCTGGATGCCAGGATGTTGATCCAATTCAGGGCATAGATCCAGCAGATACTCTTTGATCTATTGCTTCATTATTCTTATGATGGGGCTATCTGGAGCATGTGAAGCAAGTACTGTTCTGGTGTTGAAAGGATTATGAGAGATGGACACATGATCGTCGATTCTCTCAGGTTCTTGGGACTGGATTGGGGATTGGGATGTTAGTTGTTCAGGTTCGTTTTCAACGTGTAGGGGTGTTCGGGGTTCCTGAACGGGTTCATTGATTGGTGGTGTGGGAGATTTTGTTCTGAGAGGTGAGGGTGAGGGAGAGAAGGTTTTGTGGGGAGAAGGTGGAGGTGATGATTTCTGAGGAGAGGGTGATGGTGATTTGGAAGTGGGCGTTAGCGATCTTGCTCTCTGGAAGATCTTGGTTAGAGGCAGAGAATCAGATGGTGATTCTTCCTCAGATTGCACCACTTATGTCCTTCTGACAGATTTCTGTCCTTCTGCTGCGATCATCTGTTCTTCCCGTACTTCTCTGATAGTGGGCTCCGAACGGACTGCTATCTCTTCATCTGATCTTTCTTACATCAGATCCTCTGTTCTGCTGGCTTGCTGGGCAGAACTTGGAGCAGTTTTCAGAGGAGATGAGACTCTCTTCTGACGTTTCCGCTGAGCATCTGGTTTCTTGGCCAGATCCTTCCTCTTCATCCTCTTCTCTTGAAAGGCCTTTTCCTGCACTTCAGACAATGCAGTTGCCTTATCTTTTCCTTTATTTTCTCCCTTGGGTTTGGGCATATAAGGAGTCGGATCCTCATCAGCTTGTCCAGGTAGGGACTCATCTTTGCCCAATACGGCCTTGTGCTTTGCTTGATAAATCTTTGCTCCATTCTCGTTCCATTCATAATTCTGTGGCAGCTTATCTGATAGAATAATAGAGATTTTGTGTATGAATGAGCATTTCGAAGATAAGCACACCTCATTGCTCTGGGTCAGCTCGAACTCCGGAGACTTTTCTAAGTCTTACTTTGACCATACCCAACCAATCGATGTCTGAAGCCGTCTTGATTATTGCAGCCATTACACTTATCTTGTATGAAGTGACCGCATCAAGGCTGTAAGTTGAGCACATGATCACCTTCTGAACGATCTCAAGAAGAAGGAAATACTTTCTTTTCAGATAGGAGGCTTTGACGTTCGTCGTGTTCTCCTTGTTTGCTGGTCTCAACAGCTCGGCTTCAAGAAACTCCTTTTCTCCTACAGCAGTTGTGTAGGTCTCTGGATTGATGCTTCCTCGAGTTAGTCCGAATATCCTCTGTAGATTGTCATTCGTCACTCGGACTTCCATTCCACCAACGGAAGAAATCAGGTTAGCATCATTGTCTTCATCCCTCTGCAGATTGTAAAGAAACTCCAGGGCTTCATGGGTGTGAACGATGTTCTGATGAGTAGAGCAATATCATTCCAGTCCACACGCTCTTAAGCACTCCAGAATTTCCAGCGATTCCGGATCTGAGGTGATGTTGAAGACGACGTACTTTTCATCAATGATGTCTTTCTTCATCGATGCAAAATTGCAAGATTTTTTTCCCTTGTCCCGGTCTTTCAAACAAGATGTGCCATTTCAGAAGATATGCGATTGATGTTTAGTTTGAGTAAGATATTTCAATAAATTCATCCAAACTAAAAAATTCAGCATCAATGTTGCAAATAAGCGTTTAGATCAAATAAATTACAGAAATACAACTTGTAAACCTAGGTACCATAGAGAATTCTAGATCATGCAAATGATTTAAAACAAGAAGTTACCAGTAATTGATTCGAAGGATTTTTAAAATCAGAAGTGTAGAATCAAATGATTTCGAAGGTAATTCTCAGAGAATTTTAAACAAAAGTGATCTTTCAGAATTTTGAGAAGACGAAGTAGTGGAAAGTGGTTTTCTGAGAAAAAAATTTGATTTTGTAGAAAACGAGGGAAAACCTTTTTGCACAACTTTCCAAAGTACTCAAGTATCCGTGTTTTGAAATCGATGGCTGAGATTAGTAGGCCAAAAAGTATTTTGATCACACGATTGAGAAAAACAGTCTTCGTGTTTTGAAATCGATGGCTGAGATTAGTAGGCCAAAAAGTATTTTGATCACACGATTGAGAAAAACAGTCTTCTCGTTTTCCGGACTCGAAAAATCGTAATAAAAACATTTTGAATACATTTTCAGGTCCGCATTAAAAGCTTTGCAGGGCATGCGTCATGAATAGTGCAAAATAAATCAATTAAAATAAATAACGCATATAAAGATATTCAGAAAGAGATAAATAAGAGAGCGTATCTGACTGATTGCTATTGTAATCAATCAGTTACCACGGTGATCTGATCTGGTACTTTGTTGACTTATCTGATGTTTGCCTCATGCATTTCTAAACAATATCTTCGCTTATCTGATCAGATTCTTCGCATGTAACGCTTCGTCACTTATCTGATCCTCTTTTCTGAAAAACTTCATCCTTCAGTTTTCTTCTACAATCTCGCATTAACTGAGGTCAACTCCCGCCAAAACTTTAACTTCGGGGAGTCCAAAAGTCGCCTCAATTCCCAAATCGGCGCGATTTGACATTCCGTAATAATGGCATAGATACACTATGATTTAATCACACCGTTAACTCATCCAACCATTAGCCGCGTGTTCCAAACGCGTTGTCGATGCAAATTTTCACTTAAGATCTTCTGAGACGATAAAATTTGCATTTATACCCCTAATTTCCTTCTATAAATAGCCTGGGGTGTTAGGCGAACAACACAATCATAAACCATTTCATCTTCTTTAGCATATTCTTCATGCTTTTCCGATGAGTTCCTTATTTCCGGTGATACTTCCGGTGGGAACCTTTTGCCCTTTTCTAATGAAAATAGCTTCTCAGATCAACCCTGTGTGTTCCTTCACGCTGCTTTCATCGTCATCTAAGATTTCACATACGATCAATGCTAAGCTTCTTTACCACCATGGAGGCGGATCTGCTAAGGCAAATGAGAAGGCACTTCTCCTAACCGTATGCACCTTGTGCGCCTATCGAGATGACGGTATTAGCATCAACAGACTTAGTCTGAAACAAAGCATGAGTTTGATATACACAATAGTGTATCAAACTCAATATTTGCATGCGACACTAGTGTCTGTTTGGTCCTTGTGACCAAACCTTTGGCACTGTGCCTCATTTAACAGCTGGAAGTCCTGTTGATTTTACGTCTGAGGGCTTCCGGCTTGGACATCCTTCAGAGCCTTTCTAGCTCCTCCTTCCGAAGCTTTGAGATTGGCTCAGTATTCTCGAAGCCTCTCTGACGCCTCTTCTAGGTCTGAGGGAAAATGAGAGCATCATACCTTGAACTCTCTTTCTCTTTCCCTGCCTCGGGTTGTCTTAGGGCTGATGGTTTATATATCGACCTCCGGGTCTTCTTGTACTTGTAATACCACTTGAAGATAGATGTAGCATTTGTAATCTTGTGATATCACTTGTAACTTGTAAATCTGACCTTCGGGTCTTTATCAATAAAAAACTCTGTTATTCCATTGTTGTGTTGTTTTCTTCTGACTTATGCAATCTGTAGCTTTACTCTTGATTTGCTTGTTGACTGCAGCTTTAATCGGCTTATAAAGTAATCTTCCAATCTGATCAGTTCCCCCTTAATCTGATATATCTTGAACTGATTTGCCCTTTGTCTGAACTTCATATCGGTTACCTTTCTGACTTTCTGATATGCTCCTATCTGAACTTCAGATTGGCTCCTCGTCTGGTCGTCTGATCAGTTGAGATTCCTAACTCAACTGATTCCACTTAACCTTGGTTAGTCTTTTAACCAACTGAATCTGGAGATCAATCCTCCAGCCATATCTGGTGCATTTTCTCCAAGATCCAGAAGCCCTAGCTCGTTGCATAACTCTCTGAATCTGATCTCAGCTAGTGGCTTGGTTAAGATATCAGCTTTCTGCTTGTCAGTATGGATCTTTTTCATCCTGATATTCTTCTTTTCAACATGATCTCTGATAAAATGGTGTCTGACATCCACATGCTTGCATCTTGTATGTAGAGCAGGATTCTGAGTGATTACAATAGCACTATTACTGTCACAGAATATAGGTACGTTCTTAGATACGATGTTGTAATCCCTCAGCTGCTGACTTAGCCAGAGCAGTTGGGAACAACAGCTTCCTGCAGCCATATATTCTGCTTCAGTAGTAGATGTCGCAACTGATGTCTGCTTCTTTGAAAACCAAGAGATAAGTTTATTTCCCAGAAACTGACATGAACCTGAGGTTGACTTCCTGTCGATTCTGCAACCTCTGTAGTCTGAATCAGAATACCCACTAAGCTCAAGATTGTCATCTGATGGGTAAAATAAACCGAGGTTTACAATCCCTTCAGATACTTGAGAATCCGCTTAGTCGCTTTAGGTGGGCTTTGCATTGATTTGCTTAAAATCCGCACATACACCTACCGCAAAAAATGTAATGTCCGGTCTCGGCCGGGTAACAGTATAGTAGAGATCCAATTAGAGCTCTATACTCCTTTCGATTCATTTTCCTGACCATCTTCGCCCGATCCATCTTGAATCCGGTCATCATTGGAATTCGCTTCCTTGTAGTGTTGAACTCCGAACTTTGCCAAGAGATTCCTTGTATATTTCCGCCGCGATGAATATCCCTTCAACTCTGCTGACTTGTAATCCCGTAAAAGTAATTCATCCCGACCCATCATGGACATCTCGAATTTCCTTGCATCAACTTGTCAACTTCTCACATAACCTTTTGTTGGGAGATCCGAAGATAATGTCGCCCACGAGATCCGAACCATCGAATATCTTCTCCATCTTCTATTCTCGAATAAGGTTCTCGCCCATTGCTCCTTTAGTGAACCCGCCGTTGTCTCATCAAGAACGGAGAGAGTGTATCATACCAAGCTTGAGGAGCTTGTTTCAGTCCGAAAGAGCTTTCCTTAAACGGTACACTTGGTTGCCTTTTTTCAAAGCACGGAGGTTGTTCGACATAAACTTCCTCTGTTAGTTCCCCGCTTAAGAATGCACTCTTTACATCCATCCGATACACAAAGGAACCCTCTCAGGGGAAGCATATGCCGCAAAAAAAATGAATGGCTTTTAGGCGAGCGATCGGTGCAAAGGTCTCATCATAATCAATTCCTTCGATTGTGAATACCCCTTAGCAACAAGTCTTGCCTTATTCCCCGTTATGACATTTTTCTCATCTCTTTGTTCTTGAATACCCACTTTGTGCCAATTACGCCTTGATTAGTTGGTCCGTCCACCAATTCCCAAACTTGATTTCTCTCGAATCGCTTTCAAATCCTCCCGCATGGCTAGAATCCAACTTAAGCGTCTTGTAGAGCTTCCTCTCATCGTAGTTGGTTCCTTCATAGACAGATAACAACAATATATGGCACTTTCACCAATCTGATGTCTAGTTTTGACTCTATCAGATGGGTCTCCGATAATCTGATCAGTTGGATGAATGGTAATCCAGGTCCTTCTATTCTGATGTGCGTCTGTTTGGAGAACATCATCCATATCTGATAGTTCATTTCTAGTGATTGAGAGTGGTGCAGAATTATGATCTACTTGATAAGAACATGTCTCAGCTGATGTTGGACTCATCATGTGCTGAAGTCTGTTCATAGGAACTTCAGAAGTTCCCCCTGAACCAGATGGTTCAGTTGATACTTATCTCACCATAATAACTTCTTCAGCAATCGGTTTGTGCGTACCTTTGGGTCTGATTGACCTGTTGAATCAGCAAGATCAAGTTCTGGGATGTACACTTTTTACGTGTTCAACTTCTTTTCTCCTTGATGCTTAGCCGATCCATTTTCTCGCGTGTCGTAATGATTGATCCGCACGGCTTGTTCTCGAGGCGCTTTCTCTTGTTCAGAGGATGTCTCATCAAAGACCACATGGGGTGTTTCTTCCACAACTAGAGTTTGTTTGTTGTAAACTCTGAAAGCCTTGCTGGATGAGGAATATCCTAAAAATATACCCTCATCTGACTTGGCCTCAAAAGTCTTCAACTGACTTTTCCCATTGTTGTGAATGAAACATTTGCACCCAAAAACATGAAAGTATGAAAAACGAGGTTTTCTATCTTTCCACAGTTCATAAGGTGTTTTGAAGTGAGTCTTAGTTAGAGAACATCTATTCTGAGTATGACATGCTGGGTTTATTGCTTCTGCCCAGAAACGGCTTGGTGTGGCATGTTCAGCTAACATAGTGCGAGCAGCTTCCTTGAGAGTTCTGTTTCTCCGCTCGCTACTCCATTTTGTTGTGGCGTTCTTGCGGTGACGTTTCATGTCAGATACCAAACTCGGTCAAAAAATCAAGAATAAAGGAATTCAGGAACTCTGTACCTTTATCTGATCTGATCTTTACTATGCTGACACCCTTTTCATTTTGTAGCTTTTTGAGCAGTTCGGGTATCTTAGTCGTTGTCTCGTTCTTCTTGTATAAGAATACAACCCAAGTAAACTTGGAATAATCATCCACGATTACAAGAGTATATTTATAAGGCCCACCGAGACCGACCGTAAAATCGGTCCGAATGATCCATATGGAGCAGTTGCAATACTCTACTGGATGCTGGTTCTGGTATTCCCTTGAATGAGGCTTTAACTTGTTTTCCCTTCTGACATGCGGCACATGTCTGATCTTTGGAGAATATCTAATTGGGAAGTCCCTCAACCAAAGACATCCTAGCGATCTTGTTAAGAGTCTTGAAGTTCAGATGACTTAATCTTTTATGCCAGAGCCAACTGCAACTTTTAGAACTCTTAACAATTAAGCATGTATTCTTGGGGCAACTGTTCCAATCTGCTATGTAGATCGTGCCTTTCCTTGAACCAGTTAGCAAGATTTGTTGAGTGGCTCGATTCCTTATCGTACACTTGTCGCTCGAGAACTCAACGCTGAATCCGTTGTCGCAGAATTGTGATACTGATAGTAGATTGTGCTTCAATCCTTCGACATACGAGACTCCAGTTACTTGTACATCATCATTCTCTAAGGTTCCAAATCCCTTGGTAAAACCAAAGTTATCATCACCGAAGAGTACACGTGGGCCTTCTTGTTCTCTGTAAGATCTAAGGTGATGTTTGCTTCCTGTCATGTGCCTTGAGCATCCACTATCGATGTACCAGATAGTTGCTTGTGCACCTCCTTTGTTGGCTAGTCCCACGCGAACCTGCAATCTAATCAGGCTTTAGGTACCCATTTGGAATTGGGTCCTGGGGGGTTAGTGGTGGATTTAGGGATCCACACAAATAGAGCACTTCTATGAAAATCTGAAAGATTAGAAGGTCTGATTTGTCTCCCATACATATCAACATAATCATACGTCTCTTTATATGCTTTCTGATTAGTATGATTATTAGTGTGAGCCTTGGATGACTTAGAAGACTTGGGATTTTTCTTTACATTTTGTCTTCTTTTAATCCAGTGTGGCTCAGGTGCAGTAGCCCTAGATCTCTAATTATAAGGGTAGGTACGACTGCTACAATCAAAAGATTCATATCTTTTTTGGCATAGGTGGTCTTTCCAGTTTACCTATAGCTTGCTTATTAGGCAGCTGACCTTGATTGGGTCTCACATTAGATTTCCTTCTCATGGGTTGTCTCTTCTGATACCTAATCTGCTGATCAGGTTGAGGTCTCTTCAGAAGAACTGGGTTCTTCTGTTGATTCCTCGGCTGATGCTTTGTCAGTTGGGGTCCATTTCTGTTCCCTTTCTGATTAGGCACCGCCTTTACTTGCTCAAAGGTCTTTTTTTCCCTTATTAGATACAATTTTAGCTTTTAGTGTATCTTTATCAGAGACTCGTTTTATTACACCCTTCTGAAGTGAATCAAACGGGGCTTTTGAGGATGTAGAAGGGTTCTCATACCCAATTCCCTTCTTTTTAGTCGGCGTTCAAAAATAGGTGTTCATTTCTTGAACGGTTTTAGAAGATTTTGTAAAAACCTCTATTTTCTTCCGCAGACTATCCTCAGTAGATTTAAGACTCTCATGTAGTCGGAATAGCTCATCAAGTCTAGCTTGAAGGATTTTGAAATCATCGACTTTGTTTGTTTGTTGATTGCTAGTCGATCTTTGATCTGCTTTCTCCCGATCGAAGATTTAACCTTCAAAGACGTTAAGTTCCTCGCCACCTTATGAGCGCTTTCAGCAGATTTCGATTCAAGAGCTTTTACCGAGAGCGTTCTCTTTAATGAGCTGATTATTTACGATCCTTAACTTTGTCATTTTCAAACTTCCACTATTGTATAAGTGTCTCTTTGCTTGAGGAGATCATCAAGCAATTGCTCGAGTAGAGCTGCAAGTCAATCTCTCCGGCGGTGTGCTAATAATAGCGGTGTGGAATTTGAAAAAGCGAAAGGTTTGGAGGTTACCTCGAGTTGGTCCTCCTTGGCCATTTAAGCGGAACTTCATCATCATTTGAAGAGAATATCGGATCTTCATGCTCGTGGAAGTCAACATCACTTTTATCGATGAACCAAGTCTTCTCTGAGATGAGTACCTAGAGTCCTCGGAAGCGCATAGGAATCATCAATTCCGGATGTGTCGACTACCGGGCTTTTCCTATCTCTAAAGGCGTTGCTCTCTTTTGTTCCGTTTCTCTTCTCTTTCTCTGGGGAGTCGGTCAGGGCGGTCGGTCTTTGTAGTGACACGGTTTCTCGCGATTGAAGCATGATCCTCGATCTCTGAACTTCCTCTGCCAGGTGAGTCACTCCGTCTGTAGGATCTGTCAGGTGACTTCCCTTTCTGATAGTAATCAGAACTTCTTCTGTCAGATCTGTTATCTCTTCTCTCATCCGCCGATCATCTCTTTTCTTTTCTTCTCTCGGATCTCTTCGATCATCGATCCGGTTCTTTCTCGTGATCCGTCGGTTTGGCCTCCCTGCTTTCTTTGATAGTCACCGAGAATCTCTCGATACTTACTAAGCCGAGTATTTGTTCTTTCAAGTTTCTTGGTAAGCAGAGCGATCTGCTCAAATTTTGACTTATGATGTTTCCAATGAGTTCAATGGCCTTCGATCTGCTTCTTTGGTTGCTTTAAACGCAACTGATTTAGACGTTGAGGCTTCAGCAGGCGTCTCGTCTTCATCTGCTTGTCCTCTTTCGATTAAATCAAACTCGTGAGCTTTAAGGCTTAGGAACAAGCTGCTTGGCTTCATTTTTGAAATGTCTTGGCAATCCTTGATTACCGTGACTTTCATGTCCCATTTCTTGGTGAGAGATCTTAAGATCTTGTAGTTGATATCTTTGTCTGACATCTCTCTACCAAGTTCCCGTAGCTTATTGACTAACATGGTGATCCTCCCATCGAGTTCGTTGATGGTCTCATTGGGCAACATCTTTAACTTTTTGAACTTCACCAGTTCAAATTTTGTAGGCGGTCGCTTTTTGATCTGATCATTTCCTTCACAGATCTCAGCAAGAGTATCCCACATTGCTTTTGCGGTTTTGAGATACTTTATCTTCTCTTTGGTGACTTTATCCATTGTCTTCATGATTATATGCCTAGCGATTGTGTCTAGAGTGAACAACTTTCTTTCCTCTGCATCCATCAAAGCCGGGCTTTTTTTTGCACAAGACTTCCCGTGGCAAAGTCCGGATCTCCTCCGATCACCGGGTTGTTGTGGTATATGATGATGGGTCCTCGCTCGATGAATTCCATCATTCTCGCCGCTTTATCGATCCTAGATGGTTGCACATATATATAGCCCAACTGCATACTCATCAATTGAAAATTTAGGCAAATCATGATATATCCGAGGTATTATCCATGCCGAAAGTGATTTTGAAAAACGAATGAGTTTTTTAAAAATGGTTTTTCAAGATCTGTTCAAATGACCGCAAAGATTCTTCCTCAAGAATCGATGATACTCAAAGCCAGTGATCTGTAGAACCACTGCTCTGATACCACTTGTAGGTCCCGAACGGGTTTTGTTAGGGTGGAAGTCTAGAGGGGTGGGTTGAATAGACTTCCAAAACTTTTCGTGCGGATCAGGTGTGAACTGCAGATTACCTGATCAGAGTGCTAGTGTATCAGTTTAGACTAATGTTCAATCTTACTGAGTACCTGAGGGCAGATCAGTTTGATAACTGTCAGTTTAACTGAATGGTGCGGAAGCTTGTTTTTACCCGTGTGAAAAACCAGTTTTATCAATCAGATTCTTAAATCCGTTTTTAACCAGTTGACTGAAGTGTCAGACTGATCAGATCAGTTGCTTGGTGCAGACTAAACTTTAACTTTAGAATATGTATGCAGTTTAAACTCATTTGTGTGACTTGTGTAAAGCGATAAGAAAGCAAGTAAATGCACACAAGACGTTTTATAGTGGTTCGGACAAAACCCATCCTACGTCCACTCTTCCCTTAACACAGGGGAACCTTAACCTACTTTAACCTGTGGGACTTATATCCTTTTCAGGTTGGCCGAGATGTTTACCGAGTTCCCATTCAAGCTTAACCTACGGGACTTATATCCTTTTCAGGATAGCCGAGATGTTTATCGAGTTCCCACTCTACAACGTAACCAGCGGGACTTATATCCTACAAAGAGGATAGTCGAGATGTTTAATGAGTTCTCACTCTACATACTTGACCTAACTTGCGTTTGGGTAAAGAATGATTGAGGGTTCCAACTGGAAATCTATCCTGGTGCTTTAGATAGCCAAAATGCTAGTGGATAGGATTTCTTGCTAAGAACTATGGGATGAACACTCTAAGAATAATCTTCAGATGTAGTGTTCTTGTGAGTGGAGATTTGCTTGTAGCTTTAGCTTCTTTTGCGATGTCTCCGTGTTTGTTCTTGCGTTTTTCACTTGTTGAACCTCTACATCAAAAATGAAGAATGATCTCATTTTATAAACCTCAAAATCAAGAAGCCATTGGAGAGCAATTTGAATTTCGGGCTATATTACGTAGGCTGTAGGATATGATTGTGACATGCTGCGATTTTCGGCGTGGCCGTCGGCATGATTAGCGTCGTTTTTGTCTACATCGTCGTATCCCGTATTGTCAGCACTTTTTGTGCACGTGTCACTTTCTCCTTCGCTTCGCGAGGTGGCATTTCAAAAATTTGCCCGTTAGACGATTGATATTCCTTTTGGAGAGGATTAGTCTTGTCTGGTGTATCTTTTTGATTGTCACCAGGTGTGAGCTGACTTGATCAAGTAACTGATCAGTCTACCATGTTGAGTCTTTGGTTGAACATTATCTTAGCTTCAATATGCAGACTCTGCTGAAAGTAGGTCTTCAGGTCTTTTGATCTTCAGGTGTCTCTGAGCCTCAGTGTATTGTATTCAACGTCTTGAGTCTTCGTTTTCTTGTCGAGTCTTCAGTTTATCCGAGTCTTGAGTTTCATCCGAGTCTTGATGTATCTCGAGTCTTCGTGTTCATCCGAGTCTTGATGTTATCTCGAGTCTTCGTGTTCATCCGAGTCTTCAGGTTCTTCTGAGTCTTCAGTGTCTTCTTGTCTTCACCTGATCTTCTGACGAATCTTCTGATTTGCGCTTAGTCTTCAGATCATCTAACCTTCTCTGGGTCATCTGATACTTCGACCTGACCTATACATACTGAGTTCCCCCTCAATATGTGACCTATCTTTTACATCAGCTATCTATACATTTCAGCTGGTCATCTTATTCTGAATCAAAGTCATCAGTCAGCTAACAAGTCTGACTTGTCCTATTACAACCTGTTTTGGAACTTCCATCAAAACTAAATTACATATTTCCCAACACTCCATCCGGCATAGCTAATCCTTGCGATCAAAATTACAACAAGAACAAGCAAAACCCTACTACAACTATCCATGAAAAAAAATGCCTATACTACCCACACATATTATCAATTGGGAAAAACGATTACAAAATCACACAAGGGTTGAGATAGATAGAAATATTATAATACTTTCTGGTGGGTCAATTTTATAGTGACGGCAAAGCTGTTAGACATATAGAGGACTTCAAGACGTTTCCTAAACATGGTTATAAAAGGAAAACGGACACCCGAGTCAAAAGTTATGGCCAAAACCCTAATCGTCGATTCCAGATCCTCCATCCGACGTCGCTCATCCTTGTGATCAAAATTACAACAAGAACAAGCAAAACCCTACTACAGTAATCTATTAAATAAAATGCCTATAGTACCCACACATATTATCTGTTGGGAAAAACGATTACAAAATCACACAAGGGTTGCGATAGAGAAAAATATTATAATACTATCCGGTGGGTCAATTTTAGAGGGACGACGAAGCTGTGAGACATGTAGAGGACTTCAAGACGTTTCCGAAACATGGTTATAAAAGGAAAACGAACACCCGAGTCAAAAGGTATGGACAAAACAGTTTTCACCATCCAATGACCAAAACCCCAATCGCCGTTTCCAGATCCTCCATCCAACATCGCTCATCCTTGCGCTCAAAATTACAACAAGAACAAGCAAAACCCTACTACAGTTATCTATGAAAAAAATGCCTATACTACCCACACATATTGTTAGGAGATGAATTTAATAAAGATATATGATTTTGATTAAGATCCCAAAACCCCTAAGTATGACATGTTCAGAATGATCTTGATAGTTGAGTCAGGATTCAGTTTTAGAGTATTCAGGATGTTATCTGCAAAATGTATAGTCAGATATAGTTTAGGATAGGTTCAAGACTCAAGAACTCAAGATGTTTACAAGTATCCAAAGTTTCAGGATGAAATCGAGATATCAAGACTTCAATGATGATATTGAGTAAATCAAGACTCAAAGACGAAGACTCGAAGACATCGGTCAAGATAAACTACAAAGATTCGTAGACCACAAGACTCGTAAGACTCAAGACACGTAAGACTCAAGACACAAAAGATGTAAGATCAAGAATCAAGATCAAGAGTATCAAGGCACAATGAATTATCAAGACTCAAGAATGTAATGAATGCTCAAGATGAACCTCGAAAGTGTTCCGAGGCACTGATAATATCTATCTGAAGGATGCAATACTGAGAAGATCGCGATTCCTTAAGAAGTTAGATATTGCTAAGACATTCAAATGCAGACAAAAGGAACTAATTCAGAAGTGTTGTTAAGGTTATATCAAACTCAGAGTTTGTAACCAAAAGAGCCGTTGAAGGTGTCTACCTTTAACCGAGACAAAAGTCAAAAAGAGGAAGACGACATCGCACTACCATCGACAATCGACAAAGGATGGTGTCGTCAAAAAGATGTCAGATGTACAAAAGTTCCAGACTGCAAAAAGTGAAGCCCGACTACATGAAAGGCTATTGCCTAAAACGTGTTAGGGAGTTTCAAACCCTAAATATAGCCGTTTCACACACCACAAGAGGGAACTCACGAAGCTATCTCTCCAACGAATAGTTTTCAATAGTGACCTTGGTGTATACCTATAAATACTGGTGACCCTCTACATTGTAAGGTTACGAGAAATTTATACGCAACTCAAGAGCTCAAACTTATTTTTGCAAAAGTGAAAGCACTCGAAAAACTTAGAATTTCCCAAGTGCTTCGATATTGAAGAGAGCTCACTATACTAAGCCTAGCTTGATAAGATTTATCCAAAGCTTAGTTGAGATATCCTAACCCTTTGCATTGTGCTTCATTGTAAAGGATATCTCATCCTAGTTGGAAACCAACCGAGAAACCCCCAAAACCCTTGAGAAGGTAGTTGGAGTGTGTTTGTTGGTGAGAAAGAGTTTTAAAGAGTTAGTAAACTACGCGGAGTAGTCAGAAAACTCTAGAGGAGAAGTTAGTAAGCTACAGGGGTAGTCTGAAAGCTTGTGTGTGATTGAGTAAGTAAACTACGTAGGTAGTCAGAAAGCTCAAGGTCGGGTTGAGTAAGAAAACTACGTGAGTAGTCGTAAAAACTTCGTACGAAGTTGAGTAAGTAAACTACGCGAGGTAGTCGAAAAGCCAAAAAGTTGATAGTGAATTTCTCTCAAGAGTCGGGGAGAGTGGACGATGAGCTTGAGTCTCCGAACCACTATAATTGTTGTGTTCTTTATTGCTTTCCTTATCTGTATTTTAAATCGCTGCATTGACTTGTTTTGAAAGCATACTTTTCAATCGATATTCAGCTTGGAATCAATCCAATCGGTTGCATAAGTGAATCACAAACCAATCACTATTTCATAAAGGAAAGTTGTTTTTTCAAAGAAAGCTTAAAACGAGTATAATCTAAAGGGCCAACCATTCCGACGATTTAAAAGTAGCTAGAACAGATAGTTATCAAACCGAACTCTCTTCCGAGGATTCATAGAAGTTAGTTATCCGATCCAAGCAACTCGGGATCTCTGACACTCGTGACTCATTTGGGATTATCTCGAGGTATCCGAAAAGCGGCTCGGGATCACTGCCTCAATGAGACTTTGACTCGAGAGCGATCTGTGGCTTCTTAGAACCTAATCTTCGAGGATTATCTCACCCAAGTCGACCTCGATGAAAAAAAGTTTTAAAAACACCGAACACGTGTATTCCCCCCATACACGCGTGTAAGACTCGTTTTTTGCACCGGACCAACAAGTGGTATCGAGTAGTGGTTCAACTTGACCACCTGCTGTGTTGACCAAAGTTTTATTTTCAAAAATACTTGTGGTGTATCTGAACTGATCTTATTTGCTGAAACTTTTTACTTTTCAAAAGATCAGAAAAATGTCTTCTAAAAAACTTCCCATGTTCTCAGTGGAGAACTATGATCTATGGAGATCGAGAATGCAGCTCATCTCAGATTCCAAACATGAGCGTATGTGGAGAGTGGTCTCTCAAGGACCATTCCAGTTTACTGTGGTGAATCCCAGAGGAACAGAAGATGAGAGAATTGATCCTAGAGCAGAATTTCCTAAGTTTGATGACCAACTGACTCCTGAGGAGAGAAAGTTCATCAATCTAGACTACATTGCTAAAGACACACTATACAGTACAATTGATGATGGTGTGATGGGAATGATCTCTCACTGTAATACTGCTAAAGAGATTTGGGATACACTAGCTGTTATGTGCCAAGGCACAGATCATATAAAAGAAAACAAACTTTCAGTGGCAATTGGAAAGTTTGATAGTTTTGAAATGGATGATGGTGAATCAATAGAAAAATTGGAAGTCAGATTCACTAGCATCATGAATGATCTAAATGCACTTAGAAAGAAATACCCACAGAGAGAAGTTGCATTGAAAATTCTTAGAGGTCTTTCTAAGAAATGGGATATTCATGCAGTGGTGATTGAAAACACCATGAACATTAGTTCAATGCCTTACCAACAAGTCTTCTCTGAGCTAAAAGCCTATGAATTTGTAATTGATAAGAAATCCAAAAAGGCCGACAACAAAAAGATGATTCTTCATCGAAAAGAATGTGGCTTTAAAAAGCCAAAGATAAAACTCAGAAAACTAGAGAGTCCGAGAACCCCATGCCAAAAAATCGATGAGCTTGAGGAAAAGCTAAAGACCGATGGTAAGAAGGTTTGATAGACTCAATAGTAGATTTGGAAAATACAAAACTATTACAGAACCACAGTACCAGAAGAAACCTGAGGACAGATCAATTGAGAAGAAGAAAGACCTGAAAGCTGAAGGATCTTCATCCAAGAGAAAGGACTCCAAGTCCAAAGAAGAAAATGATCAGGATGATGATGCCAACAGATGCTATAATTGTCGAAGAAAGGTCACTTCCAAAGATGATTGTCCGTGATTTGAGTGCTAATGAGAGAAGAGAAAGGCAAGCTAAAAAGAGACCGTAAGTTCTCAAGCAAAAAGGCCATGGTAGCGTAAGAAGAAAAAACTCGAGGAGGGATCTAGCTCTTCAGATGAGATATTCTCGACAAATGAAAGTGATGACATATGTCCGATGGCCATTGAGGAGGTAAACTCTTTCTTTCTCTCGTTGTTGCTCCTACACTAGCACAAGAGTTTTCAAGTTCCACCGAAAAAAAAATATTTTGACCTGATGGATTCTTTTGAGAATCTGATGAAGGACTATGTTATTTTGCAAGGACTGCTAAAACGAACTCAAGAGCAGAATAAGGAACTGAAAGCTGAAAATCTAAAATGGAAAGACTCTAGCAATATTGAAATCACTTCTCAATTAATGGGACCTACTGATGAACTTGATGTTCGAAAGTACAACTCTCGAGAAAAGAGAAGATGATAATGTCCCTAATCGAAAAGCTAGAGAAATCCACCAAGAAATTCAAATTAATCGTAATCGAAGTTCAATGACCTCTCTGAGAAGCATAAAACTCTACAGAACTGTGAGGATAGTGCACAAAAGAAGTTAACTCTATTGAATAATGCATCTAATGTGATAGATGAAATTCAGAGTTACCAGAGATCTGCCACTATAAAAACTGGATTAGGATTTATTCCAGGGGGAACCTCACAAGGTCATCTGAATGCTGCATCAAGTAGCAAGAAGACTATCTTTGTAAAACCAAGGGGCACCTACACTTCAAGCTGGAGTAATGCCCAAGGTTGTAGACAAGGAAAAAGGACCTTTGGCCTCAAAGAAACCGAATGATCGTGTTAGAAAGCCCAAACCTCGTGTGAAGGCTAGAAAAACCCGAAAGGCCCGATTGGAAAGTTTCAGTGCAGTACTTCAAAGCCTCGGGCTAAGAATGCAAACCCGAAAGTCTCCACACCGAACCATCGAGAGGAATCCTCGATGAGAAACACTCAAGCAGAGACATTCTCAATCAAGAGACCAAGTCCTCAAGATAATCGAAAGACCCAGATTTTCAAGATGCATAACCCCGAACCTCACTTGCCTAAGGGTAAAGGTTATCTGAACCCAAGTCAACAAAGATTTAGACCAAATGAACAAAAAGCCTAAGCATCCGAATGTAGGCCCGAACCAAAGAAGAATTCAAAAGCCCATGTTCATGCTAAAGCTAGCACACATATATACGTAAAACTGCTAAGGCACCCAGAGTAGTGGATGTATATGTTGATGTTTATGGAAGACAAATTAACCACTCTAAAGTGATTAGAGTTGTCAGGCAGATTTGGATTCCGAAAGGTACAGCTAACCTCGTAGGACCCTACACAAATTGGGTACCTAAGAATTGATCTGTTTTTCAGGAGGAAAACAAGGGCACTAAGCTGATGAAAGATCACATGGCAATCGATGAGCGAGATGAAAAAAGCTCCTCGATGTATGGTATCTTGACAAAGGATGCTCAAGACATATGACAGATTCAAGAAGATGCTCAAAGACTATGTTGAACAAAGAGGCCCACGATCATCTTTTTGGAGATAACTCCAAGGATTGTAATCAAGGATATGGAACTTTGGAAATCGACTCGCCATATCCATGGTGTTTCATATGTATCTAGATTGAAGCATAACTTGCTGTCAATTAGCCAATTATGTGATAAGGGTTTCAATGTTGAGTTCTCCAAGAACTTATGTTTTGTGAAAGTTGATACATCACAGAAAGTATTACTGACTGGTACAAGAAAAGGGAATGTGTATCTTGGTCGATTGAGTTCAACTCCTAAAAGATACATGTTTAGTTGCTAAAAGTTCCACAGATACCAGTTGGTTATGGCATAAAAGAATGAATCATCTAAACTTCAAAACCCTGAACAAGCTTGCAAGATTAGCTCTTGTGAGAGGGTTGCCTAGTGAAGTGTTCAGTAAGGAACACATTTGTGATGTATGCCAGAAAGGAAAACAAGTTAAAGCATCATTTAAAAGCAAAGTTGAAGTTTCTACTAAAAGAATACTTAAGTTATTGGATATGGATCTCTTTGGTCCTATAACACCTGTGAGCACGAATGGCAGGAAATACACATTGGTAGTAGTTGATGACTACTCAAGATATACTTGGGTCATATTCTTACTTAGTAAGAAAGAGACTCATATAAAGCTGCCAGAATTACTGAAAAGGCTCAAGAATGAGAAAAATCTGAGTGTGGTCAAAATCAGATCCGACAAAGGAACTGAAGTTTATAAATCATATCATATCTGATTATTGTGCAGAGAATGGAATTTTACATGAAACATCAGCTGCAAGGACCCTCAACAAAACGGTGTTCTTTTTGAAGAAGGAAATGAACTCTAAAAAAAGTTCGCAAGGACAATGATAAATTGAAGTTGATATTCCTAAAAGATTTTGGGCTGAAGCTGTCAACACTGCATGCTACTCTCAGAATAGATCCATGCTGACCAAGAGTCAAGGCAAAACACCCTATGAGCTTTGGAATGAAAGGAAGCCTCTTGTTTCTTTTTTCGTGTGTTTTGGTTGCAAGTGTTTCATACACAATAATGGTAAAGATCAGTTGAAAACATTTGATAGTAAAGCTGATGAAGGAATATTCTTAGGATATTCTGAAGTCAGTAAAGCTTTCAGAGTTTACAACTGTAGGACTCTTATTGTGGATGAAACACCTCATGTTGTTTTTGATGAATCTACTTGTGTTCAGAAGAAACATGAACATGATGCAGATGAACTGACCAAGAGGATCACCAGATTAAGCCCCAAAATGTAAAAAGATAAATCATCCATCGAACTCGAAAAAAGAAGTCACCACTATCTATGATTGGAGTGACTCGCACTCGAGATAAAGAAGTTCAGATGATGGATGGTGAGACTCAGAAAACCAACACTCCAAAGGTGACCAATCCGAACAGACACCCCGCCCAAACTCGTGTATGTGATGCCAATGAAGATGTGGTCACAGCTGAGGCAAATTCTGAATCTATCAACCAAAGGGGAACAAATATCTCAGACAATGTTCTGAATAGAATTTCCCCTGAGGAAGATGATTCCCTTTCTCCTGTTCTGTTGTTCCCTGAGTTTACTGATTTAACTGAACCTAACATTTCAAATGTTGAGGATACTATTGAAACAGGAACATCAAGAAGGAAATGGTTAGATAGTCATCCTACAAGTCAGATTGTGGGTGATCTAACTGAAGGTTTTAAAACAAGAAGGTTCCATGGTGAGAGTGCACTATTCTCGCCGCTTCCTCGAGAGAAAGAACCTACTGAGATTGGTGAAGCTCTACAAGATTCTCATTGGATTTCTGCTATGCAAGAAGAGCTGAATCAATTCTCAAGAAATGAAGTATGGGAGCTGGTAGATAGACCAGAAAGGCACAATGTCATTGGAACCAAGTGGGTTTTCAAGAATAAAAGAGATGAAAACAACAACATTGTAAGAAACAAGGCAAGGCTAGTTGCACAAGGTTATTCTCAAGAAGAAGGCTTGGATTATGATGAAACCTTTGCACCTGTTGCAAGACTAGAAGCCATCAGATTGTTTCTTGCATATGCTACCCACATGAAGTTCACACCTATCAAATGGATGTGAAAAGTGCATTTCGAACGGTGTGTGCTTAAAGAAGGGGTTTATGTAGAACAACCTCCCGGTTTCAAACAGAATGACCAAGTTTACAAGCTCGTAAAAGCTTTGTATGGTCTTAAACAAAGCACCCGTGAGCATGGTATGATACTCTTTCTCGCTTTCTTCTCGACCATGGTTTTGTCAAAGGATCGCTGATAGAACTCGCTCGTGATAGAGGATGGGGAGATATCTTACTAGTTCAGATATATGTTGATGACATCATTTTTGGATCTCCAAACCATCAGCTGTGTGAAAAGTTTTCAACACTGATGAAAGGTAAATTTGAGATATCAATGATGGGAGAGATAAATTTCTTTCTAGGTCTTCAAGTGAAACAATCAAAGGAAGGAATATTCATCAACCGTGCAAAAAGTACACCGTAGATCCGATTGCTAAATATGGTGTACAGACTTGCAAATACGCTTAGGATTCCCATGAATACTAACTACAAGATGGATCCCGATTCAAGGCAAATCGGTGAGCCATACCGATTATGGAGGAATCATTGGATCATTGCTCTATCTCACAGCAAGTAGGCCAGATATAACATTTGCTGTTGGGATATGTGCAAGATACCAAGCTAATCCTAAGGCTAGTCACATGGAGGCTGCCAAAAAGATACTGAAGTATCTTAAAGGCACAAAGATGAATAGAGGATTATGGTATCCAAATGATGATAACCTTGAATTAAGTGGTTACTCGATGTCGATTATGGAGGTTGCAGATTGATGAAAAATCCACCTCGGGGAACTTGTCAATTTCTAGGAAGTAAGTCGATATCTTGGTTTTCGGTTAAATGCACCTCAAGAGCAACAAGTACTACCGTCAATATATGGTCGCAGGAAGTCAAGTTGGCTCGATTCTTTGGCTCGCATAACAATTAAGGGATTATAAAGTTGTAGCCAATGAAGTACCAATATTTTGTGACAATAATAGTGCCATTGCTATTTCACAAAATCCCGTATTGCACACCGATGCAAGCATGTGGATATCGACATCACTTCATCGAGAGATCATGTCGAGAAGAAGGACATAAGGATGGAGAAAATTCATACCGATAAGCAGAGAGTCGATATCTTGACTAAACCTTTGGCGGAATCAAGATTTCAGAACTTTCAAATTGAATTAGGGATGCTTAGAACCAGTGTATAGAGTAAAATTTGAAAAATTGAAGATTTTCGTAGATGATGAAGTTTTCTCGCATTCTACCGAGAAGCTTAGGATAAAATGGAAATATCGAATCGAGTCTCGAAAACTCAGATTTATCAAGGTCAAGATTTCAAGAGTAAAAATGAACCATTTCAAGATTTCGATTTTAATCGACATTTTATCAAGGTCGATTATCAAGAAGACCGATAGAGGAAAAATTAGTCCAAAGAAGTAATGACTCATGCAACCCATTTATTGCTTAAGTGAAGCTCAAGAATCATTCGCAATAAATACAAAACACCGAGGAATGTTTTTTTTGGCGGATCGTTTTAAATTCAAAGAAGGTCAATAAATATTTAATGCTCGCTACATTAATGACCAATGAGGATGTTTTGGCGGCTTACTTTTTCGGAGATCGTTGGTTCAGATAATTCGATTAATCGGAGATTAATCTCAACCGTTGTTTTTCACCTAACCAACACGATTCCCCACGATCTCGGCTATATATACCCCAAGAAGCCTTTCAAGCCAAAATTTTATCAAACCCTTCGCTTCCCAAATCCTCTCGCAAATAAATCCCTTTGCCCTAAAATTTCTAAACCCTAAAGCTTCATCTCTTCAATCAATCTCTAAAATGGCTCCAACCCTTGTTCGAGAGATTAGCCAAACCAACAAGCCGTGGTACGAGTTCATTGTTTCACTCAAAGCACAACCAACTCAAAGCCGTAAGAGGAGGCTCGTGATATGATTCGATCGCTAAACTCACCCAACTAGTCGCAAAACCGACCAGACCAGGAGTTTGAAAAAGAGGTAATCGAATTCATCTATAACTTGAAGGTAGATGAAGAGGACTATATGCATTCTTCGATTACTGTATCACACTTAGAGCATTCATCCAAATACGTCGATTTTGAAAGGGATTTGTACATAACCCCAAAAAATCTGAATGATGTTTTTGAGCTCTGCGATAGAGGAGAGGATCCTACGATGTATATGTCAGGTAGAGAGCAGGAATACTTAGATAGGATTGCTGAGAATCCTGTTAAGTTTGAGGCGACACTGCATAAAAGGCACCTGAAGCCACAATATCGTGTTTTGATGGATATTGTGAGCAAGTGCATCATGAGTCTTGCGGGGAGTTTTGAGAAGATCAGTACCCCGAAGCTCAGACTGATGGCGGCGATAGAGGCCTCACCCACCACCGACTTCAACTGGCTGAAATTTCTGATTCAGACGGTGAGTGAGCAAACCAAAGTTTTGAGGAAGGTTGACGGGGCGATCTCAATAAAAGGCAAGATCCACCATGCCACCAAAATTTCTTATATTTTGGAGATGTGCAGAGAGGAGGAGGATATCTTCGCCAATTCGACCCCATTCCCTAAATCCAAAATTCTCTTTAAACCCATTGTCGCAAAAAGAAGCAGTCATCAAGGGAAGAGAGAAAAGAAGGTTGAATCACCAAATGTGGGCTGAAAAGAGACTCAACAAACCAGGGGAAGGTTTTGTTGGAGGCAAAGATGGAGCAAGGAGCAAAGATGTTGAAATCAAGGATCTTGCTCCAAAACGCAGAAGATTGGTGGTTCTCACCGATGAAGATGAAAGTGATTCTCGACGAGATTCAACCGAGGGCCAAACCGCCGAGTTCACCATTACAAGTGTTGGCTCAGTTATCTCTAGGACACAAGATCGATCGAGGAGCGTGTCTTCTCGAGGTGCTCGAGACATCGCTAAGTTCGTATAAAATTTCTCAAGAAATTTTTAAAGGAGCTCGCACCTCTCGAGATGCCTACCTCGATATGTGCAAAGCTCGAAGAGGAGCCAGCCAGCTCAAAGTCGATCCAAGATGTGCAGGATCAGACAACAGAAGAGCCAACTCAGATTCAAACTGAGGATATGCCATCAGCCTCAGAACCCACTCAGATGCAAACTGAGGACCTGACCGCACAAACTTCGATAATATCACCGAGGCTCGTGAGCGTAATATTCTTGATGAGCTCCCCGAAAGTGATCTACTTTTGATCCCTTAGCGTAAGCTTCAAAATGAACCAGAGAGCCCGAGATGGAAGAAGGGCGAGGTCAAGAAGGCGAGTGGAGGAGCAAGGGGAACGGTTCATTCTTGACCGCTACCCCGAGCTCAAATTTCATACCCTAATCCGCAAGATGTTTCTTCAGATTAAGGACGACTGTATTCATCCTCAATCAGACTCTTCCCGAGATGCTTGATATTGCGGCATTCAGAGGGGAAGACTGGTGGAATGAGGAGACAACCTTCCTGACCGACTTCTCAGGGTTTAGGAGGACAAAGCTCGTGATGAAAAACTCCGATTTTGATGAGTCTGTTCGTAAGAAGTTGGTCGAAAGGAGAGCAACGGAAGTTGGTGCCCCGAGCAAATGGAGACAAATCCAAAGATGGAGATGGGGACCAACAGGAGATGTTGAGAAGCGCCTCGGATGGAAAAGGAGACTTCGTTGTCGATCAACTTGAAATTGGTCAACCTCGATCGGTTAGAACTCTTTCGTGTACCTTTTGGCACTATTAACAATTATGCCAAAGTTAATGAAAAGTCCTATCTTTAACTCAATTGTCGATAAATGACCGAGGCTCGGATTGGAGACCGGAGCTCGGGATTAAGATGAGGCATGATGATGATCGACAAAGAAAGACAGAGGTGCGCAGAAGATTCCTCGAGATTGATCTCACTCCCTTGATGGAGAAACTTGAGAAGGTTGAGCCAATGATGATCAAAATTGCTCGATGGAAGAGACGCTGGCCAATCAAGCTCAAAAGATGGAAAGTCTTAGTCACTCTTCGTGAGTCGGTGCAAATTCAAAACACTCGACCACCCAGATGACCTTCATGGAAGAAAAGTCGAATGAGAAGTCGAGGGAGTCAAGGCCGAAGTTAAGTGATGAACCAAAAATGTAAACACACCGAGAGTTCTGATTTCCTAGAGGTGAAACTGGCAGAAAAGAATGAGGTGCTGATAAAGTCTGTTGTTGAGGAAATGAGCTCAATGCTCATGACCAAGATGACAGAGATGTTCAAGGAAGCACTCTCTGGCCAGTTTGCCCACTTATCCAAGAATTTTTTTGGGCCAAGAACCATCTAAGGAGGCCGGAAGATGAACAAGATCGAGATAGCGGAGAGATTCACCAGAGAGCAAAGAGCAATATCACATGGACACAACACTCCTCCAGCTTTCTTCCAAATTACGGTGCCAAGAAGGGGGAAAAGGAAGCTGAAGATCTCAGAAAGTTCATGGCACGTACTTTGGAGAAGAAGGCTCAAAAAGATGCTGAAATGTATAATTTAGCCAAAGCCTTAAAAGAAGTCGAAGCTTCTGAAAAGTTAAAGTTCGCTCAGATAGAGAAGCCGATCTACACTCGAGTTTCTAAGCAAACCATGCTTGATGTGTCAAAAGAAAAACTGAGTGCTAGAGCAAAGGTTGGAACAAGCCAAAGTCAGTCAATAAATGCCTATGAAGAGGAAAGCCTCGGGTGTTGTTCAACCCGAAAAGCAAGCGCAAAGGTTTCTAAGCCAATCCAGAGAAAGCTGATTCTGGATGATGAAGAGAAAGAAGAATCTGAGTCTCAACCTCAGATGAAAGTCTTCAATACTAGAAATGCTCTGAAGACACTCCAAATGGAACAAGCTAAGAAAGTTGTCCGCTTCGGTCTCAGGAGCATCTGTGGATCAGAAAGAAGATAGACGAAGAGCGTAGTTTTAAGAGTGAATTCGTGAAGTTTATGAGCAAGAGGAAAGGAACATCAAAAGCGCTTAAAGTGGCCCCACGCTGATAAATGGATGCCCATTAAACTCAACGATATGTGGAAGAAGTCAAGAGAACCTTCGGTTCAATTATGATGTTCTTAGGGAATGGAGAGGGAAGGCTCGGATCGTAATGAAGCATTCATTGAGTATCTCCTTACGCTTCTATCCAAAGTATCTACAGAGTCGATTAACCTTGCGGATGAAGGAGAGGTACGATAGTAGCCCCCGTCCATATTCCTATTCTCCTCCAAGACTTGATAATGGCTTGGTGAATGAGAAGGCCATTACTCAAGAGATTGCTCAAGATATCTTTGGTCACTGGGTCTAACAGAAATAATCCGACATCATCAAGGAAAGAAATGAGTCAAGAAGAGATTCTTCGAATGTTCGATCCGGAGGTGCCCAATCGATGAAGGTGAGAATGAAGCAAACCAAGAGCGTAAGACCGAAGAGCCAAATCAAGATCAAGACTCGTAAGATTCTCGTAATCTTTAAATTTTTTGTCTTTTTTGATTTTGTTGATAAACTCATTGTAATCAGAATGGTATACCAATCATCAATGAAGATTTATCATTATGCTCAAAAGATAATATCTCATTATCTTATTTACATGTCTTTTATTTTGATATGCCTGAATGAATGTCTCTGAACTGATTGTATGTTCATATAAGGAGGAAATTGTTTAAGTATTTGGTAATGAACTATTTAAAGAGATTCATTACTGAAGAAATTGCTGAATGATTAAACTGCTGAGAAACTCAAATTGTTGGGAGATTCTCTCGATTTAAGAAATTGTTGGGAGACAACCAATCTTGTAATAGATAAACCAAAACCCGAGTATAGGTTATATGTTTGTAACAAGATAGGTTTTGCATCATCAAAAAGGGGAAATTGTTGGGAGATGAATTTAATAAAGATATATGATTTTGATTAAGATCCCAAAACCCCTAAGTATGACATGTTCAAAATGATCTTGATAGTTGAGTCAGGATTCAGTTTTAGAGTATTCAGGATGTTATCTGCAAAATGTATAGTCAGCAGATATAGTTTAGGATAGGTTCAAGAAGACTCAAGAACTCAAGATGTTTCAAGTATCCAAAGTTTCAAGATGAAAACCGAGATATCAAGACTCAAACTGATATCGAAAGAAATCAAGACTCAAGACGAAGACTCAAAGACATCACCAAGATAAACTACAAAGATTCAAGACCTCAAAGACTCGTAAGACTCAAGATCGAAAGACGTAAGATCAAGAATCAAGATCAAGAGTATCAAGGCACAAGAATTATCAAGACTAAGAATATTCTCAATGCTCAAGATGAACTCGAAAATGTTCCGAGGCAATCGATAATATCTATCTCAAGGATGCACATCGAGAAGATCGCGATTCCTTAAGAAAAAGATATTGCCAAGACATTCAAATGCGCATAAAAGGAACTAAGTCGGTGTTGTTAAGGTTATATCAAACTCGTAGTTTGTAACCAAAAAGAGCCGCTTGAAGGTGTCTACCTTTAACCGGAGACAAAAGTCAAAAAAGAGGAAGACAACATCAATATGGCACTATATCGACAATCGACAAAACAAGGAAACTCTACGCCAAAAAAGATGTCGATGTACAAAAGTTCCAGATCGCAAAAAAGTGAAGACCGACTACATGAAAGGCTATTGCCTAAAAAACGTGTTAGGAGTTTCAAACCCTAAATATAGCCGGTTTCACACAAAATCACAAAAAGGGAACTCACCAAGGTTATAACTCCAACGGATAGTTTTCAAAAGTGACCTTGGTGTATGCCTATAAATACCGGTGACCCCTACATACATTGTAAGGTTACGGAAATTTATACGCAACTCAAGAGCTCAAACTTATTCTTGCAAAAAAGAAAGCAATCGAAAAAACATAGAATTTCCCAAGTTCTTCGATATTGAAGAGAGCTCACTATACTAAGCCTAGCTTGATAAGATTTATCCAAAACATGATTAGTCGAGATATCCTAACCCTTTGCATTGTGCTTCATTGTAAAGGATATCTCATCCTAGTTGAAACCAAACCGAGAAACCCCAAAAAACCCTTGAGAGAAGGTAGTTGGAGTGTGTTTGTTGGTGAGAAAGAGTTGTAAAGAGTTAGTAAACTATGCGAGTAGTCGAAAAACTCTAGAGGAGAAGTTAGTAAGCTACTGGGGTAGTCCCCCAGCTTGTGTGTGATTGAGTAAGTAAACTACGGAGGTAGTCGAAAAGCTCAAGGTCGGGTTGAGTAAGAAAAAAATTACGGAGTAGTCGAAAAACTCGGGGCCGAAGTTGAGTAAGTAAACTACGCGAGGTAGTCGAAAGCTCGAACATTGATAGTGAATTTCTCATGAAGAGTCGGAAAGAGTGGACGTAGGAGAGCTTGAGTCTCAACCACTATAATTGTTGTGTTCTTTATTGCTTCCTTATTATCTGTATTTAACTCAAAAACATTGACTTGTTTTGAAAGCATACTTTTCAATCGATATTTAGTTGGAATCAATCCAATCAAAGTTGCATAAGTGAATCACAAAAATTTAATCACTATTTCATAAAGGGAAAAATATTTTTTCAAAGAAAGCTTAAAACGAGTATAATCTAAAGGGCCAACCATTCCATACGACCGAGGTAGCTAGAACAGATAGTTATCAAAATAAACTCTCTTCCGAGGATTCAAGTTAGTTATCCCATCCAAGCAACTCAGATCTCTTACACAAAGAACAGAGGACTTCAAGACATTATCTCGAGGTATCCGAAATAGAAAATCATTTGATCACCGACAAAAAATCAAAAGACTTTTGAAAAAAGTTTTCGACCATCCAATTCTCGTAACCTAATCTTCGTGATTATCTCCTCCAAAGGAAAATGACATCGACCTCCTTGAAGAAAAAAATTTTAAAAAGAAAACCCCAAAACCCTATTCCCCCATATCACGTGTAAAAAATTACTAAACCTATACTACCAACACATATTATCTGTTGGGAAAACGATTACAAAATCACACAAGGGTTGCGATAGAGAAAAATATTATAATACTATCCTTTGGGTCAGGGCTTTAGAGGGACGGCGAAGCTGTGAGACATGTAGAAGACTTCAAGACGTTTTCGAAACATGGTTATAAAAGGAAAATGGACACCCGAATTCAAAAGTTATGGCCAAAATAGTTTTCACCATCCAATGGCCAAAACCCCAATCGCCGTTTCCAGATCCTCCATCCGACATCGCTCATCCTTGTGATCAAAATTACAACAAGAACAAGCAAAACCCTACTACATTTATCTATGAAAAAAAAGCCTATAGTACCCACACATATTAGCTGTTGGGAAAACGATTAAAAATCACACAAGGGTTGCGATAGAGAAAAATATTATAATACTATCTGGTGGGTAAGTTTTAGAGGGATGGCGAAGCTGTGAGACATTTAGAGGACTTCAAGATGTTTCCGAAACATTTTATAAAAGGAAAAACGGACACTTTTTTTTGACAAAAAGTTATGGCCAAAAAATAATTTTCACCATCCAATGGCCAAAACTTTAATCGTCATTTCCAGATCCTCCATCCGACATCGCTCATCCTTCCGATCAAAGTTACAACAAGAACAAGCGAAACCCTACTACAGTTATCTATTAAAAAAATTAATATAGTACCCACACATATTATCTGTTGGGAAAAACGATTACAAAATCACACAATAGTTGCGATAGAGAAAAATATTATAATACTATCCGGTGGGTCAGTTTTTGAGGGACAGCGAAGCTTTGATACATGTAGAGGACTTCAAGACGTTTTCGAAACATGGTTATAAAAGGAAAACAGACACTCGAGTAAAAAGTTATGGCCAAAATCCTAATCGCCAATTCCAGATCCTCCATCCGACATCGCTCATCCTTGTGATCAAAATTACAACAAGAACAAGCAAAACCCTACTACAGTAATCTATTAAAAAAATGCTTATAGTACCCACACATATTATCTGCTTGGGAAAAACGACTACAAAATCACACAAGGGTTGCGATAGAGAAAAATATTATAATACTATCCGGTGGGTCAGTTTTAGAGGGACGACGAAGCTGTGAGACATATAGAGGACTTCAAGATGTTTCTGAAACATGGTTATAAAAGGAAAACGGACACCCGAGTCAAAAGGTATGGCCAAAACAATTTTCACCATCCAATGGCCAAAACCCCAATCGCCGTTTCCAGATCCTCCAGCCGACATCCCTCATCCTTGCGATCAAAATTACAACAAGAACAAGCAAAACCCTACTACAATTATCTATGAAAAAAAATGCCTATACTACCCACACATATTATCTGTTGGGAAAAACGACTACAAAATCACACAAGGGTTGCGATAGAGAAAAAATATTATAATACTATCCGGTGGGTCGGGTTTTAGAGGGATTCGAGAAGTCATGAGACATGTAGAGGACTTCAAGACGTCCGAAACATGGTTATAAAAGGAAAACGGACACCCGAGTCAAAATTTATGGCCAAAACAGTTTTCACCATCCAATGGCCAAACCCCCAATTGCCGTTTCCAGATCCTCCATCCGACATAGCTCATCCTTGCGATCAAAATTACAACAAGAACAAGCAAAACCCTACTACAGTTATCTATGAAAAAAAATGCCTATACTACCCACACATAATATCTGTTGGGAAAAACGATTACAAAATCACACAACGGTTGCGATAGAGAAAAATGTTATAATACTGTCTGGTGGGTCAGTTTTAGAGGTACGGAGAACATGTGAGACATGTAAAGGACTTCAAGAGGTTTCCAAAACATGGTTATAAAAGGAAAATGTACACCCGAGTCAAAAGTTATGGCCAAAACAGTTTTCACCATCCAATGGCCTAAACCTTAATCGCCGTTTCCAAATCCTCCATCCGACATCGCTCATACTTGCGATCAAAGTTACAACAAGAACAAGCGAAACCCTACTATAGTTATCTATTAAAAAAAATGCATATAGTACCCACACATATTATCTGTTGGAAAAAACGATTACAAAATCACACAAGGGTTGCGATAGAGAGAAAAATATTATAATACTATCTGGTGGGTCAGTTTTAGAGAGACGGTGAAGCTATGAGACATGTAAAGGACTTCAAGATGTTTCCGAAACATGGTTATAAAAGGACAATGGACACCCGAGTCAAAAGGTATGACCAAAACAGTTTTCACCATCCAATAGCCAAAACCCTAATGGCCGTTTCCAAATCCTCCACCCGACATCGCTCATCCTTGTGATCAAAATTACAACAAAAACAAGCAAAACCCTACTACATTTATCTATGAAAAAAAACCCTATAGTACCCACACATATTAGCTGTTGGGAAAACGATTAAAAAATCACACAAGGGTTGCGATAGAGAAAAATATTATAATACTATCCGGTAGGTTAGTTTTAGAGGGACGGCGAAGCTATAAGACATGTAGAGGACTTCATGACGTTTCCGAAACCTGGTTATAAAAGGAAAATGGACACCCGAGTCAAAAGTTATAGCCAAAATAGTTTTCCCAATCCAATGGCCAAAACCCTAATCGCCTTTTCCAGATCCTCCATCCGACATCGCTCATCCTTGTGATCAAAATTACAACAAGAACAAGCAAAGCCCTACTATAGTTATCTTTTAAAAAAAATGCCTATAGTACCCACACATATTATCTGTTGGGAAAAATGATTACAAAATCAAACAAGTGTTGCGATAGAGAAAAATATTATAATACTATCTGGTGGGTCTGTTTTAGAGGGACGGCGAAGCTGTGAGACATGTAGATGACTTCAAGATATTTCCGAAACATGGTTATAAAAGGAAAACAGACACTCGAATCAAATGTTATGGCCAAAACAGTTTTCACCATCCAATGGCCAAAACCCCAATCGCCGTTTCCAGATCCTCCATCCGACATCGCTCATCCTTGCGATCAAAATTACAACAAGAACAAGAAAAACCCTACTAAAGTTATCTACGAAAAAAAAATGCCTATACTACCCACACATATTATCTGTTGGGAAAAATGATTAAAAAATCACACAAGGGTTACGATAGAGAAAAATATTATAATACTATCCGGTAGGTTAGTTTTAGAGGGACGGCGAAGCTATAAGACATGTAGAGGACTTCATGACGTTTCCGAAACCTGGTTATAAAAGGAAAATGGACACCCGAGTCAAAAGTTATAGCCAAAATAGTTTTCCCAATCCAATGGCCAAAACCCTAATCGCCTTTTCCAGATCCTCCATCCGACATCGCTCATCCTTGTGATCAAAATTACAACAAGAACAAGCAAAACCCTACTACAGTTATCTATTAAAAAAATGCCTATACTACCCACACATATTATCTGTTGGGAAAAACGATTACAAAATCACACAAGGGTTGCGATAGAGAAAAATATTATAATACTATCCGGTGGGTCTGTTTTAGAGGGACGGCGAAGCTGTGAGACATGTAGATGACTTCAAGATATTTCCGAAACATGGTTATAAAAGGAAAACAGACACTCGAATCAAATGTTATGGCCAAAACAGTTTTCACCATCCAATGGCCAAAACCCCAATCGCCGTTTCCAGATCCTCCATCCGACATCGCTCATCCTTGCGATCAAAATTACAACAAGAACAAGCAAAACCCTACTACAGTTATCTATGAAAAAAAATGCCTATACTACCCACACATATTATCTGTTGGGAAAAACGATTACAAAATCACACAAGGGTTGCGATAGATAAAAATATTACAATACTATCTGGTGGGTCAGTTTTAGAGGGACAGAGAATATGTGAGACATGTAAAGGACTTCAAAATGTTTCTGAAACATGGTTATAAAAAGGAAAATGGACACCCGAGTCAAAAGTTATGGCCAAAACAGTTTTCACCATCCAATGGCCAAAACCTTAATCGCCGTTTCCAGATCCTCCATCCGACATCGCTCATCCTTGCGATCAAAATTACAACAAGAACAAGCAAAACCCTACTACAGTGATATATGAAAAAAATGCCTATAGTACCCACACATATTATCTGTTGGGAAAAACGATTACAAAATCACACAAGGGTTGCGATAGAGAAAAATATTATAATACTATCCGTGGGTCATTTTAGAGGGACGGCGAAGCTGTGAGACATGTAGAGGACTTCAAGATATTTCCGAAACATGGTTATAAAAGGAAAACGGACATTCGAGTCAAAAGTTATGGCCAAAACAGTTTTCACCATCCAATGGCCAAAACCCCAATCGCCATTTCTAGATCCTCCATCCGACATCGCTCATCCTTGCGATCAAAATTACAACAAGAACAAGCAAAACCCTACTACAAGGATCTATGAAAAAAAAATGCCTATACTACCCACACATATTATCTATTGGGAAAAACGATTACAAAATCACACAAGGGTTGCGATAGAGAAAAATATTATAATAGTATCC
Source organism: Stenogyne calaminthoides (assembly GCA_037126765.1). Taxonomy (NCBI): domain Eukaryota; kingdom Viridiplantae; phylum Streptophyta; class Magnoliopsida; order Lamiales; family Lamiaceae; genus Stenogyne; species Stenogyne calaminthoides. The sequence goes on from JBBCBC010000002.1 coordinate 15,850,912, forward strand.
GGTGGGTCAGTTTTAGAGGGACGACGAAGCTATGAGACATATAGAGGACTTCAAGATGTTTTCGAAACATGGTTATAAAAGGAAAACGGACACCCGAGTCAAAAGTTATGGCCAAAACAATTTTCACCATCCAATGGCCAAAACCCCAATCGCCGTTTCCAGATCCTCCATCCGACATCCCTCATCCTTGCAATCAAAATTACAACAAGAATAAACAAAACCCTACTATAATTATCTATGAAAAAAATGCCTATACTACCCACACATATTATCTGTTGGGAAAAACGATTACAAAATCACACAAGGGTTGCGATAGAAAAAAATATTATAATACTATCCGGTGGGTCAAGTTTTAGAGGGACAAGAAGTCAGGAGACATGTAGAGGACTTCAAGACGTTTCCAAACATGGTTATAAAAGGAAAACGGACACCCGAAATCAAAAGTTATGGCCAAAAATGTTTTTCACCATCCAATGGCCAAAACCCCAATCGCCGCTTTCCAGATCCTCCATCCGACATCGCCATCCTTGTGCGATCAAAATTACAACAAGAACAAGCAAAACCCTACTACAGTTATCTATGAAAAAAAATGCCTATACTACCCACACATATTATCTGTGGGAAAAACGATTACAAAATCACACAATGGTTGCGATAGAGAAAAATATTATAATACTATCTGGTGGGTCAGTTTTAGAGGTATGGAGAACATGTGAGACATGTAAAGGACTTCAAGAGGTTTCCAAAACATGGTTATAAAAGGAAAATGGACACCCGAGTCAAAAGTTATGGCCAAAACAGTTTTCACCATCCAATGGCCTAAACCTTAATCGCCGTTTCCAAATCCTCCATCCGACATCGCTCATACTTGCGATCAAAGTTACAACAAGAACAAGTGAAACCCTACTATAGTTATCTATTAAAAAAAATGCATATAGTACCCACACATATTATCTGTTGGAAAAAATGATTACAAAATCACACAAGGGTTGCGATAGAGAAAAATATTATAATACTATCCGGTGGGTCAGTTTTAGAGGGATGATGAAGCTATAAGACATGTAAAGGACTTCAAGACGTTTCTGAAACATGGTTATAAAAGGAAAATGGACACCCGAGTCAAAAGGTATGGCCAAAACAGTTTTCACCATCCAATAGCCAAAACCCTAATGGCCGTTTCCAAATCCTTTACCCGACTTCGCTCATCCATGTGATCAAAATTACAACAAAAATAAGCAAAACCCTACTACATTTATCTATGAAAAGAAAAGCCTATAGTACCCACACATAATAGCTGTTGCTAAAACGATTAAAAAATCACACAAGGGTTGCGATAGAGAAAAATATTATAATACTATCCGGTGGGTTAGTTTTAGAGGGATGGCGAAGTTGTGAGACATGTAGAGGACTTCAAGACGTTTCCGAAACATGGTTATAATAGGAAAATGGACACCCGAGTCAAAAGTTATGGCCAAAACAGTTTTCACCATCCAATGGCTAAAACCCAATCGCCGCTTTCCAGATCCTCCATCCGACATCGCTCATCCTTGCGATCAAAATTACAACAAGAACAAGCAAAACCCTACTACAATTATCTATTAAAAAAAAAATGCCTATACTACCCACACATATTATCTGTTGGGAAAAACGATTACAAAATCACACAAGGGTTGCGATAGAGAAAAATATTATAATACTATCCGGTGGGTCAATTTTAGAGGGACAACGAAGTTGTGAGACATGTAGAGGACTTCAAGACGTTTCCGAAACATGGTTATAAAAGGAAAATGGACACCCGAGTCAAAAGTTATGGCCAAAACAGTTTTCACCATCCAATGGCCAAAAACCCCAATCGACGTTTCCATATCCTCCATCCGACATCGCTCATCCTTGTGATCAAAATTACAACAAGAACAAGCAAAACCCTACTACAGTTATCTATGAAAAAAAAAGCCTATAGTACCCACACATATTATCTGTTGGGAAAAACGATTACAAAATCACACAAGGGTTGCGATAGAGAAAAATATTATAATACTATCCAGACGGGTAAGTTTTAGAGGGATGGCGAAGCTGTGAGACATGTAGAGGACTTCAAGATGTTTCCGAAACATTGTTATAAAAGAAAAACGGACACCCGAGAAAAATGTTATGGCCAAAACAGTTTTAACCATCCAATGGTCAAAACCCCAATCGCCGTTTCTAGATCCTCCATCCGACATCGCTCATCCTTGCGATCAAAATTACAACAAGAACAAGAAAACCCTACTACAATTATCTATGAAAAAAATGCCTATACTACCCACACATATTATCTGTTGGAAAAAACGATTAAAAAATCACACAAGGGTTGCGATAGAGAAAAATATTATAATACTATCCGGTGGTTAGATTTAGAGGACAACAAAGCTGTGAGACATGTAGAGGACTTCAAGACGCGTTTCAAAACATGGTTATAAAAGGAAAATGGACACCCGAAATCAAAAGTTATAGCCAAAAACAGTTTTCCCAATCTAATGGCCAAAACCCTAATCGCCGCTTTCCAGATCCTCCATCCGACATCGCCATCCTTGTGATCAAAATTACAACAAGAACAAGCAAAACCCTACTACAAAGGATCTATTAAAAAAAAAATGCTATACTACCCACACATATTATCCGTTGGGAAAAACGACAAAAAAATCACACAAGTGTTGCGATAGAGAAAAATATTATAATACTATCCGGTGGGTCAGTTTTAGAGGGACGGCGAAGCTGTGAGACATGTAGATGACTTCAAGACATTTATGAAACATGGTTATAAAAGGAAAACGGATACCCGAGTCAAACGGTATGGCCAAAATAGTTTTCACCATCCAATGGCCAAAACCCCAATCGCCGTTTCCAGATCCTCCATCCGACATCGCTCATCCTTGCGATCAAAATTACAACAAGAACAAGAAAAACCCTACTACAGTTATCTATGAAAAAAAATGCCTATACTACCCACACATATTATCTGTTGGGAAAAACGATTAAAAAATCACACAAGGGTTGCGATAGAGAGAAATATTATAATACTATTTGGTGGGTAAGTTTTTAGTGGGACGGCGAAGCTGTGATACATTTAGAGGACTTCAAGACGTTTCCGAAACATGGTTATAAAAGGAAAACGGACACCCGAGTCAAAAGTTATGGCCAAAATAGTTCTCACTATCAAATGGCCAAAACCCTAATCGCCGTTTCCAGATCCTTCATCCGACATCGCTCATCCTTGTGATAAAAATTACAATAAGAACAAGCAAAGCCCTACTATAGTTATCTATTAAAAAAAAGCCTATAGTACCCACACATATTATCTGTTGGGAAAAACGATTACAAAAACACACAAGGGTTGCGATAGAGAAAAATATTATAATACTATACAGTGGGTCAGTTTTAGATGGACGGCGAAGCTGTGAGACATGTAGATTACTTCAAGATGTTTACGAAACATGGTTATAAAAGGAAAACGGACACCCGAGTCAAAAGGTATGGCGAAAATAGTTTTCACCATCCAATAGCCAAAACAATAATGACCGTTTCCAGATCCTCCATCCGAGAGCGCTCATCCTTGAGATCAAAATTACAACAAACACAAGCAAAACCCTACTACATTTATCTATGAAAAAAAATCCTATACTACCCACACATATTATCTGTTGGGAAAAACGATTACAAAATCACACAAGGGTTGCGATAGAGAAAAATATTATACTACTATCTGGTGGGTAAGTTTTTAGACGGAGAAGCTATGAGATATGTAGAGGACTTCAAGACATTTTCAAACATGGTTATAAAAAAAAAATGGACATCCGAAAGTTAAAAAGTTATGGCCAAAACAGTTTTCACCATCCAATAGCCAAAACCCCAAATCGCCGCTTCCGGATCCTCCATCCGACATCGCTTATCCTTATGCATCAAAATTACAACAAGAACAAGCAAAACCCTACTACAAAATATCTATGAAAAAAATTGCATATACTACCCACACATATTATCTGTTGGGAAAAACGATTAAAAAATCACACAAGGGTTGCGATAGAGAAAAATATTATAATACTATCCGGTGGGTCAGTTATAGAGGGACGACGAAGCTGTGAGACATGTAGAGGACTTCAAGATGTTTCCGAAACATTGATATAAAAGGAAAACGGACACCCGAGTCAAAATTATGGACAAAAAGGTTTTCACCATCCAATGGCCAAAACCCCAATTGCCGTTTCCAGATCCTCCATCCGACATCGCTCATCCTTGCGATCAAAATTACAACAAGAACAAGCAAAACCCTACTACAATTATCTATGAAAAAAATGCCTATACTACCCACACATATTATCTGTTGGGAAAAACAATTAAAAAATCACACAAGGGTTGCGATAGAGAAAAATATTATAATACTATTCGGTGGGTCAGGTTTAGAGGGACGACCAAGCTGTGAGACATGTAGAGGACTTTAAGAAGTTAACGATACATGGTTATAAAAGGAAAATGGACACCCGAGTCAAAAGTTATGGACAAAATAGTTCTCACTATCCAATGGCCAAAACCCTAATAACCGTTTCCAGATCCTCCATCCGACATCGCTCATCCTTGTGATCAAAATTACAACAAGAACAAGCAAAGCCCTACTACAGTTATCTATTAAAAAAAATGCCTATAGTACCCAAACATATTATCTGTTGGGAAAAACTATAACAAAATCACACAAGGGTTGCAATAGAGAAAAGTATTATAATACTATCTGGTGGGTCAGTTTTAGAGTGACGGCGAAGCTATGAGACATGTAGAGGACTTCAAGACATTTCTGAAAAATGGTTATAAAAGGAAAACGGAAATCCGAGTCAAAAGTTATGGCCAAAACAATTTTCACCATGCAATGGCCAAAACCCTAATCGCCGATTCCAGATCCTCCATCCGACATCGCTCATCCTTGTGATCAAAGTTACAACAAGAACAAGCTAAACTCTACTACAGTTATCTATTAAAAAAAATGCGTATAGTACCCACACATATTATCTGTTGGGAAAAACGATAACAAAATCACACCAGGGTTGCGATAAAGAAAAATATTATAATACTATCTGGTGGGTCAGTTTTAGAGGGACGACGAAGCTGTGAGACATGTAGAGGACTTTAAGACATTTCCGAAACATGGTTATAAATAGAAAATGGAAACCCGGGTAAAAAGGTATGGCCAAAACAGTTTTCACCATCCATTAGCCAAAACCCTAATGGCCGTTTTCAGATCCTCCATCCGACATCGCTCATCCTTGAGATCAAAATTACAATAAAAACAAGCAAAACCCTACTACATTTATCTATGAAAAAAAAGCGTATACTACCCACAAATATTATCTGTTGGGAAAAACGATTACAAAATCACACAAGAGTTGCGATAGAGAAAAATATTATAATACTATCTGGTGGATCAGTTTTAGAGGGACAGCGAAGTTGTTAGACATGTAGAGGACTTCAAGACGTTTTCGAAACATGGTTATAAAAAGAAAACGGACACCCGAGTTAAAAGTTATGGCCAAAACAGTTTTCACCATCCAATTGTCAAAACCCTAATCGCCGTTTCCAGATCCTCCATCCGACATCGCTCATCCTTGTGATCAAAATTACAACAAGAACAAGCAAAACCCTACTACAGTTATCTATGAAAAAAAAAATATACTACCCACACATATTATCTATTGGGAAAAACGATTACAAAATCACACAAGGGTTGCGATAGAGAAAAATATTATAATACTATCCGGTGGGTCAGTTTTAGAGGGACGGAGAAGATGTGAGACATGTAGAGGACTTCAAGACGTTTTCGAAACATGGTTATTAAAGAAAAACGAACACTTGAGTCAAAAGTTATGGCCAAAAGAGTTTTCACCATCCAATGGCCAAAACCCCAATCGCCGCTTTCATCCTCCATCCGACATCGCTCATCCTTGATCAAAATTACAACAAGAACAAGCAAAACCCTACTACGCTTATCTATTAAAAAAAAAAATGCCTATAGTACCCAAACATATTATCTGTTGGGAAAAACGATTACAAAATCACACAAGGGTTGCGATAGAGAAAAATATTATAATACTATCCTGGTGGGTCAATTTTAGAGGGACGGCGAAGTTGTGAGACATGTAGAGGACTTCAAGAAGTTTTTGAAACATGGTTATAAAAAAAAAAACGACACCCGAAAGTTAAAGTTATGGCCAAAAAAAGTTTTTCACCATCCAATGGAAAAACCCCCAATCGCCGTTTCCAGATCCTCCATCCGACATCGCTCATCCTTGCGATCAAAATTACAACAAGAACAAGCAAAACCCTACTACAATTATCTATGAAAAAAATGCCTATACTACCCACACATATTATCTGTTGGGAAAAAATTATTAAAAAATCACACAAGGGTTGCGATAGAGAAAAATATTATAATACTATCCGGTGGGTCAGTTTTAGAGGGACGGACGAAGCTGGGAGACATGTAGAGGACTTCAAGACATTTCCAAAACATGGTTATAAAAGGAAAAACGGACACCCGAGTCAAAAGTTATGGCCAAAACAATTTTCACCATCCAATGGCCAAAACCCCAATCGCCGTTTCCAGATCCTCCATCCGACATCGCTCATCCTTGTGATCAAAATTACAACAAGAACAAGCAAAACCCTACTACAGTTATCTATTAAAAAAAATGCCTATAGTACCCACACATATTATCTATTGGGAAAAACGATTACAAAATCACACAAGGGTTGCGATAGAGAAAAATATTATAATACTATCCGGTGGGTCGGTTTTAGAGGGACGACGAAGTTGTGAGACATGTAGAGGACTTCAAGACATTTCCAAACATGGTTATAAAAGGAAAATGGACACCCGAGTCAAAAAGGTATGGCCAAAACAGTTTTCACCATCCAATGGCCAAAACCCCAATCGCCATTTTCCAGATCCTCCATCCGACATCGCTCATCCTTGAGATCAAAATTACAACAAAAACAAGCAAAACCCTACTACATTTATCTATGAAAAAAAAAAAGCCTATACTACCCACAAATATTATCTATTGGGAAAAACGATTACAAAAATCACACAAGGGTTGCGATAGAGAAAAAATATTATAATACTATCTGGTGGATCAGTTTTAGAGGGACAGCGAAGCTGTTAGACATGTAGAGGACTTCAAGATGTTTTCGAAACATGGTTATAAAAAGAAAACGGACACCCGAGTTAAAAGTTATGGCCAAAACAGGTTTCACCATCCAATTGTCAAAACCCCAATCGCCGCTTTCCATCCTCCCATCCGACATCGCCATCCTTGCGATCAAAATTACAACAAGAACAAGCAAAAACCCTACTACAGTTATCTATGAAAAAAAAATGCCTATACTACCCACACATATTATCTATTGGGAAAAAAACGATTACAAAATCACACAAGGGTTGCGATAGAGAAAAATATTATAATACTATCCGGTGGGTCAGTTTTTAGAGGGACGGAGAATATGTGACATGTAGAGGACTTCAAGACGTTTTCAAAACATGGTTATAAAAAAAAAACGGACACCCGAAATAAAAGTTATGGCCAAAAATAGTTTTCACCATCCAATGGCAAAAAACCCAATCGCCGCTTTCCATCCTTCATCCGACATCGCTTCATCCTTGTGATCAAAATTACAACAAGAACAAGCAAAACCCTACTACATTTATCTATTAAAAAAATGCCTATACTACCCAAACATATTATCCGGTTGGGAAAAACTATAACAAAATCACACAAGGGTTGCGATAGAGAAAAAATATTATAATACTATCCGGTGGGTCAGTTTTAGAGGGACGACAAAGCTATGAGACATGTAGAGGACTTCAAGACGTTTCCGAAACATGGTTATAAAAGGAAAACGGACACCCGAGTAATAAAAGTTATGGCCAAAATAGTTTTCACCATCCAATGGCCAAAACCCCAATCGCCGTTTCCAGATCCTCCATCCGACATTGCTCATCCTTGCGATCAAAATTACAACAAGAACAAGCAAAAACCCTACTATAGTTATCTATGAAAAAAAAATGCCTATACTACCCACACATATTATCTGTTGGGAAAACGATTACAAAATCACACAAGGGTTGCGATAGAGAAAAATATTATAATACTATCCGGTGGGTAAGTTTTAGAGGGATGGCGAAGCTGTGAGACATGTAGAGGACTTCAAGATGTTTCCAAAACATGGTTATAAAAGGAAAACGGACACCCGAGTCAAAAGTTATGGCCAAAACAGTTTTCACCATCCAATGGCCAAAACCCCAATCGCCTTTTCCAGATCCTCCATCCGACATCGCTCATCCTTGCGATCAAAATTACAACAAGAACAAGCAAAACCCTACTACAATTATCTATGAAAAAAAAAATGCCTATACTACCCACACATATTATCTATTGGGAAAAACGATTACAAAATCACACAAGGGTTGCGATAGAGAAAAATATTATAATACTATCCGATGGGTCAAGGGACGACGAAGCTTTGAGACATGTAGAGGACTTCAAGATGTTTCCGAAACATGGTTATAAAAGGAAAACGGACACCCGAGTCAAAAGGTATGGCCAAAACAATTTTCACCATCCAATGGCCAAAACCCCAATCGCCGTTTCCAGATCCTCCATCCGACATCGCTCATCCTTGCGATTAAAATTACAACAAGAACAAGTAAAACCCTACTACAGTTATCTACGAAAAAAAAATGCCTATACTACCCACACATATTATCTGTTGGGAAAAACGATTAAAAAATCACACAAGGGTTGCGATAGAGAAAAATATTATAATACTATCCGGTGGGTCAGTTTTAGAGGGACGGTGAAGCTGGGAGACATGTAGAGGACTTTAAGACGTTTACGAAACATGGTTATAAAAGGAAAACGGACACCCGAGTCAAAAGTTATGGCCAAAATAGTTCTCACTATCAAATGGCCAAAACCCTAATCGCCGTTTCCAGATCCTCCATCCGACATCGCTCATCCTTGTGATAAAAATTACAACAAGAACAAGCAAAACCCTACTATAGTTATCTATTAAAAAAAAGCCTATAGTACCCACACATATTATCTGTTGGGAAAAACGATTACAAAATCACACAAGGGTTGCGATAGAGAAAATATTATAATACTATACAAAGGGGTCAGTTTTTAGATGGACCCAGCAAGGTTATGAGACATGTAGATTACTTCAAGATGTTTACGAAACATGGTTATAAAAGGAAAACGGACACCCGAGTCAAAAGGTATGGCGAAAAAAGTTTTTACCATCCAATAGCCAAAACACTAATGACCGTTTCCAGATCCTCCATCCGACAGCGCTCATCCTTGAGATCAAAATTACAACAAACACAAGCAAAACCCTACTACATTTATCTATGAAAAAAAATGCCTATACTACCCACACATATTATCTATTGGGAAAAACGATTACAAAATCACACAAGGGTTGCGATAGAGAAAAATATTATAATACTATCCGGTGGGTAAGTTTTAGGAGGACGGCAAAGCTATGAGACATGTAGAGGACTTCAAGACGTTTCCGAAACATGGTTATAAAAAGAAAACAGACATCCGAGTTAAAAGTTATGGCCAAAACAGTTTTCACCATCCAATAGAAAAACCCTAATCGCCGTATCCAGATCCTCCATCTGACATCTCTCATCCTTGCGATCAAAATTACAACAAGAACAAGCAAAACCCTACTATAGTTATCTATGAAAAAAATTACATATACTACCCACACATATTATCTGTTGGGAAAAACGATTAAAAAATCACACAAGGGTTGCGATAGAGAAAAATATTATAATACTATCCGGTGGGTCAGTTATAGAGGGACGACGAAGCTGTGAGACATGTAGAGGACTTCAAGATGTTTCCGAAACATTGATATAAAAGGAAAAATCTGACACCCGAAATCAAAAATTATGGACAAAAAGGTTTTTCACCATCCAATGGCCAAAACCCCAATTGCCGTTTCCAGATCCTCCATCCGACATCGCTCATCCTTGCAATCAAAATTACAACAAGAACAAGCAAAACCCTACTACAGTTATCTACGAAAAAAATGCCTATACTACCCACACATATTATCTGTTGGGAAAAACAATTAAAAAATCACACAAGGGTTGCGATAGAGAAAAATATAATAATACTATCCGGTGGGTCAGTTTTAGAGGGACGGCGAAGCTGTGAGACATGTAGAGGACTTTAAGACGTTAACGATACATGGTTATAAAAGGAAAACGGACACCCGAGTCAAAATTTATGGACAAAATAGTTCTCACTATCCAATGGCCAAAACCCTAATAGCCGTTTCCAGATCCTCCATCCGACATCGCTCATCCTTGTGATCAAAATTACAACAAGAACAAGCAAAGCCCTACTATAGTTATCTATTGAAAAAAAGCCTATAGTACCCACACATATTATCTGTTGGGAAAAACGATTACAAAATCACACAAGGGTTGCGATAGAGAAAAATATTATAATACTATTTGAAGGGTCAGTTTTAAAGGGATGGCGATGCTATGAGACATGTAGAGGACTTCAAGACGTTTCCGAAACATGGTTTTAAAAGGAAAACGAACACCAGAGTCAAAAGTTATGGCCAAAACAGTTTTCACCATCCAATGGCCAAAACCCTAATCGCCGTTTCTAGATCCTTCATCCTTCATCGTTCATCCTTGTGATCAAAATTACAACAAGAACAAGCAAAGCCCTACTACAGTTATCTATTAAAAAAAATGCCTATAGTACCCAAACATATTATCTGTTGGGAAAAACTATAACAAAATCACACAAGGGTTGCGATAGAGAAAAATATTATAATACTATCCGGTGGGTTAGTTTTAGAGTGACGGCAAAGCTATGAGACATGTAGAGGACTTCAAGACGTTTCCGAAACATGGTTATAAAAGGAAAACGGACACCCGAGTTAAAAGTTATCTCCGAAATAGTTTTCACCATTCAATAGCCAAAACCCTAATGGACGTTTCCAGATCTTCGATCCGACATTGATCATCCTTGCGATCAAAATTAATACAAGAACAAGCAAAGCCCTACTATAGTTATGTATGAAAAAAAATGCCTATAGTACCCACACATATTATCTGATGGGAAAACGATTACAAAATCACACAAGGGTTGCGATAGAGAAAATATTATAATAATATCCGGTGCAAAAAGTTTTAGAGGTATGGCGAAGATGTGAGACATCTAGAGGACTTCAAGATGTTTCCGAAACATGGTTATAAAAGGAAAACGGACATCCGAGTCAAAAGTTATGGCCAAAACAGTTTTCACCATCCAATGGCCCAAACCCCAATCGTCGTTTCCAGATCCTCCATCCGACATCGCTCATCCTTGCGATCAAAATTACAACAAGAACAAGCAAAACCCTACTACAATTATCTATGAAAAAAAAAATGCCTATACTACCCACACATATTATCTATTGGGAAAAACGATTACAAAATCACACAAGGGTTGCGATAGAGAAAAATATTATAATACTATCCAGTGGGTCAGTTTTAGAGGCACAATGAAGCTGTGAGACATGTAGAGGACTTCTAGACGTTTTTGAAACATGGTTATAAAAGGAAAACGGACACCCGAGTCAAAAGGTATGGCCAAAACAGTTTTCACCATCCAATGACCAAAACCCAAATCGCCGTTTCCAGATCCTCCATCCGACATCGCTCATCCTTTCGATCAAAATTTCAACAAGAACAAGCAAAATCCTACTACAGTTATCTATGAAAAAAAATGCCTATACTACCCACACATATTATCTGTTGGGAAAAATGATTACAAAATCACACAAGGGTTGCGATAGAGAAAAATATTACAATACTATTCGGTGGGTCAGTTTTAGAGGGACTAAGAAGATGTGAGACATATAAAGGACTTCAAGACTTTTCCGAAACATGGTTATAAAAGGAAAACGGAAACCCGAGTCAAAAGTTATGGCCAAAACAGTTTTTGTTGGGGAATGAGTTGTACAGATCTATTCGGGGTGAATATTTAAATACAAATTTAATTATTTAATTATTACTAGCATGAATTAATACTATATTAATTCAAACAATAATTGCAAAAACATGTCATGCATATAAAAAGCCACGTAAAACCTACGCATGCGGAATCTACGTGTTTACGTGAACGTACCTCTCGGGATGACAGTGAATTCGGTTGGACGGACTAACCAATAGGACTTCCCAAGTATTCCCTTAGCCCTTGCTCAACTATCCGGTGGAAGGACAGTTGTCGAACAATTAACAAAAGGAAAAAAATAAACTTTGTTGCACCACTTATGTGGATTTGCTAATTTTTCCAGCACATGGAATTGTACTTGGGAATGAAACAATCATCCCCTATTTATAGGAGAGGAGTGGTCGAAATTTCTAGTAGAAAATCAATGTGGGAAAAGACTTTTCTTGATCATCAAGAAATCTTGAATATATCTCCTATATTATTTTTCCCATAATTAAAATATTCCACAAAAATCCCACCTCCTCAATTATGGATTATTTTTGAAAAAATGATGCAAGAATCCAACATTTGGATCTTCTTGAATTTATGAGATATTCTTGTATTTCAAGAAATACATATCTTCCATAATATCTTTTCAAGAAAATCAAGAAAATCTTTCTTGCCCATTATATTCAAAAATTTCGAAAATTCTATATAGATAACCAAGTGGGAGATTTCTTGAATTTAATTAGATAATCTTGTATTCCAAGAATACATATCTTCATTCCATAACAAAATTCAAAGAAAATCTTTCTCCCTCTTTTATCCATAAATTTCAAAAATTTAGAGGAAAAATAAGCAACAATATTTATTTTATTTTAATCACCTTTTTCAGTTATTGGACTATTTGTTGGGCTACTCAGGGGGCCTTTAGGAAAATTAAGATTGGACCTTCTAATGGACCTTGAATATCTAATATTGAGCCACAATATAATTCAAGCCCATAAATATTAATTAATCCCACTACATAATTAATATTGCACTATCCATCTTAACCCATATTACAGTCAATATGGCTCCCGGTCATTATTTCCCGTGTTTAAGATTATCTAGCCCATTAATTAATTCAAGCCACTGAAATAGCTTTCCGTTAATTAATATTTTTTGTCCTTGGTCAAGGAACGGTTCAACATTATTATCCATACCGGAAACTAATTCCACTTGCAAGATTTGGTATGATAAAGCTTATGAACCTCCCAAGGGGGCAAATCAAACAAGCGTACTTGCACACGATTCTTCGTATTAAATCTTAGCAATCACATGTGACCAATAATATTGCCCAAGATAAAAAGTATTGAATCTCTTTGATTCGCTACCCATGATAAGTCAAAGCAATAGTCACCAATCCCACGTGATCCTATTTAAGGGACGAAGGTTAAGAAATAACGAACCACTGAGGTCTAATTCTCCCTTGTTCAGTTCTGAAGAATTTATCCTCCTGTAGGTCCTATTAAGTGCATCAGTCATGCATTAGTGTAATTTCTTGGTCAAGACAAACCAATCTGAGCCTTACACCTCAACCTTTCGCGATGGGTTGTTCATTTCCACCTAGGTCGTGAATGGCGTACTTTTAGTTACAAGGGACTGTTAATTTAATCTTCTGTGATCTGGTTTTACTAAATTAAATACAATGTAACACATACGAATTATTGAACAGTTATGCAGTAAATATATGCAACATTCAATCATATTTAAAGCATCAGTGATAAACAATTTATTTCAGTAAATAAGTCTGAAAATTCAGTTTCGATTATACAAAGTAAAAAGCATAGTTTTCAGTATAATCCCAACAATCTCCCACTTATACTCGAAGTCTGCTTTTAAGTATACTACAACATGTCTCGCGTAGTCCGTGACATCTAATGTCACCTACACGAACCTAATAATTTCTCCCACTTATACTCAAAGCAGATTGGCAACAGTCTTGACACCCATTCCTTCCACATGTCTCTCGAATGTATTCAGAGGTAGACTCTTTGTGAATGGATCTGCTAGGTTTTCCTCAGACGCTATCTTTGCCACATCTATATCTCCTCTCTTAACGATATCTAGTATAAGATGGTATTTCCTTTCTATGTGTTTGCTGGCTTTGTGGGCTCTTGGTTCCCTTGAATTTGCAACTGCTCCGGCATTGTCACAATAAACAGTGATTCTGCTGGGCAAATTCGGAACCACATCCAAGTCCACTAGGAAGTGCTTGAGCCAAACCGCTTCTTTCTCTGCCTCACTAGCAGCTACATATTCGGCTTCCATGGTAGAATCTGCGACACTTTTCTGCTTGACACTTCTCCATGTCACGGCTCCTTCCCCCATGCAAAACACACTACCGGAGGTAGATTTTCTGGAGTCTACGTCTGATTGGAAATCCGAGTCCGTGTAACCGATGGGGATTGGACTACCTGACTGATAAACCAACATTCTATCCCGAGTTCTTTTCAGATACTTCAGAATGTTTTTAACTGCCTTCCAATGCTCTTTCCCAGGGTTACTTTGATATCTTGCTACCATGCCTACGGCAAAGCAAATATCCGGTCTCGTACACAACATTGCATACATAAGGCTTCCGACAGCCGAAGCATAAGGAATGCCTTTCATGTCATCTATCTCCTCTTGCGTCTTAGGGGACATTTTCTTGGATAGATGGATTCCATGCCTGAAAGGTACGAATCCTTTCTTGGAATCTTGCATGCTGAAGCGTTTCAAGACAGTGTCTATGTATGAAGCTTGCGATAAGCCTATCATCCTTTTCTTGCGATCTCGAGTGATCTTGATCCCAAGGATGTGTCCGGCTTCCCCTAAGTCCTTCATATCAAACTGTTTTTAAAGTCATGCCCTTACGTCTGATAACACCTTCACATCGTTCCCAATGATCAAAATGTCATCTACGTATAGTACTAAGAATACCAATGCAGTTCCGACACGCTTTTTATACACACAACTTTCAAACTCGTTTTGATCAAACCCATAAGACTTTATAACATGATCAAAACATTGGTTCCAAGCTCTAGATGCCTGTTTGAGTCCGTAAATGGACTTCTTGACCTTACAAACAAGATGTTCTTGGTCTGTTTCATTGAAACCTTGGGGTTGTTGTATATAGATCTCTTCTTTAAGACTCCCATTAAGGAAAGCTGTCTTGACATCCATTTGCCAGATTTCTAAGTCGAAATGCGCAGCAATCGATAAGAGAATAAGAATGGACTTAAGCATGGCTACGGGCGAAAAAGTTTCCTCATAATCGATCCCTTCTTTCTGAGTATAACCTTTCGCCACTAGTCTTGCTTTAAAGGTTTCAACCTTCCCGTCCGGTCCTCTTTTCCTCTTATATACCCACTTGCATCCAATGGGTTTGACCCCATTAAATGGTTCGACTAGCTCCCACACTCTATTATGAAACATAGAACCCATTTCGGCCTTCATTGCTGTTTGCCAAGAATCTGCATCCTTATCTTGGAGTGCCTCGTCATATGTCCATGGGTCCGAGGACTCTCCTATTCCCATGAATCTCTCGGGCTGTATAACAACCCTCCCACTACGACGAGGCTCCGGTTGTGAAAACGTATCGTTTGGTATATCATCTAGTACAGTTGGCACTGAGGTTTGCCCTCTAAGCTCATTTAAGGTAATCTCACTTCTGGGTTTTCTTTGGTTCATATACTCTTCTTCCAAAAATCTAAAGTGGGTGCTGATGACCACCTTTTGATCTTCGGGACCATAGAACATACACCCTTTTGTTCCCTCGGGGTATCCTACAAACAACCTTAATTCTGATCGAGGATCCAATTTACCGGCCTCCTTGTCCAACACGTAGGCCGGACACCCCCAAATTCTCATGTGTCTCATACTAGGCTTGCGCCCGGTCTACAATTCTTTGGGAGTTTTGGGAACCGATTTGGATGGCACCAAGTTCAGAATATAAGCCGCTGTTTCCAAGGCATGACCCCAGAACGACTTGGGAAGATCAGCATAACTCATCATAGACCTAACCATTTCCAAAAGAGTTCTGTTTCTTCGCTCTGCAACCCCGTTTTGTTGAGGGGTTCCGGGTGCAGTGAGCTGGGATACAATCCCTTCATCAGATAAGTAGTTCAAAAACTCATCGCTGAGGTTTTCACCTCCACGATCAGATCGTAGAGACTTGATAAATTTTTCCCTATGATTCTCTGCTTGAGCCTTAAATTCTTTGAATTTCTCAAAGGTCTCAGATTTATGCTTCATAAGGAAAATATAACCGTACCTTGAGTAATCATCAATGAAAGTGATTAAATACTCATAACCTCCTCTTGCTTTGGTTGACATTGGACCACATATATCTGTGTGAACGATCTCTAACACTTCTTTTGCCCTATTCCCCTTGGCTCCAAATGCCCTCTTGGTCATTTTCCCCTCCAAACATGATTCGCAGGTTGGAAACGGTTCTACTTGGAGAAGCTCCAGAGAACCGTCTTTCACTAACCTTTGGATCCTCTTTGGATTTATATGACCTAATCTTAGATGCCAAAGAAGTGTCTCGCTTCACGCCCCGATGAACGTTTTCTTTTCTCGGAAATTGATTGATGTGTTATAGGATGCATTTAAGTGAGTGGTGTGCACGATTAATTGTATAGAGATTATTCGCCAACGTTAAAGATGATAAATTTATCAAAAAAGAGAAATGGTAACAACTTTATTAAAAGTAACCGAATATCCATCATGAAAAAGTTTAGAAACTGAAATCAAATTCTTTCTAAAACTCAGAACGTACAGAACATCTCTTAAAATTAAAACTCTATCTTCAAAAGACAGGTGCACTTCTCCCACTGCTTCAGCTGCCACTCTCGTAGCATCGTCCAGTGTGATGAGGATCTCACTTCCACTTAGTTGTCGGGTCCGTTTGAACCCCTGTAATGTGAAACAAACATGATTAGTGGATCCCGTATCCACCACCCATAAATGGGAGGCATACGCCGCTAAACAAGTTTCAACAACTAGTGAGTGAGGATTACCTTTCTTTCCTTTCCTTTTGGGATTGGAACAGGCTGACCTCCAATGTCCTTTCTCCCCGCAATTAAAACATATTCCTTTTGGTCCTTTCTTGACACCCAACCAGCTAACCGTCTTTTTCTCACTTTTCTTAGTGATGAGTTTGCTTTGGTTCTGACCACTTTCCTTTTCTTGAGACTTGCCTTCCACTGGCCTAGATCTCGAGAAAAGACTTTTGGTCCCCAATGCTTCGTCTTTCTTTCCTAAATGCTTCTCTACTATCTCCAAGGCTTCTTGTAGATTATCCATAGTAAACATGTGATCACTCACAGTAAAATCCATCGAAGCTCCTTGGCAGAGTAAGCAACAAAAATTCGATTTGGGCCTCATCACAATACTTAGTTCCGAGATAAGCCAGTTTTAGAAAATGGTGTTTGACTCTGAGAACATGCTCCCTTATAGGTGTTCCCTCAGCCATTTTCAACCTAACAACGTCGTCATTTTTAAACTGATCGATCATGCGGTCTTTTGTTAAAAACATTTCTTCAAGACTTTGCATAATTTCCGCAGCGGACTCAACACCTTCATGAATGTGTTTCAAATCATCAGACAGCGAAGTCAAGATTACACGTTTCATGGGTTCATTGGCTTGCTCCCAAATATTATACTCATGTCTTGCCGCATCAGAAGATTCATCAGTAGGCTTACGTGGCTTGGGTACATCAAGAATCCAATAATGTTTTTGTGCAGGTAGGACAAAGCTCATATTTCGTTTCCAAATATTATAGTTTTCTCCAGTTAATTGGTGTTCTTTGAGTGTATATAACAGTGGATTAAAAGGTTGCGACATGATGAACTGAAATAAATAATAACATGCATAAGCACAAATATATCACAAGGTTCGATCACATGCATCATATTAAAATCTCAAAAAAAAATATGAACATGCATCAGCCAACATCTCAAAACAGTTTAAATAAGCCACATGGGGTGGGTCATTATTTAAACACATTCAAGCAGGTTACAAACAAGAACAGTTACAAACCTTTAATATCCAGATTAATAGTTGGCTCCCACTTGACCAATATAAAATTGACAGGGACTTCGGGGAAGTATATGCATATCAATTTTATACCTAAGTAATAACCATGATTAAATACAGGATTACTATTTCGCTTTGATCGAGCCTCGTGGGGAGGGTCATAAATGCCACTAGTAATAACCCACAATCATCCGCTTTGGAATTCATTCATGTGAAAGCTATCTTTTGACCGTCCCCGTGGGGAATTTCTCCAAAATAATTCACAAATAAATAAATCATGGAGGTCAAAATTAATTCAATTTTATTATCCTAATAAAATTGTCAATTAATTATTTAAACATACTTAGTAATTTTGAAGATGAGATTTTTCCATTTGGCAACCCTCATGCAAACACATTTAAACAAATTAAATAAAGCATAAGATAACACAAATAAATCAAGCAAAAACAAAAAATAAACATATTGGGCACAAATTATCCAATTGTCATGGTTTGATTTTTCTTGACTTGATCTTGAAGAAACAAATCTCTAATTTCTCCCTTTCGTTAAATTCGAAAAAATACTTGCATATAAAGCATGTATACTGGCATTTCATGGCGGATGCCGCCCGCATCGACGGCCACTTAGCCCTAGACCAACTTCTCGACACCGCCCGTGGCCCGTGCCCGCTAGTGCCTCGCTTCGTCGTATCGTGACTCTCCCGTGAGTGGCCTTTATCCACGATGCATCGCCCTTGTCTCGCCTTGCGCGACCTCGGCGACCTGGCGTCCTGCGGCAGCCCAGCGTCAGCCGCCCGATAAAGCTTGGCCGATCTTGTGGAAACGCGATGCCGAAAGTGGCCTTGTACGTCTTGTCGACCTGCTCTCCCTCCGCATTAATGCTTTCGACGACCCGGCTTCGCATTCTTGTGCATGCACAACGGCGTGCGGCGCCGCCTACACCCGCTACGATTTTTGTCCTTTAATTCTTCGTCTCTTCGTTCCGATCCGGTTAAATTTATTTTCAAAAAATAAATAAACCTAGATCTATACTAGTCTATTACATTGATCAAATCAAACAAATCCTAGTCTACTCGTGGATTTTCTCACGAGGCAAAACAAATCCGAATCGAATCGAATTAAAAACCACGCTTTATATGCATGCATAAATAAACACATTAAAATCCATGACAATTGGATACCGCAAAAACAGATCTAACAGTTCTACTATCCAATTTCAAATTTAATGTCCACGAATTAAATTACAATTTAAAAATTCAGAGTCCCAAACCGTGGCTCGATACAATTGTTGGGGAATGAGTTGCCTGAGATCTATTCGGGGTGAATATTTAAATACAAATTTAATTATTTAATTATTACTAGCATGAATTAATCCTATATTAATTCAAATAATAATTGCAACAACATATCATGCATATAAAAACCACGTAAAACCTCGATGCGAATCTACGGGTTTACGTGAACGCATTACCCTCTCGGGATGGCAAAGAATTGATTGGGCGGACTAACCAAAAGGACTTCCCAAGTATTCCCTTAGCCCTTGCTCAACTATCCGGTGGAAGGACACTTGTCGAACAATTAACAAAAGGAAAAAAATAAATTTTGTTGCACCACTTATGTGGATTTGCTAATTTATCCAGCACATGGAATTGTACTTGGGAATGAAACAATCATCCCCTATTTATAGGAGAGGAGTGGTCGAAATTTCTAGTAGAAAATCAATGTGGGAAAAGACTTTTCTTGATCACCAAGAAATCTTGAATATATCTCCTATATTCCTTTTCCCATAATTAAAATATTCCACAAAAATCCCACCTCCTCAATTATGGATTATTTTCAAAAAAATGATGCAAGAATCCAAGATTTGGATCTTCTTGAATTTATGAGATATTCTTGTATTTCAAGAAATACATATCTTCCATAATATGTTTTCAAGAAAATCAAGAAAATCTTTCTTGCACATTATATTAAAAAATTTCGAAAATTCTATATAGATAACTAAGTGGGAGATTTCTTGAATTTAATGAGATAATCTTGTATTCCAAGAATACATATCTTCCTTCCATAACAAAATTCAAAGAAAATCTTTCTCCCTCTTTTATCCATAAATTTCAAAAATTTAGAGGAAAAATAAGCAACACTATTTATTTTATTTTAATCACCTTTTTCAGTTATTGGACTATTTGTTGGGCTACTCAGGGGGCCTTTAGGAGAATTAAGATTGGACCTTCTAATGGACCTTGAATATCTAATATTGAGCCACAATATAATTCAAGCCCATAAATATTAATTAATCCCACTACATAATTAATATTGCACTATCCATCTTAACCCATATTACAGTCAATATGGCTCCCGGTCATTATTTCCAGTGTTTAAGATTATCTAGCCCATTAATTAATTCAAGCCACTGAAATAGCTTTCCGTTAATTAATATCTTTTGTCCTTGGTCAAGGAACGGTTCAATATTATTATCCATACCGGAAACTAATTCCACTTGCAAGATTTGGTATGATAAAGCTTATGAACCTCCCAAGGGGGAAAATCAAACAAACGTACTTGCACACGATTCTTCGTATTAAATCTTAGCAATCACATGTGACCAATAATATTGCCTAAGATAAAAAGTATTGAATCTCTTTGATTCGCTACCCATGATAAGTCAAAGCAATAGTCACCAATCCAACGTGATCCTATTTAAGGGACGAAGGTTAAGAAATAACGAACCACTGAGGTCTAATTCTCCCTTGTTCAGTTCTGAAGAACTTATCCTCCTATAGGTCCTATTCAGTGCATCAGTCATGCACTAGTGTAATCTCTTGGTCAAGACAAAACCTTTCGCGATGGGTTGTTCATTTCCATCTAGGTCGTGAATGGTGTACTTTTAGTTACAAGGGACTGTTAATTTAATCTTCTGTGATCTGGTATCACTAAATTAACTACAATGTAACACATACGAATTATTAAACAGTTATGCAGTAAATATATGTAACATTCAATCATATTTAAAGCATCAGTGATAAACAATTTATTTAAGTAAAGAAGTCTGAAAATTTAGTTTCAATTATACAAAGTAAAAAGCATACTTTTCAGTATAATCCCAACAGTTTTCACCCTCCAATGGCCAAAACCTTAATCGCCGTTTCCAGATCCTCCATCCGACATCTCTCATCCTAGCGATCAAAGTTACAACAAGAACAAGCGAAACCCTACTACAGTTATCTATTAAAAAAAATGCCTATAGTACCCACACATATTATCTTTTGGGAAAAACGATTACAAAATCACACAAGGGTTGCGATAGAGAAAAATATTATAATACTATCTGGTGGATCAGTTTTAGAGACACGGCGAAGCTGTGAGACATGTAGAGGACTTCAAGACGTTTCCGAATCATGGTTATAAAAAGAAAAAGGACACCTGAGTTAAAAGTTATGGCCAAAACAGTTTTCACCATCCAATTGTCAAAACCCTAATCGCCGTTTCCAGATCCTCCATCCGACATCGCTCATCCTTGCGATCAAAATTACAACAAGAACAAGCAAAACCCTACTACAATTATCTACGAAAAAAAAATGCCTATACTACCCACACATATTATCTGTTGGGAAAAACGATTAAGAAATCACACAAGAGTTGCGATAGAGAAATATATTATAATACTATCCGGTGGGTCAATTTTAGAGGGACGACAAAGCTGTGAGACATGTAGAGGACTTCAAGACGTTAACGAAACATGGTTATTAAAGGAAAACGAACACCTGAGTTAAAAGTTATCTCCAAAACAGTTTTCACCATCCAATGGCCAAAACCCTAATCGCCGTTTCCAGATCCTTCATCCCATCATCATTCATCCTTGTGATCAAAATTACAACAAGAACAAGCAAAGCCCTACTACAGTTATCTATTAAAAAAAATGCCTATAGTACCAAAACATATTATCTGTTGGGAAAAACTATTACAAAATCACACAAGGGTTGCGATAGAGAAAAATATTATAATACTATCCGGTGGGTCAGTTTTAGAGGGACGGCGAAGCTATGAGACATGTAGAGGACTTCAAGACGTTTCGAAACATGGTTATAAAAGGAAAACGGACACCCGAGTTAAAAGTTATCTCCAAAACAGTTTTCACCATCCAATAGCCAAAACCCTAATGGTCGTTTCCAGATCCTCGATCCGACATCGATCAACCTTGCGATCAAAATTACAACAAGAACAAGCAAAGCCCTACTACAGTTATCTAAGAAAAAAAATGCCTATATTACCCACACATATTATCTGTTGGGAAAACGATTACAAAATCACACAAGGGTTTCGATAAAGAAAATATTATAATAATATCCGGTGCAAAAGTTTTAGAGGTATGGCAAAGCTTTGAGACATGTAGAGGACTTCAATATGTTTCCGAAACATGGTTATAAAAAAAAAACGGACATCCGAGTCAAAAGTTGTGGCAAAAATAGTTTTCACCATCCAATGGCCAAAACCCCAATCGTCGTTTCCAGATCCTCCATCCGACATCGCTCATCCTTGCGATCAAAATTACAATAAGAACAAGCAAAACCCTACTAAAATTATCTTCGAAAAAAAAATGCCTATACTACCCACACATATTATCTATTGGGAAAAACGATTACAAAATCACACATGGGTTGCGATAGAGAAAAATATTATAATACTATCCAGTGAGTCAGTTTTAGAGGGACATCGAAGCTGTGAGACATGTAGAGGACTTCAAGACGTTTCTGAAACATGGTTATAAAAGGAAAACGGACACCCGAGTCAAAAGGTATGGCCAAAACAGTTTTCACCATCCAATGACCAAAACCCCAATCGCCGTTTCCAGATCCTCCATCCGACATCGCTCATCCTTCCGATCAAAATTACAACAAGAACAAGCAAAATCCTACTACAGTTATCTATGAAAAAAAAATGCCTATACTACCCACACATATTATCTGTTGGGAAAAAACGATTACAAAATCACACAAGGGTTGCGATAGAGAAAAATATTACAATACTATCCGGTGGGTCAGTGTTAGAGGGACTGCGAAGATGTGAGACATGTAAAGGACTTCAAGATGTTTCTGAAACATGGTTATAAAAGGAAAACAGAAACCCGAGTCAAAAGTTATGGCCAAAACAGTTTTCTTCTGGTACCTGTGATTCCTGTAATAGTTTTTGTATTTTCCATATCTATTGTTAAGTCTTTTAATCCTCCTTGCCATCAGTGCTAGCTTATCCTCAAGCTCATCCTGATTTTTAGCAAGGGAGTTTTCAGACTCTCTAGTTTTACAGGTTTTATCTTTGGCTTTAAAAGCCACATTTTAACTAGATGATGAATCATCTTTGCTCTCAGCCTTTTTGGATTTCTTATCAATTACAAACTCATAGGCCTTCAGCTCAGAGAAGACTTGTTGGTATGGCATTGAATTAATATTTTTGGTGTTTTCAATCACCACTGCATGTATATCCCATTTCTTAGAAAGACCTCTAAGAATTTTCAATGCAACTTCTCTCTGTGGATATTTCTTTCCAAGTGCATTTAGATCATTCATAATGCTAGTGAATATGACTTCTAATATGTCAATAGATTCACCTTCTTCCATTTCAAAACTATCAAACATTCCAATTGCAACTGAAAGTTTGTTTTCTTTGATATGATCTGTGCCTTGGCACATTACAACTAGTGTATCCCAAATTTCTTTAGCAGTATTACAGTGAGAGATCATTCCCATCACACCATCATCAATTGTACTGTATAGAGTGTCTTTAGCAATATAGTCTAGATTGACTAACTTCCTCTCCTCAGGAGTCAGTTGGTCATCAGACTTAGGAAATTATGCTCTAGGATCGTTTCTCTCATTTTCTGTTCCTCTGGGATTCACCACAGTAAATTCTCCACATTCGTTCATGTTTAGAATACAGGTGAACCTGCATTCTCAGTCTCCATAAATTATAGTTCTCCACTGAGAACATGTGAAGTTTCTTAGAAGACATTTTATCTGAGTCTTTTAAGAATTCAGCAAATAAGATCAGTTCAGATAGACCACAAGTATTTTTAGAAAATAAAACTTTGGTCAACAAAGCAGGTGGTCAAGTTGAACCACTACTTTGATACCACTTGTTGGTCCCGGTGCAAATGAGTCTTACACGTGTATGGGGGGGGAATACACGTGTTTAGTGTTTTTAAAACTTTTCTTTTTTTGAGAGGTCACTGGGTCGTTGTTGTCGATGATTTGGTCCTCGAGAAGCACAAATCGCCTCGAGTCAAAGTCTATCTCGAGACAGTGATCCCGAAAATGCTTTAAAACCTCGAATAATCCCAATCGAAGTCCTGAGTTGCTTGGATCAGATAACTAACTTACTGAATCCTCAGAAGAGTAAGTTCAGTTTGGTAACTATCTGTTCTAGCTACTCGGATGTGCGGAATGGTTGGCCCTTAGTTTATACTCGTTTTAAGCTTTTGCTGAAAACCTTCCTTTAATGATATATTGATTAGGTTGTGATTCAATTATATGCAACTTCAGTGGATTGATTCCAACTGAAATGTCAGTGAAAATATGCTTTCAGAATATATGCAACAGTTAAGCAAAGCAAAACAGAAAGCAAAGAACACAACAATTTATAGTGGTTCAGAGACTCAAGCTCCTACGTCCAGTCTCTCTGATCTCTTCAGAGAAATTCACTAATCACTTCCTTGAGCTTTTCGACTACCTCTCGTAGTTTACTTACTCAACTCGCCCCGAAGTTTTCTCGACTACCTCATAGTTTACTTACTCAACCCGACCTTGAGCTTTTCGACTACCTCTCAGAGTTTACTTACTCAACTCACACAAGATTTCAGACTACCACAAGTAGCTTACTAACTTCTTCTCTAGAGCTTTCTGACTAGTTTACTCACTCTTTACAACTCCAATCTCACCAACAATCACACTCAAACTACCTTCTAAAGGGTTTGGGGTTTCTTGGTTGGTTTCCAACTAGAATGAGATATCCTTTATAATAAAGAACAATGCAAAGGCTAGGATATCTAGACTAAGCTTTGGATATATCTTATCAAGCTAGGCTTAGTTTAATGAGCTCTCTTCAATATAAAGCACTTGGGAAATTCTGGGTTTTTCGAGTGCTTCAACTTGCAATAATAAGTTTGAGCTCTTGAGTTGCTTACAAATTTCCCGTAACCTTTCAATGTAGAAGGTTCCAAGTATTTATAGGCATACACCAAGGTCACTCTTGAAAAACTATCCGTTGGAGAGATATCTCCGAGAGTTTCCTCTTATGGTGTGTGAGAAACGGCTATATTTAGGGTTTGACACTCCCTAACACGTTTTAGGCAATAGCCTTTCATGTAGCCGGTTTTCACTTTTTGCAGTCTGGAACTTTGTACTTCTGACATCTTTTCAGCGACCTGTCACTGTTAGTGTCAGTATGGTACAGTGTTGTCTTCCTCTTTTTGACTTTTGTCTCCAGTTAAAGGTAGACAACTTCAACGGCTCTTTTGGTTACAATCTCTGAGTGATATAACCTTAACAACACCCTGTCTTATATCCTTTTGTCTGCATTTGAATGTCTTGGCAAATATCTATTTTTTTAAGGAATCGCGATCTTCTCAGTATTGCATCCTTCAGATAGATATGTTCAGTGCCTCGGAAGATTCAGGTTTATACTGAGCATTCAGTACATTACTGAGTCTTCAGTAATTACTGTGCCTTCAGTATTCTTGATCTTCAGTTCTTCAGTCTTCTGTCTTCTGTGTCTTCTGAGTCTTCAGGGTCTTCTGAGTCTTCAGCGTCTTCTGAGTCTTCAGCGTCTTCTGAGTCTTTGCAGATGTATTGACTGATATACTGAGTCGTCATGCTGAGTCTTCAGTTCTTCAGTTTCATACTGAGTCTTCAGTATCTCAGTTTCTCACTGAGACTTCAGTATCTCAGTTTCTCACTCAAACTTCAGAAACTTCAGTTTCATACTGAAACTTCTGTTTCTTCAGAAACTTACTGAGTTCTTCAGAATCTTCAGATCCTAACCTGATCTATATCTGCTGACTATACATTTTGCAGATAACATCCTGAATACTCTAAAACTGAATCCTGACTCAACTATCAAGATTTTTCTGAACATGTCATAATCAAAATCATATCTTTATTAAATTCATCTCCCAACAATTTCCCCCTTTTTGATGATGCCAAAACCTATCTTGTTACACACATACTTAACATATACTCAGGTTTCAGTTTTTTCCTATTACAAGATTGGTTTTATTTTTAACAATTTCCCATAAATAATGAGTCTCTTAACAATTAATCTCCCAATAATTTCCATACAGAGAATCTCACAACAATTTCTTCAGTAATGAATCTCTCAAAGGATTCATCACCAAATACTTAATTTCTCAATCAATTAATCTCAGAGACAATCATTCAGGCATATCCAAATTAAAAGACATGTAAATAAGATAATGAGATATTATCTTTTGAGCATAAATGATAAAATTTCATTGATGAAAGGTAGACTGTTACAGGTTACAATGAATCTTATCTGAACAAAATCAAAAAGACAAAAAATATAAAAGATTACATGAATCTTCTGAGTCTTCATCTTCTGAGTCTTCATTCTGTTCTTCAGTTCAGCTCTTCAGTTCGGTTCTTCAGCTCTGCTCTTCCACCTCATCAGCAGGGACTTCTAGGTTGAACATTCCGTAATATCTCGTCTTTAGTGCATCTCTTTCTTTGATGATATCCGGACTGTTCCCTGTCAGACCTAACTGAGCAGCATACTGAGATATTTCCTGAGAAATAGCTTTCTCATTAACACAGCCATTCTCCAGCCTGGGAGGAGGGTACACACATGGACCAGGGGTGGTTATCTGCACCTTTCCTTCATCCGCTAGATTTATCCATCCTTGGAGATATTTTGGATAGAAGGTCAGGAGATAATCGATGAAAGCCTCATTCGGATCTGAGCTCTCCCCTCTCCATTCTCTGAGCACATCATAGTAGAACCAGAAGGTTCTCTTGATTTCTTCCCATGCATCGTTGAGCTGGATAGGCATCCACTTGTCAACGTGCTGCCATTTATGTGCTTTTGTGCTCCCCCTCCTCTTGCTTGCGAACCTTTTGAACCCACTCCTTCTTTTCTGCTCTTCTTCAGCCTTCTTTCTGATCACTGGTACACCAAAAATAGAAGCAGCAGCTTTCTTCGCTTGTTCAATCTGGAGTGTTTTCAGAGTGCTTCTAATGTTGAAGACTTTATTCTTGGGCTCAGACTCAGAATCTTCAGTACCCAATATCAGTTTCCTCTGAACTGGCTTAGAAGCCTTTGCTCTTTTGCCCTCAGGCTCTTCCATCACCACGGCCTTCCACTTGATGGGCAATTCAGCACCGGCCTGGCTTGTCCCAATCCTTCCTCTACCACTCAGTTTCTCAATAGCCACTTCCTGCATTGTTTCCTCAGAAACCTGAGTGTAGATTGACTTCTCCACCTCTTTGAACTTAAGCTTCTCAGTGGCTTCAATCTCCTTCATGGCTTTGGCAAGTATCTTCTTTTCAGCATTTTTAACAACCTTGCCCTTCAGAGTATGTTCCAATAATTCCCTAAGATCAGCTCTAGGTCTTTCCCCCTTCTTGGAACCATACTCTGGCATTAGCCTGGAGAGCGTTGTGTCCATGTTATATTGCTCTTTGCTGACACTCCGCACCTCCCCTGCCATCTGATATTGCTCCTCCTCGAGCCGCCTAAGGTGGTTCTTCACCACAGAGAACTCTTCAGAAAGATGTGCAAATTGGCTTGAGAGAGCTTCCTTGAACATGTCTGTCATCTTGGCCATGAGCATTGAGCTCATTTCCCCAACAGCGTTCTTCACCAGCATCTCATTCCTCTCAACCAACTTTGCTTCAAGAATTTGTGTCTGCTCCTGATGCTTTTTCTTCAGCTCTTCATTAAGCTCAGCCTTGACCCCCTCCATCTTGTTTTCTAGCTTTGCTTCCATGGAGGTCAGCTTTTCTGTCATAGATCTCTGAAGCAACACCAGTTCTGAAGAAGTACTCAATTCTTCAAACTTCTGAGATTGGTTGGCCAAAACTTCCTCCATCGGAGCAATTTTGTTCAGTATTGGCTAAAACTTCTCCAATTTCTCCATCACCGGGGTGAGATCAATCTCAGGAGCATTACTGATCTGCTGTGCCTCCTGAGTTGGCTGTTCATCCTGAGTCTCAGTCTGAACCTGAGCTTCAGTTTGAACTGGGGCTTCACCCTGAGCTTGGGTGTCCACCTGAGCCTCAGTCTGCATATCAGACATTACAAATTTAAAGGTAGGAACTTCAGTAAACCTGGCATAATTATTAATTATGCCAAAAGTTACCTGAACGCTAACTTCAGTCTGAGGATGTTCGACAGCAGCCTGATCAGCATCAGTTGAGTCTTTCTCCTTCTGAGATTGACTCTCATCATCCCCTTGTTGGTCCCCATCCTGAGATTTGTCAATGGAGCTCGGGGTACCAACTTCAGCATTTCTCTCAGCCACCTTCCTCTTCACAAGCTCATCAAAATCTGAGATTTTCATCCGGAGCTTGGTTTTTCTGAACCCTGAGAATTCAGTGAGAAAGGCTGTCTCCTCGTTCCACCAGTCTTCCCCTATGAATGAAGCAATATTAAGCATCTCTGGAAGAGTCTGGTTGAGGATGTAGACCGTTGACCTCAATCTGAAGAAGATGTCTTGGAGGTCAGAGAATGATCTTAGCTCAATGTAGCGGTCAAGAATGAATCGTTCCCCCTTGCTTCGCCATTCGGTCTCTTCAGCTTCTCCTTTCTTGAGCATCAGGCTCTCAGGTTCAGTGGAAGGGTCAATCAATAATTCACACAGGAGCTCTTCAAAGTTCATCGGCTCCTGAGGCTCAGCAGCTTCTGAGGTTTGGACAGGCAGCTCCTCAGTTTGGATATGACTTGGTTCTGAGGTCTGAGTTGGCGCCTCCTCAGTGGGAATATCTGCTTGCTCTGAGAACTGAGTGGGCATATCCTCAGCAGGAATCTGAGCATCTTCTGCGGTCCGAGCCGGCATATCCTCAGAGGGAATCTGAACTTTCTCTGAGGTCTGAGGTCCTTGGAAAATTTCCTGAGAAAATTTGTCTGAGCTCAGTGAAGTCTCAAGAACCTCAGAGAAGACCTGCTCCTCAGTTTGATCCTGTGCCTTTGAGATAGCCTGAGCCAAAACATGTAATGGCGATTTCTGAGCAGTTTGGCTCTCCGGCTGAATCTCCTCAGTCTCACTTTCCTCATCTTCATCAGTGAGAACCACCATCCTTTTGCGTTTTGGAGCAAGGGTTTTCTGCTTCTTCAATTTCTCACCCTGCTCCTTCTTGGCTTCCAACAACACCTTCCCCCTGGCTTGTTGGGTTTCCTTTTCAGCAGCCTCAACCGATGATTCCACTTTCTTCTCTTTCTTTCCCTTGAAAGTCCTCTTCGCAGCAATTGGTTTGAACATAATTTTGGACTTAGGGAATTGGGTAGAGTTGGCAAAAATATCCTCCTCCTCTCGGTACATCTCCAGAATGAATGCAATTTTGGTGGCGTGGAGGATTCTGCCTTTGATAGATATTGCCCCATCATCCTCCCTTTTTATGACCTTGGCTTGCTCAATCACCACCTTGATCAGATATTTCAGCCAGTTGAAATCCTTGGTGGGTGAGTCCTCAATCGCCGCCATCAGTCGGAGTTTGGGAGTGCTAATCTGCTCGAAGCTTCCAGATCGACTCATTATGCACTTTCCCACAATATCCATCAATACTCTGTATTTTGGTTGTAGATACCGTTTGTGCAGAGTTGCCTCAAACTTAACAGGTTTCTCGGCAACCTTGTCAAGATAGTCCTGCTCCCGTCCCAACATATAAAATGAGGAATCATCTCCCCTATCGCACAACTCAAATACATCGTTCAGATGCTTAGGGACTATATAGAGCTCTCGAACAAAATCTACATATTTCATCGATTGTTCGAGATGCAAAATGGAAATCTTAGATTCTATACAATCTTCCTCATCTATTTCCATATTTGCAACAAACTCTATTACCTCACGGGTATACTCCGCCTCTGGTCGATTTGCGAGGTTCGTCAGTTTCGCCAATCTGATTAAGTGGAGCGCTTCTTCTTCGTGCTTGGCATTTGACGTGCTTTCCAGAGATACCACGTATTCGTACCATGGATTATTCATCTCGGCTAATCTCTCAAAAATGGTTGGGGCCATTTTAGATATGAAGATTTGAAGATTTAGGGTTTGGGTTTTTCTGGGCAAAGGGATTTTCTTGCAGAGGTTTTTTGGAACGAAGGGTTTGATAAAATTTGGCTTGAATGGCTTTCAAAGGATTAAATAGCTCGAGATCGTGGGAATTCACATTGGTTAGGTGAAAAGCAACGGTTAAGATTAATCCACGATTAATCGGGTATGCGAAAGGTCGATCCCCAAAAAGTAAGCCGCCATTTTAACTTCATTGGTGATTAAATGTAACAGAGCATTTAATGACTATTGACCTTCTTCGGAATTTCAAAGATCCCGCCCAAAAACATTCCTCAGGTGTTTTGTATTTATTGCGAATGATTACTGAGTTTCACTTAAGCAATAAATGTGTCGCATGAGTCATTACTTCTTCAGACTAATTTCCCTCATCAGTTTTACTGAGTATTGACCTTGATAAAATGTCAGTATGATACTGAGTACTGAATGGGTTCAGTATGCTACTGAGTACTGACCTTCAGTAGATCTGAGTTTCCTGAGACTCAGTTCAGTATTTCCAATTTTATCCTGAGTTTCTCAGTAGAATTCTGAGAAAACTTCATGCATCTGAAAACCTTCAATTTTTCAGATTTTACTCTATACACCTGGATCCAACATCAATAATTCATATGATAGTTCCTGAAATCTTGATTCAGCCAAAGGTTTAGTCAAGATATCAGCTCTCTGCTTATCAGTATGAATTTTCTCCATCCTTATGTCCTTTTTCTCGATATGATCTCTGATGTAGTGATGTCTGATATCCACATGCTTGCATCTGGTGTGCAATACCGGATTTTGTGAAATAGCAATGGCACTATTATTGTCACAAAATATTGGTACTTCATTGGCTACAACTTTATAATCCCTTAATTGTTGTCTGAGCCAAAGAATCTGTGCACAACAGCTTCCTGCATCCATGTGTTCAGCTTCAGTAGTACTGGTTGCTACTGAGGTCTGTTTCTTCGAAAACCAAGATATCAGCTTACTTCCAAGAATTGACAAGTTCCTATATTGGACTTCCTGTCAATCCTACAACCTCCATAATCAGCATATGAGTAACCAATTAATTCAAGGTTATCATCAGCTGGATACCATAATCCTCTATTCACTGTGCCCTTAAGATACTTCAGTATCTTTTTGGCAGCCTCCATGTGACTAGCCTTAGGATTAACTTGGTATCTTGCACATATCCCAACAGCAAATGTTATATCCGGCCTACTTGCTGTGAGATAGAGCAATGATCCAATGATTCCTCTATAATCAGTATGACTCACTGATTTGCCTTCAGAATCAGGATCCATCTTGTAGTTAGTATTCATAGGAATTCTAACTGCATTGCAATTCTGTAAACCATACTTGGCAATCAGATCTCTGTTGTACTTTGCCTGGTTGATGAAGATTCCTTCCTTTGATTGTTTCACTTTAAGACCTAGAAAGAAATTCATCTCTCTCATCATTGACATCTCAAACTTGCCTTTCATCAGTGTTGAAAACTTTTCACACAGCTGATGGTTTGGAGATCCCAAAAATGATGTCATCAACATATATCTGAACCAGTAAGATATGTTCCCCATCTTCTATCCTGAACAGAGTTCTATCAACAGTTCCTTTGACAAAACCATGGTCAGTAAGAAACTGAGAAAGAGTATCATACCATGCTCTGGGTGCTTGCTTGAGACCATACAAAGCTTTTCTGAGCCTGTAAACTTGGTCATTCTGTTTGAAACCAGGAGGTTGTTCTACATAAACCTCTTCTTTAAGCACACCGTTCAGAAATGCACTTTTCACATCCATTTGATAGACTGTGAACTTCATGTGGGCAGCATATGCAAGAAACAATCTGATGGCTTCTAGTCTTGCAACAGGTGCAAAGGTTTCATCATAATCCAAGCCTTCTTCTTGGGAATAACCTTGTGCAACTAGCCTTGCCTTGTTTCTTACAATGTTGTTGTTTTCATCTCTTTTATTCTTAAATACCCACTTGGTTCCAATGACATTGTGCCTTTCAGTTCTATCCACTAGCTCCCATACTTCATTCCTTGAGAATTGATTCAGCTCATCTTGCATAGCAGTAATCCAATGAGAAACTTGTAGAGCTTCACCAATCTCAGTAGGCTCTTTCTCTGATAGGAAGCAGCAGAATAGAGCACTCTCACCATGGAGCGTTCTTGTTTTGACACCTTCAGTTAGATCACCCACAATCTGACTTGTAGGATGACTATCTAACCATCTTCTTCTAGATGTTCCCCCTTCAACAGTATCCTCAACATTTGAAATGTTAGGTTCGATTAATTCAAGAAACTTCGAGGAACAAATGAAAAGGAGAAAGGGAATCATCTTCCTCGTGGAAATTCTATTCGTAACATTGTCGAGACATTTGTTCCCCTTTGGTTGATAGATTCGAATTTGCCTCACCGTGACCACATCTTCATTGGCATCACATACCCGAGTCCGAATGGTGTCTGCTCAGATTGGTCACCTTTTGGTGTGTTGGTTTTCCGAAGTCTCACCATCCTCGAATTTCATCCCGAACTTTTTATCTCGAGTCCGAGTCACCCAATCATAGAATGTGACCGACTTCTTCTTTTTCGTGTTCATGGATGATTTGTCATTCTTTTTCGTGCTTAATCTGGTGATCCTCTTGGTCGGTTCTTCAAGATCATGTTTCGCTTTCTTCCGAACACAAGTAGATTCATCAAAAAAACATGAGGTGTTTCCTCCACAATAAGTGTCCTACAATTTGTAAACTCGAAAAGCTTTTACTAACTTCGAATATCCTAAGAATATTCCTTCATCGCCTTTTACTATCAAATGTTTTCAACTCGATCTTTACCATTATTGTTTATGAAACACTTGCAACCAAACACACGAAAAAAAAAAAAACAAGAGGCTTCCTTTCATTCCAAAGCTCATAAGGTGTTTTGCCTTGACTCTTGGTCAAGATGGATCCGTTTCCGTGAATAGCATGCAAAGTTGATGACTTCAACCCAAAATCTTTTAGGAATATCAGCTTTAGCTATCATTGTCCTTGCAGCTTCTTTAAGAGTCCTGTTCCTTCTTTCGACAACACCATTTTGTTGAGGGGTCCTTGCAGCTGATGTTTCATGAGTAATTTCATTTCCTGCACAATAATCAGATATGATATGATTTATAAATTCGCCCTTTGTCGATCTCGATTTTGACCACACTCGATTTTTTCTCAATAATGAGCCTTTTCATGAATTCTCGCGCTTTTATCTCGAGTCTCTTTCTTCGAAAAAAGAATATGACCCAAGTATATCTTGAGTAGTCATCAACTACTACCAATGTGTATTTTCTGCCATTAGTGCTCACTGGTGTTATAGGACCAAAAAGATCCATATGTAACAACTGAAGTGTTCTTTCAGTAGAAACATCTACTTTGCTTTTAAATGATGCTCTAATTTGTTTTTCCTTTTTGGCACGCATCACAAATATGTTCCTTACTGAACACTTCATTAGGCAACCCTCTCACAAGAGCTAATCTTGCAAGCTTATTCAGGGTTTTGAAATTCAGGTGATTCATTCTTTTATGCCATAACCAACTGGTATCTGTGGAACTTTTTGCAACCAAACATGTATCTTTAGGAGTTGAACTCCAGTCAGCAAGATACACATTTCCTTTTCTAGTACCAGTCAGTAATACTTTTTGTGATGTATCATCTTTCACATAACATAAGTTCTTAGAGAACTCAACATTAAAACCCTTATCACATAATTGGCTTATTGAAAACAAGTTATGCTTCAATCCAGATACATATGAAACACCATGGATATGAACTGAGGTGATTTCCAAAGTTCCATATCCTTCAGTCTGTCCCTTGGAGTTATCTCCAAAAGTGATCTGAGGGCCTCTTTGTTCAACATAGTCACTGAGTATGTTTTTGAATCCTGTCATATGTCTTGAGCATCCACTGTCAAGATACCATACATCAGGGCCTTTTTCATCTCTTCTCATCAGTGCTATGTGATCTTTAATCAGCTCAGTGCCCTTGTTTTCCTCCTAAAAAATAGATCAATTCTTAGGTACCCAATTTGTGTAGGGTCCTACAAGGTTAGCTGTACCTTTCGAATCCAAATCGCCTCGACAACTCTAATCACTTTAGAGTGGTCGATCTGTCTTCCATAAACATCTACATACACATTTACTACTCTCGGGTGCCTTAGCGCTTTCACGTATATGAGTGCTAGTCTTAGCATGAACATGAGCTTTTGAATTTTTTTTTTGGTTCAGTCTTTTGTTCATTTGCTTTTGGCTTCAGTGTAAATGGTCTGAATCTTTGTTGACTCGGGTTCAGGTAACCTTTACCCTTAGGCAAGTGGGGTTCAGGTTGCCTGTACTGAAATTTGGGTCTTTCAGTATACTGAGGACTTGGTCTCTTCAGTTGAGAATGTCTCTGCTGAGTGTTTCTCTTCTGAAGATTCCTCTGATGGTTCAGTGTAGATCCTTTCAG
This sequence comes from Stenogyne calaminthoides, assembly GCA_037126765.1. Taxonomy (NCBI): domain Eukaryota; kingdom Viridiplantae; phylum Streptophyta; class Magnoliopsida; order Lamiales; family Lamiaceae; genus Stenogyne; species Stenogyne calaminthoides. Next base: position 15,885,747 of record JBBCBC010000002.1, read on the forward strand.
GTTTGCATTCTTAGCCTGAGGCTTTGAAGTACTTGCCTGAAATTTTCCAACTGAGTGCTCAGGTTTTCTAGCCTTCACCTGAGGTTTAGGCTTTCCTACCTGATCATTCAGTTTTACTGGAACCATAGGTCCTTTTCCCTTGTCTACAACCTTGGGCATTTCTTCAGTTTGAAGTGTAGGTGCCACTGGTTTTACAAAGATTGTCTTCTTGCTACTTGATGCAGCATTCAGATGACCTTGTGAGGTTCCCCCTGGAATGTATCCCAATCCAGATTTTATAGTGGCAGATCTCTGGTAACTCTGAATTTCATCTATTACTTTAGATGCAGTATTCAATAGAGTTAGCTTCTTCTGTGCACTACCCTCAAAGTTTTGTAGAGTTTCATGCTTCTCAGAGAGGTCATTGAACTTAGTTCTGATCAGCTGAATCTCTTCAGTGGATTTCTCTAGCTTTTCAGTTAGGGTCACTATCAACTTCTCTTTCTCTGAGAGTTGTACTTTCAGAACATCCAGTTCATCAGTAGCTCCCATTAATTGAGAAGTGATTTCAGTATTGCTAGAGTCTTTCCATTTTAGATTTTTAGCTTTCAGTTCCTTATTCTGCTCTTGAGTTTCATTTAGCAGTTCTTGTAAAACAGCATAGTCCTTCATTAGACTCTCAAAATAATCCATCAGGTCAAAATGACTTTTTACAGTTGAACTTGACAACTCTTGTGCTAGTGTAGGAGCAACAACAGAGAAATAAGAGTTTACCTCCTCAATGGCCATCAGACAGATGTCATCACTTTCACTGTCTGAGAATATTTCATCTGAAGAGCTAGATCCCTCCTCAGAATGTTCTTCTTCTACAACCATGGCCTTTTTGCTAGAGAACTTCTTGTCTCTTTTAGCTTGCCTTTCTCTTCTCTCCTTAGCACTTCGATCCGACAATCATACTGGAAGTGACCTTTCTTTTGGCAATTATAGCATCTGTTGGCATCATCATCCTGATCACTTTCTTTTTTGGACTTGGAGTCCTTCTTTCTGGATGAAGATCCCTCAGCTTTCATGTCCTTCTTCTTCTCAGTTGATCTGTCCTCAGGTTTCTTCTGGTACCTGTGATTCCTGTAATAGTTTTTGTATTTTCCATATCGACTGTTAAGTCTATCAAACCTCCTTGCCATCAGTGCTAGTTTATCCTCAAGCTCATCCTGATTTTTAGCAAGGGAGTTCTCAGACTCTCTAGTTTTACAGGTTTTATCTTTGGCTTTAAAAGCCACATTTTTACTAGATGATGAATCATCTTTGCTGTCAGCCTTTTTGGATTTCTTATCAATTACAAACTCATGGGCCTTTAGCTCAGAGAAGACTTGTTGGTATGGCATTGTATTAATGTTTTTGGTGTTTTCAATCATCATGTATATCCCATTTCTTAGAAAGACCTCTAAGAATTTTCAATGCAACTTCTCTCTGTGGATATTTCTTTCCAAGTGCATTTAGATCATTCATAATGCTAGTGAATCTGACTTATAATTTGTCAATAGATTCACCTTCTTCCATTTCAAAACTATCAAACTTTCCAATTGCCACAGATTTTTTTTTTCATTGATATGATCTGTGCCTTGGCACATTACAGCTAGTGTATCCCAAATTTCTTTAGCAGTATTACAGTGAGAGATCATTCCCATCACACCATCATCAATTGTACTGTATAGTGTGTCTTTAGCAATATAGTCTAGATTGACTAACTTCCTCTCCTCAGGAGTCAGTTGGTCATCAGACATAGAAAATTCTGCTCTAGGATCGTTTCTCTCATTTTCTGTTCCTCTGGGATTCACCACAGTAAATTTGAATGGCCCTTCAGAGACCACTCTCCACATTCGTTCATGTTTAGAATACAGGTGAGCCTGCATTCTCAGTCTCCATAAATCATAGTTCTCCATTGAGAACATGGGAAGTTTCTTAGAAGACATTTTATCTGAGTCTTTTAAGAATTCAGCAAATAAGATCAGTTCAGATAGACCACAAGTATTTTTAGAAAATAAAACTTTGGCCAACAAAGCAGGTGGTCAAGTTGAACCACTGCTCTGATACCACTTGTTGGTCCTGGTGTAAACGAGTCTTACACGTGTATGGGGGGGGAATACACGTGTTCAGTGTTTTTAAAACTTTTCTTTTACTGAGGTCAGCTTGGGTCAGGATGTCCTGATGATTTGGTCCTGAGAAGCACAAATCGCTCTGAGACAAAGTCTATCTGAGACAGTGATCCTGAGCTGCTTTCAGAAACCTCAGATAATCCCAACTGAGTCCTGAGTTTCAGAGATCCTGAGTTGCTTGGATCAGAAAACTAACTTAATTAATCCTCAAAAGAGTAAGATCAGTTTGGTAACTATCTGTTCTAGCTACTCGGATGTGCGGAATGGTTGGCCTTTAGTTTATACTCGTTTTAAGCTTTTGCTGAAAACCTTCCTTTAATGATATAGTGATTAGGCTGTGATTCAATTATATGCAACTTCAGTGGATTGATTCCAACTGAAATGTCAGTGAAAATATGCTTTCAGAATATATGCAACAGTTAAGCAAAGCAAGACAGAAAGCAAAGAACACAGCAATTTATAGTGGTTCAGAGACTCAAGCTCCTACGTCCACTCTCTCTGATCTCTTCAGAGAAATTCACTAATCACTTCCTTGAGCTTTCTGACTACCTCTGTAGTTTACTTACTCAACTCGGCCCTGAGTTTTCTGACTACCTCTGTAGTTTACTTACTCAACCCGACCTTGAGCTTTATGACTACCTCTGTAGTTTACTTACTCAACTCACACAAGCTTTCAGACTACCACAAGTAGCTTACTAACTTCTTCTCTAGAGCTTTCTGACTACCTCAATGTAGTTTACTCACTCTTTACAACTCCAATCTCACCAACAATCACACTCAAACTACATTCTAAAGGGTTTGGGGTTTCTTGGTTGGTTTCCAACTAGAATGAGATATCCTTTACAATAAAGAACAATGCAAAGGCTAGGATATCTCGACTAAGCTTTGGATATATCTTATCAAGCTAGGCTTAGTTTAATGAGCTCTCTTCAATATAAAGCACTTGGGAAATTCTGGGTTTTTCGAGTGCTTCAACTTGCAATAATAAGTTTGAGCTCTTGAGTTGCTTATAAATTTCCCGTAACCTTTCAATGTAGAAGGTCACAAGTATTTATAGGCATACACCAAGGTCACTCTTGAAAAACTATCCGTTGGAGAGATAGCTCCGAGAGTTTCCTCTTATGGTGTGTGAGAAACGGCTATATTTAGGGTTTGACACTCCCTAACACGTTTTAGGCAATAGCCTTTCATGTAGCCGGTTTTAACTTTTTGCAGTCTGGAACTTTGTACTTCTGACATCTTTTCAGCGACCTGTCACTGTTAGTGTCAGTATGGTACAGTGCAGTCTTCCTCTTTTTGACTTTTGTCTCCAGTTAAAGGTAGACAACTTCAACGGCTCTTTTGGTTACAATCTCCGAGTGATATAACCTTAACAACACTTTGTCTTAGTTCCTTTTTGTCTGCATTTGAATATCTTGGCAAATATCTATTTTTTTTTAGGAATCGCGATCTTCTCAGTATTGCATCCTTCAGATAGATATGTTCAGTGCCTCGGAACATCCAGGTTTATACTGAGCATTCAGTACATTACTGAGTCTTTAGTAATTACTGTGCCTTCAGTATTCTTGATCTTCAGTTCTTCAGTCTTCAGTCTTCTGTGTCTTCAGAGTCATATGAGTCTTCTGAGTCTTCAGGGTCTTCTGAGTCTTCAGCGTCTTCTGAGTCTTCCGCGTCTTCTGAGACTTTACAGATGTATTGACTGATATACTGAGTCTTCATGCTGAGTCTTAAGTTCTTCAGTTTCATACTGAGTCTTCAGTATCTCAGTTTCTCACTGAGACTTCAGTATCTCAGTTTCTCACTGAAACTTCAGAAACTTCAGTTTCATACTGAAACTTCGGTTTCTTCAAAAACTTACTGAGTACTTTAGAATCTTCAGATCCTAACCTGATCTATATCTGCTGACTATACATTTTGCAGATAACATCCTGAATACTCTAAAACTGAATCCTGACAATAATATCAAGATTATTCTGAACATGTCATACTCAGGGGTTTTGGGATCTAATCAAAATCATATCTTTATTAAATTCATCTCCCAACAAAGCCTATACTACCCACACATATTATATGTTGGGAAAAACGACTAAAAAATCACACAAGGGTTGCGATAGAGAAAAATATTATAATTCCATATGGTGGATCAGTTTTAGTTGGACGGCGAAGCTGTGAGTCGTGTAGAGGACTTCAAGACGTTTCTAAAACATGTTTATAAAAAGAAAATGGACACCCGAGTTAAAAGTTATGGCCAAAACAATTTTTACCATCCAATTATCAAAACCCTAATCGCCGTTTCCAGATCCTCCATCCAACATCGCTCATCCTTGCGATCAAAATTACAACAAGAACAAGCAAAACTCTACTACAGTTATCTACGAAAAAATATGCCTATACTACCCACACATATTATATGTTGGGAAAAACGATTAAAAAATCACACAAGGGTTGCGATAGAGAAAAATATTTTAATACTATCCGATGGGTAAGTTTTAGAGGGACGGCAAAGCTGTGAGACATGTAGAGGACTTCAAGTCGTTAACGAAATATGGTTATAAAAGGAAAACGGACACCCGAGTCAAAAGTTATGGCCAAAACAGTTGTCACCATCCAATAGCCAAAACCCTAATCGCCGTTTCCAGATCCTTCATCCGACATTGCTCATCCTTGTGATCAAAATTACAACAAGAACAAGCAAAGCCCTACTACAATTATCTATTAAAAAAATGCCGATAGTACCCACACATATTATCTGTTGGGAAAAACTATTACAAAATCACACAAGGGTTGCGATAGAGAAAAATATTATAACACTATCCGGTAGGTCAGTTTTTGAGGGACGATGAAGCTATGAGACATGTAGAGGAGTTCAAAACGTTTCTGAAACATGGTTATAAAAGGAAAACGGACACCCGAGTCAAAAGTTATGGCCAGAACAGTTTTAACCATCCAATTGCCAAAACCTTAATCGCCGTTTCTAGATCCTCCATCCGACATCGCTCATCCTTGCGATCAAAGTTATAACAAGAACAAGAAAAACCCTACTACAGTTATCTATTAAAAAAATGCCTATAGTACCCACACATATTATCTGTTGGGAAAAATGATTACAAAATAACACAAGGGTTGCGATAGAGAAAAATATTATAATACTATACGGTAGGTCATTTTAGAGGGACGGTGAAGCTGTGAGACATGTAGAGGACTTCAAGACATTTTCGAAACATGGTTATAAAAGGAAAACGGACACTCGAGTCAAAAGGTATGGCCAAAACAGTTGTCACCATCCAATAGCCAAAACCCTAATGGCCGTTTCCAGATCCTCCATCAGACATCGCTCATCCTTTAGATCAAAATCACAACAAAAACAAGCAAAACCCTACTACATTTATCTTTGAAAAAAAAAACCTATACTACCCACACATATTATCTATTGGGAAAAACGATTACAAAATCACACAAGGGTTGCGATAGAGAAAAATATTATAATACTATCTGGTGGATCAATTTTAGAGGGACGGTGAAGCTGTGAGACATGTAGAGGACTTCAAGACGTTTCCGAAACATGGTTATAAAAAGAAAACAGACACTCGAGTTAAAAGTTATGGCCAAAACAGTTTTCACCATCCAATTGTCAAAACCCTAATCGCTGTTTCCAGATCCTCCATCCGACATTGCTCATCCTTGTGATCAAAATTAAAACAAGAACAAGCAAATCCCTAATACAGTTATCTATGAAAAAAAAATGCCTATACTACCCACACATATTATCTGTTGGCAAAAACGATTAAAAAATCACACAAGGGTTGCGATAGAGAAAAATATAATAATACTACCCGGTGGGTCAGTGTTATAGGGACGGCGAAGCTATGAGACATGTAGAGGACTTAAAGACATTTCCGAAACATGGTTATAAAAGGAAAATGGAAACCCGAGTTAAAAGTTATGGCCAAAATAGTTTTCACCATCCAATAGTAATGGCCGTTTCCAGATCCTCGATCCGACATCGCTCATCCTTGCGATCAAAATTACAACAAGAACAATCAAAACCCTACTACAATTATATATGAAAAAAAATGCCTATAGTACCCACACATATTATCTATTGAGAAAACTAATAAAAAATCACAAAAGGGTTGCGATACAGAAAATATTATAATACTATCCGGTGTGTAAGTTTTAGATGGATGGCGAAGCTGTAAGACATGTATAGGACTTCAAGATGTTTCCGAAACATGGTTATAAAAGGAAAACGGACATTCGAGTCAAAAGTTATGGTCAAAACAGTTTTCACTATCCAATGGCCCAAACCACATTCGTCGTTTCCAGATCCTCCATCCGACATCGCTCATCCTTGCGATCAAAATTACAACAAGAACAAGCAAAACCCTACTACAATTATCTACGAAAAAAAATGCCTATACTACCCACACATATTATGCATTGGGAAAAACGATTACAAAATCACACAAGGGTTGCGATAGAGAAAAATATTATAATACTACCCGGTGGGTAAGTTTTAGAGGGACGGCAAAGCTGTAAGACATGTAGAGGACATCAAGACGTTTCTGAAACACGGTTATAAAAGGAAAACGGACACCCGAGTTAAAAGTTATGGCCAAAACAGTTTTCACCATCCAATAGCCAAAACCCTAATGGCCGTTTCCAGATCCTCGATCCGACATCCCTCATCCTTGCGATCAAAATTACAACAAAAACATAAGCAAAACCCTACTACATTTATCTATGAAAAAAAAATGCCTATACTACCCACACATATTATCTGTTGGGAAAAACTATTACAAAATCGCACAAGGGTTGCGATAGATAAAAATATTATAATACTATCTGGTGTGTTCATTTTAGAGGGACGATGAAGCTTTGAGACATGTAGAGGACTTCAAGACGTTTCCGAAACATGGTTATAAAAGGAAAACGAACACCAGAGTAAAAATTTATGGCCAAAACAGTTTTCACCATCCAATGTCCAAAACCCCAATCGCTGTTTCCAGATCCTCCATCCGACATCGCTCATCTTTGCAATCAAAATTACAACAAGAACAAGCAAAACCCTACTACAGTTATCTATTAAAAAAAATGCCTGTAGTACCCACACATATTATCTGTTGGGAAAAACCATTAGAAAATCACACAAGGGTTGCGATAAAGAAAAATATTATAATACTATCCGGTGGGTCAGTTTAAGAGGGACGGCGAAGCTATGAGACATGTAGAGGACTTCAAGTAGTTTCCGAAACATGGTTATAAGAGGAAAACGGACACCCGAGTTAAAAGTTATGGCCAAAACAGTTTTCACCATCCAACGGCCAAAACCCTAATTGTCGTTTCCAGATCCTCCATCCGACATTGTTCATCATTGCAATCAAAATTACCACAAGAACAAGCAAAACCCCACTACAGTTATCTATGAAAAAAAAATGCCTATAGTACCCACACATATTATCTGTTGGGAAAACGATTACAAAATCACACAAGGGTTGCGATAGATAAAAATATTATAATACTATCCGGTGCTTAAGTTTTTGAGGGATGACGAAGCTGTGAGACATATAGAGGACTTTAGGATGTTTTCGAAACATGGTTATAAAAGGAAAACAGACACCCGAGTCAAAAGTTATGGCCAAAACAGTTTTCACCATCCAATGACCAAAACCACAATCGCCGTTTCCAGATCCTCCATCCGACATCGCTCATCCTTGTGATTAAAATTACAACAATAACAAGCAAAATCCTACTACAGTTATCTACGAAAAAAAATGCCTATACTACCCACACATATTATCTGTTGGGAAAAACGATTACAAAATCACACAAGGGTTGTGATAGAGAAAAATATTATAATACTGTTGTGTTCGATATAATAATTCATGATTAATCGAACACGTAAGAGCGACACGTGTAATATCTATTAAAATAATCATGCTCAGTGGACAAGTATTCGCTACTCAGATCAGGAAAGAGGAATTGAATGAGCCAAATCGAAAAGCACTCAGATGGCCAACCCAGACATCCTGAAACCCTCAGATATCCTGAGGGTCAGTACGCTCGCAGCACAACATTCTGAAGACTTAGGCATCCTGAAGGGTCAGAGTGCTCGACACTCAGATATCCCGAAGACCCGAACATCCTGAGGGCTCAGTGTGCTCGAGGAGGACAATGTTCCAGCATAAAATTGACATGGTAAAAGGGGCGAACAAAGCATCCAACCGAGCAAAAGATTATTTTGGACGACCAAAAGAGTGCCTTACAGATAAGTAAGCTCCAAGATTAATCTAGAAGACGAAGTTGGGAACGTGGCATTATCACCGGGTTTCTTGCATGATCCGAAGTCTCCAGCTCATGCTTGCCAACCCAGCTCATGCTTGTCGGAGTGTGATAAAAGGAAGAAAAAAGAAGAAGAAAGAGGTTCAGAAAAATTTCCCAGAAAAAGTCATACCCACACTTGAGAGGTGAGGAATAGAAAAATCCGAGTGATTATCCACGCATACAGAAACCCTAGCACTCATATGCTAACTCTCCAGATTATCTTCATCTGTAACGATTCATCTTCATAAGATGTATCAAATATTGTACGTGTAAAGCTCGTAATACCACATCCTGGCTTGGTATGCCCCCAGAGTAGTCATTTCCTGATGAACTGGGTCAACAAATTCATCTTATTTACGGTTTATCGTACACGTGCATGTTTTGTTTGTGAGTCGTTCCCAAATTAGCCACATAATACTCTTCGTAAAAAACGACTCGCGACAACTGGCGCTAGAAGAAGGGTACTTCACCAAAAAACCAATCCATACACGAACCCTTAGTGAGCCGAGGCAGAAAAAAGAAATAAAATGCCTCAATCTAGGAATACACAAACAGAGAGGTCAGGGCAAAGTCGACCTCATGACCGGAAAGAGGCTCAGCGCCAGCCTCATAAAGATCAGGGAGTGGAGATTACCAATCTCGAGGATATTGCGAATGATCCGGCGGCCACAACAAGGGCCATCACTTTCTTGCTGCGAGCGCAGAAAGAGAGGGCTGAAAAAGAGTTGGCCAAATTAGAAACTCAAGATCATGAAGATCGACGCTCACGTACACCTGATAGCGAGCAAGTTAAAAAGAAAATTGCGAAGCGGGCCAGTAAAAAAACCGATGACACGTCTGATGACGAACAGCCTCAAGGATCTAGACCATCAGCGTTTGGACGTTTGAGGCTCTCCGCCAAAGACCGAATCGGCAATAATAGGCGACAGGATCCAGGAAAGGAACAACCAATAAAAGTGCCCGCACATTCAGATCTTCATGATCATCCGCAGGCCGAACAAAAATCGGCGGGAACAAAATTGTCTATCCATCACCGATTGGGTAGTCAAGCACGGACTTGGAAAGGGGGACTGCCCCATTAGGAGCATGACTCACTGGGTCCTCATGATGGGAAACAGCCCCGATCTAAGTCTGTCAGTTCCACAAAAATTGCTGAAATGCAAAAAGTCATCGAGGGTTTACAGGCCGACCTGGCCGCGACCAAAAGCCACCCTCGAGCGAGAACAATACCCTGCTCGCCATTGTCACCGGCTATCATGGCGGCTGAAATACAAGAGAAAGTGGCGAAGTTCCGACCTCCAATTCCCATATTCGATGCTGAGTCTGACCCTCATGTCCATCTCAGTAAGTACTCAGACTTTATGATCGCGATGGGGGCCACAGACGCAACACAGTGCCGATCATTCCCCATGACTTTGGGTGATCGGGCACATAGATGGTTTTCTACTTTGCCAGCTGCGTCTATCACATCTTTCGCCCAATTGGGACAACAATTTCTGTCCCACTTTTCATCCATGTGTGCTCGCCCAGCGCCAAAACAAAGGTTGGCGCATTTCTCCCAACTAAAAGGTGAGTCTGATCGAGCATACATAGAAAGATTTGATAAATGTTTGTATGATGGAGCCCCCGTCGAAGAGGATGCCAAGATCCTCGCGGTGGTCGGGGGCCTGACCCTGAATACTGATATGTGGAAGGCCATGCACCAAGACTGGCCGAACACATACTCAGAATTCCGAGAGCGAGCGGCCAAAATTATAGCCATGCAAGATTTGCTTGCCCAATCACGATTGGGTCAGGAACCTACAACTAGGAAAGTTTTCGGGAAGAAAGTGATGAATGAAGGGGGGTACAAACCCACAGGCTCATTCAAACCATTCGAAGATAGATCAGAAGCAAACGCCCTACGAAGTCTTTTGGGAGTTTCAGCGGAAACGATCTTTAACCAAATCAGAGATCGGGACATGTTGGAAAGGCCAAGAAGAATCATAATGGATAAACATCGGCTTAACGCTTCCAAATATTGTAACTACCACGAGTACATTGGGCATAATACAGAAAATTATCGTGACTTACTCTGCCAACTTTGGAAGCTATACGAAGATAATCGTCTTACCCAATTCCAAAAAAACCCAGCGGGCAGAGACTCTCGAACAGAAAAAATAGAAGATCGAAGGGGTAAGCGAAAATCCAAACAAACATCTGACAACGATCCCGAAGAATCACATAAAAGGTCCGAGTTATCTAAAAGAGGGCCTCCTACTGTGGGAAGAGGTCGAGAAAGTCAAGAGATTCACATGATACGTCCTGAATATGGTCCAGTGGGTGGATGTTACCAGGCACGACCATTATCGAACAAACGAAAAAAGATGGAGATTCGTGCCATGCAAAGCATCCATCAAGTGAAGGTAGCGATCACATCAGCTAGCACGCCACCCTCTCACCAGATTATGTTTTCAGAAGACGATCTCGACGGAATCATAACACCCCATAATGACTCCTTAACCATCAGTGCTCGACTCCTCGGGTTGAAGGTGCACCGTCTCCTGGTTGACACCGGAGCTTATGCGAACATTTTGTTCGTCAACACCCTTCATCAGATGGAAAAACAAGTTGGAGACTTGAGCAGTTATGTTGAACCATGTGATCATACCATAATGGGTTTTGGGGAATCTGTAACCCGACCCTATGGCATGATTAGGTTAGGAGTCGAGTTAGAATCAACTCTGAATCCGGGCATCCAACGAACTAGAATGCTAGATTTTGTAATCGTCGATGCTCCATCAACTTATAACAGGTTTCTAGGTCGCCCGTTTATTCAAGAATTTAAAGCGGCCTCGTTTCTACGACATTATCGTGTAAAATTTCCAACACAAGATGGAACAAGTAGCGTAAAAGGAGATCAGAAGAAAGCTCGAGATTGTTTGCTATCATGTGCACCAGAAAAACAAAATATTGTCAACATGATGGAGCAAACATGGGAGATGGGTGAGTCAGGCCAGCGAGCAAATGCCTCGCCTCAATATCTTCCGACGAACATAAGTGTGATGAGCATAGCTCCTCGCGCGAACACAGAATGCGCGAACACAAAATCCAGGGAAGCAGCTCATGCCCCAGATCTCCTAGATCAAATGAATATTGATTCGCCGAACGAGCAAACGGACCTAGAACCTCGCATAGGCTTTGAACCCATGGAGGTTGATGAAGAGCACCGGGGGTCCATCCAAGATCCTCGGTGGAAGTAAAAAAGAAAGCGAGCAACACCGCCGAACAACCGAGTCCATCAAAATCGAATTCAATGCCCCGAAGTTAGAAGTGTTCATTGGTTCAGAATTACCTGAACCAATTCGAACAGAAATTATTGCTTATCTTCAAGCAAACTTGGACGTGTTCGCATGGTCGCACGACGACATGGTTGGCATTGATCCAAAACATGCATGCCACTCCCTCAACCTTGATCCAATACAAACTCCAATTATCCAGAAGCGCAGAAAGTTTAGTCCGGAAAAATATACGGCAATGAATAGTGAAATCAAAAAGTTGCTCGACAACAAACTGATTTGAGAGGTGAAATGCCCAAGATGGCTTGCGAACCCTGTGCTCGTTCGCAAGTCCAATGGATCTTGGAGACTATGTATTGATTTCACTGATTTAAACAAGGCATGTCCGAAAGATAACTTCCTAATGCCGCATATCGATTATTTGGTCGATAATACAGCAGGCCATGAACTCATGACTTTTATGGATGCATTTACTGGTTATCACCAAATACCTATGCACCCGGACGATCAAAAGAATATGGCATTCTGCAGTGAAAAGAATATGTACTGTTGGCAATGCATGCCGTTCGGATTAAAGAATGCCGGAGGAACATATCAACGTTTGGTGAACAAAATGTTCGACGAACACATCGGCCGAACAATTGAGGTATATATTGATGATATTGTGGTTAAGAGTGAACATAAGGAAGACCACATCACCTACCTCGCACAAACGTTCGATATACTCAGGAAGTACAATATGAAGTTAAATCCGAAAAAATGTAGCTTTGGGGTTCACTCAGGAAAATTCCTCGGACATATGGTCAGTCAACGAGGGATCGAATCGAACCCAACAAAGATTCAAGCCATGCTCGATATGCAGGCCCCCAAAAATGTGAAAGAGGTCCAAAAGTTAACCGGACGTTTAGCTTCCGTAAGCCGGTTTATATCACGAACTGGAGACAAATGCAAACCTTTCTTCGATACATTAAAGAAAGGGAAATTCCAGTGGACCGAGCATTGCCAAAATGCATTCGAATCATTGAAGCAGTACCTTGTAGATAGTCAGACACTGTCAAAGCCTGTCCCAGGCGAACAACTCTATATGTATCTTGCTGCATCCGAACATGCAATCAGTGTTGTGCTTGTACGAGCAGAAGGGACCATACACTTGCCCATTTACTATGTAAGCCAAGTGCTTAAGGAAGCCGAGCTCCGGTACCCTCCTTTAGAAAAATTAGCATATGCTCTCGTGATGAGTGTTCAAAAATTGCGACCATAGTTTTTCGATCACTCAGTCGAAGTACTGACCACTTTCCCATTGCGCCAAGTCCTCCACCGACCAGATACTGCCAACAGATTACTCAAATGGGCGGTGGAGTTAGGACAATTCGGCATTACGTTCGCTCCGCAAATAGCAATGAAGGGCCAAGCTATGGCCGATTTCATGGTCGAGTTGACATATCCACAAATGCTCGAAAAGCCATCGACCAACCATGGCATATGTATGTTGATGGTTCATCAACATGTTCAAGAGCCGGAGCAGGCGTAGTTCTCATCAGCCCAACCAGACAAACATTTACAACAACCATCCGTTTTGATTTCCCACCTACAAATAATGAAGCCGAATATGAAGCTTTGATCGCTGGACTACAGATGGCAATGACAATGGGAATTCAGAGGCTGATGATTTATAGCGATTCTCAGATAATCGTTTACCAAGTAACAGGCGAGTATGAGGCCCGAGGCGAACAAATGGCACAGTATCAGCAACTAGCAAAAGAGTTGCTCGAGCATTTCGAACAAGTTTTCATAGAGCAATTACCACGATTGGGTAATTCGTTCACTGATGCTTTGGCACGCCTGGCAATAGCAGAAGGAGTGATAAACACAACAGACATTGTGGTCGTCACAACTTGTTCGCCATCAGTTCCCAGAAATATGATCGCCCAAGTAACAGGCGAACAAGAGACTTGGATTACTCCAATCCTGAGTTGCTTACAAAAGGGACTTCTCCCTGAAAATAAGGCACAAGCTACTCGCCTCAGATTACAATCAGCTCATTATACTATCATAGACGAGCATTTGTATAAAAGAAGCTTCTCACTTCCACTGTTAAAATGTATTACTCCTGAAGAGGGTCGTGTACTTCTGGAACAAATCCATGAAGGAGTATGCGGAAATCATACAGGTGGGCTCGTCCTGGCGCACAAAATAATCAGACAAGGTTATTATTGGCCAACCCTAAAAAAAGATTCACTCGCGTATGCTCGCGCGTTCCACAAGTGCCAGGTACATGCTCCGCTTATTCATAGCCCACCTGAAGAATTAGTGTCAGTTTATAGCCCATGGCCATTTTCTAAATGGGGGATCGATTTGATCGGCCCATTTCCTACTGGCACGTCGGGAGTAAGATATGTTGTGGTTGCCGTTGATTATTATACTAAATGGGCGGAAGCCGAAGCCATTATCAAAATTACCGAACAAAGGATGTGGAATTTTGTTTGGAAAAATATGATTTGTCATTTTGGACTTCCCTAACCATTAGTAACTGATAACGGCAAACAGTTCGATGGAAGTGAATTCAGACATAATTGTGCTCGCTGGGGGATAAAAAAACACTACTCAACTTCGTACTATTTCCAGTCAAATGGACAAGTTGAGGCCGTTAATAAAATCATCAAGCATACCCTCAAGGCCCGACTTGATAATTCCAAGGGGGGTGGATGGGCTGAAGAGTTGCCTGAAATATTATGGGCCTATCGAACAACTTTCAGAACATCAACTGCGGAGACCCCGTTTGCCTTAGCATTTGGTGCGGAAGCTGTTATACCCGTAGAAATCAAGATTCCAAGTCATCGAACAATGACTTTTGGAGAGCACATCAATGACCAGGCGCTCGCCCTGAGTGCAGACCTGTTTGAAGAAAGAAGGACGGAGGTTGATTTCAAGAACGCTATGTATAAAAAGAGATTAGAGAAGTTCACAACTCCAAAGTCCGAACACGCAGGTTCAATGTGGGTGAGTTGGTTTTAAAGCGAGCAACGGGGGTATCAAGTGGTGTGTTCGGCCGAGCATGGAAAGGTCCGTTCAGAGTTACAGAACGTTTGCTAAACGGGGCCTATGACTTGGAAGACCTGAATGGAGTCCCATTGTCCTACTCGTGGAATGCATCAAATTTGAAAAAATACTATCAATAATAGCGAGCATAGTCGGCCGAACAAAATCATCCACACAGCTTTAGCGAGCATAGTGTTGGCCGAAAAAAATCGTCCACACAGCTTTAGCGAGCATAGTGTTGGCCGAACAAAATCGTCCACACAGCTTTAGCGAGCATAGTGTTGGCCAAAAAAATCATCCACACAGCTTTAGCGAGCATAGTGTTGGCCGATCAAAATCGTCCACACAGCTTTAGCGAGCATAGTCGGCCGAACAAAATCGTCCACACAGCTTTAGCGAGCGTAGTGTCGACCGAACAAAATCGTCCACACATTTGAAGTGATCATAGTTGGCCGAACATAATGGCCGATGTAGCTAAAACGAACACAAAGGGCCGAACATAATCAGCCATTCAGTTCAAACGAGTAGGACAATCCTGAAAGAAGAACACTTTATGTTCGACACATATTTTCAGGAAAAGAAATGCTGGCCAGCACTATCGAAAGACAAAAGATACGTGTCAGATCAAGTTGTCAACAAAAGATACGTATCAGAACGAGTTGACAAGTGGTAGCAGCCAAGCAGGGACGAGTCAATCTTTAAGCGAGAGCTGTCTAAAAGCTGAACAGATGTCAAAAGGGGGAGCAAAAGTAAGAGCCAGCACCAGCTAGCTATGCCAGCACTAGCTTGGGATAGTTCTATAAATAGGGGCATATTGATAGCTGAAAAAAGCAGAGAAAAAACATATGAAGAAGAAAAAAGGAAAAACATTGCAATTCTCAGGAGGAGATTGGTTTAGTATGCCCCCAGACGTAGAAGAATCTAGCTCCCGATTCAGCAAACATTCAGCTGAATCAAGCATTTGTTCTGATACGAGCCTTTTACCCCATATACATCACGAGCACAGGTGGAAGCTCGTTGCCGGACTCAAGATGCTCGGCAGAGTTATGGTTGCCACTCCACGTTACTCACTGCTTATGCAGTAGTAAGTCATTAGTCCCCTATGCATCCCCAAAATCTCCTCCGAAGGGGAGGGATGTCATAGTGTCCGCTCGAAGCAATATGCGGACGCTGAGCATCTATTAAAGGGGACGGAATGGTGCGAGCTAAACGTTTTGCTCGCACCTAATATAGGCGAGCAGGCATGCTCGCCACATGCTCATGTCCGCAGCCTCCCGCATAATCACAGCTTGTCCAGGAGGGACAAAAGATTATGCTTTGCTGCTCAAGCATGTTACTGAAGAAGGGTAGACAGGATGATGTGCCACATCCTTGTCAATATCAATTTCATGACAAGGTGAGTCCAACAGGTTCTACTCAAGACAAGGTTTAAATTCAAAACCCTAGTCTGATATCTATAGTTGTGTAATAGATTAGTCTTCTTCAAATATGAAGGTTGTAATAGAATACAAAGTGTTGCAAAAAGAAAAAGAAAGATATATGTACTTTTGTTCGCTAAGATTTTCTAGTTCAAGCCTTATTTGAGGTCGCACCTAAAGCGACGACCAACAAAGATGAACGAGCCCAAGTCTATGTTCACCTAACGAACGAAGTTCTTGACTGATTCCCGCAGAAAAAAAAATGAGTAATGGGTACGCAGTGCAAAAAGACGACTCAGATTTACAGATACCCAGAAGACAATGGGGTGATGAGTCTTGGTCGCAGCTAAATAAGACTGCCCTAGTACGAAGTGATCGCACCTAAATAAGACGATCACGCACCAAGAAAGGGGGGGTTCATAAAGTAACCCATCTAGTTGCACCTAAATAAGACGATCAACCGATTGCAACGTCAATAAGACAATCAAAACCGAAAAAAGTCAGGAGCGGGCATAGGCAAATCCAATGTTCGAATTCATTCAGAAGAAAAGGGGCAAAGACTGGAAAGCAACAAAGCGAACACAAAGCAACAAAGCAAACATCAAGCAACACAAGTATCAATTTTCATCCTCAACAATTATCAAACAATCAGGTTAGAGGAAACAGTTCAGTATGTAATTTATCCATTCAGTTGTAAATATGTTCGAACAAAAGTGAAGCAGTCAACAAAAATTATAAGTATTAAAGACATTGTTCGAACAGAAAGTGAAGAAGACAAAAAATTACACAACGTATGTTCGACAAAACAAAAATAACATCAAGGAGCAAATTCATAATTGGGGGTAGACGGGAGAGAGATGTCGAACAAATTGTGCTCAAATTTCCCTCGAACAACTCCTTCAAGATGGTCAGTACCAAATGCTCGCCAAAGGTACATTCTCGCTTTCGGTCACAGAGGTCCCCTTTGCTCGCCAAGCACTGACGGTCCCGCACTTAGTCCGAGATTTTGGCCAAAGAACACCATGGTATTCATATCTGAGCCATCTTCCTCATCCCGAATCGGATCATCAACTTTGATCCCTTCAGGAAGAACGGAGAAATCACACAGATCATTCAAATCTGACATTGGAAGGTTGCGATCCGGTGGGTTGTCGATCGCATCTTCTTGGCCGGATATAAGAGGGGCAATTTGTTCGCTGTTGGATGCATGGCGAACAGACCGGATAGCATCGGCGAAGGCACAAATGTAGGAGAAGTTGGACATGGAATCAACATACTCATCATCGTGCAGCTTTGAATTTTTGAGACCCAAACGAGTGTTGGTCTCCTCAGCAATGAATGATGAGTCCGTTGGCGAAAGCGTCCTCTCATTTTCCATAGCCTCGACACCAGCTTCGAGTCTCTGGCTCAACATTCATATCCTCCCCGAGCTCTTCAGATATCTTGGCCTCCTCCTGAGAGTGAATCAGTTCCTCCTTTGTCTGGCGAGCATCTTCCTGAGCCAGGCGTGCATCTTCCCCGAATCGGGCGAGCATTTTCCTCGAGCCTTATGGGCATCCTCCTCGAGCTCTGGCGAGCATCATCTTGTCTTGAAGAAGATTGTCCCTGAGCCAACCCCGCCCATCCCGAGTCTGTTATTTCGCCCGCCTTTTCTTCGGTTCTGATCAAAGCCAAGTAGTTGGCATGGAGGTTGGCAGACTGAGCATAGGCTTTCTCAAGAACGACCATAGATTGGCCCTGAAGCACTAGACCCAGATGCATATTTTCCAGGGGAGTGGGACCCATAGTGGACTCTTCCAGCTCGGTGGTCCATACTCGAATCAGAGTCTCTGCACGCTCGAACATGCTCAGGAATGCCCTAACCTTGCGAACACTCGAAAGGTATAGTTTTTCGATTGGGCATCAAGGGCGACAACCTGCTCAACCTACATATATATTCGAGCAAATAAATATATATAAAAAAAAAGCGAACAAAAGTAACCAAAGCAGAAGGAGATCGAACAAAATGTACCTGCTCACACGAGTCGAATCCCATCCCCAAGAATGATTTATCTTCAGGGGACCGAAGCTCAGGATTCAACGGAGTCCATGATCGGGGTCCGGCAGGAGGTGGAGAAGATGTGCCAACCTCCATTTCAATGATCTTTGAAATTGGACCAACCACGGAGGCGGCTGCTCTGATCGCCTCGACAGTAGGGGTTCGAGTCACCCTAACGGCATCGAGATTGCCCGAGCCTATTTTCTCGGCCAAGTCGTCGAAGTTTGTTCGCCGCCCCTTTCAAGATTTCCACCCTCGGTCTCTTCGGTGATTTGAGCTTGTTCGCCAAATTTCGCTTGGCCGAACGAGTACTCCTTTGCGCTCGACTCGATTCCCTAGGGCCAAACGCGATCGGCCATTTGCTTTCGCCTCCCCCTTCGGTACATTCATTGAGCCTCCCGCCACCTGAATCCGAAAGCAAGCTTCAGGCCTTTTTCTCCGAGCCATCTCAAGATATGTTCGGATGTACTCACAAAGAATGGTCACAACAGAAAAGTCAGAAACAAAACAATTCATTATGTAAAAACGGATAACAGCGAGCAAAATGGCGCAAAGCTTATACAAATAAAAGAGGCAATCCTTACAAGCGGGATTAACAGCAACAAGATGATGAGGAGGTACGAATAAACCTCATTTCTTCCTCTGATCGGCGGTATTCAGAGTTCTCACAGACCGTTCCGAGCGAGACTCCAGATCAATTTGCCAAACGCTGCTAAAATAGCCGTCGTTGGTCTCCTTATCCGTCGCAGCTGGAATCCCTGAAATAAAAAACGAGTTAAAATCAGTTCAAATCGAAGAACGAAAGACACAAAATCACTTACTTCGGTACACCCCGAAGTCAGTGGGGATGTCTAAACGAGCATTTGGTTCGCTTCCAGAGGCCAGTCTCTTCCAATCGCCCCCAACGAACCAAAACTTTTCTTTCCAATCACTGATTTTGTTCGGCACATCCTCAATGATTTTGCACTTGGCATTGGCTTGCATGAACAACCACCCGTGTTCACCCCTCGGACGGGTCAAGTGCACCAATCGAGCAAGTTCAGCTGCTGAGGGATAGTATCTTGGCCTCATCTTGCCGAACAAAGTCAGGAAGCTCATAATCATGTGCCACCCATTCGGCTTCAGCTGCGTGATGGTAATGTTCCATTCCACGAGCAAGAGGGTGATGGCCGGATGGAGGGGAAATCGAAGGCCAGCTTCCATTGTGTCTAAATTTACAGCAACACAACCCTCAGGGGGTTGGTTGGCCCGCTCATCAGGACTCGGTGCCCAGAAAAAGATATCTTTTGGGGTTTCATAATTCCTGTGCAGCTGAGTGAGCATATCTGCATCAATTATGCTCGCTATCTTGCTCGCTGGGTACTCATTCTCAACCCTAATCCTATGGGGTTGCTCGGGCCAATTAAAACTATAACGAGCACTATACTCGTTATATGTTGGACTATGAGGGACACCAACAGGTATATCAAGCTCAGAGCTTTGCTCACCAACTACTCCTATGTTCGATTCGGTTATATTTACAGCCATCAAAATTTCCCCCCTTACAACATCGTCATTCCTATCTACATCGACATTATCAACAGCCCTAGACCCAATTTGAATTTGGGGCAAAGAATTATCACTTGAATCGTCTGAAGAATCATTGCGGACCAAGTCCCTATCCAATTCATTTAGGGCTTCATCGGAATCGGAGGAAAGAATGGCAAACGGTGGCCGAACTTGCCAACGAATTCCGAAACTAGGTACATTCATCTCCGGCGCATTTGCGTCGCCAAGGGGGATTCTATTGACAGAGGGGGAAGAAGAGGAACTATGGTGGTCTGATTCTAGGGGAACAGAGGAATTTGAACGAGAGGCCATAATCACAATTAGAGAAAGAATGCAACGGTTACCTGAATAAAATTCTTCGCCAGAATGATGAAGCCCTCGCCGGAAATTTTCAGACACAGAAAAGATTGAAAGACAGAGGCAAAAAGAAGAAGAAAGGAGAAAAGGGTTTAAGGCGGAGAAATGAGGTATATATAAACATTGGATTCAATTTCAAAAATCCAGCACAGAATACGAAACGACGTCAATTATGGCCCAATAAGATTTTAACAGCCGTGCCCCCAGTCGAATACAAAGCGACCCAGCTGGGGGGGTATTGTTGTGTTCGATATAATAATTCATGATTAATCGAACACGTAAGAGCGACACGTGTAATATCTATTAAAATAATCATGCTCAGTGGACAAGTATTCGCTACTCAGATCAGGAAAGAGGAATTGAATGAGCCAAATCGAAAAAACTCAGATGGCCAAAAGGCTCAGATATCCTGAGGGTCGGTATGCTCGCAGCCCAAACATCCTGAAAGGCTCAGATATCCTGAGGATTCAGTATGCTCGCAGCCCAGACATCCTGAAAGGCTCAGATATCCTGAGGGTCAGTATGTTCGCAGCTCAGATATCCTGAGGGTCAGTATGCTCGCAGCTCAAATATCCTGAAAGGCTCAGATATCCTGAGGGTCAGTATACTCGCAGCTCAGATATCCTGAAAGGCTCAAATATCCTGAGGGTCAGTATGCTCGCAAACCCGCAGACATCCCGAAACCCCTCGATATCCCGAGGGTCAAGACGCTCGCAAAGACAACATTCTGAAGACTCAGGCATCCTGAAGGGTCAGAGTGCTCGACACTCAGATATCCCGAAGACCTGAACATCCTGAGGGCTCAGTGTGCTCGAGGAGGACAATGTTCCAGCATAAAACTGACATGGTAAAAGGGGCGAACAAAGCATCCAACCGAGCAAAAGATTATTTTGGACGACCAAAAGAGTGCCTTACAGATAAGTAAGCTCCAAGACCAATCTAGAAGACAAAGTTGGGAACATGGCAATATCACCTGGTTTCTTGCATGATCCGAAGTCTTCAGCTCATGCTTGCCAACCCAGCTCATGCTTGTCGGAGTGCGATAAAAGGAAGAAAAAAAAAAGAAAGAGGTTCAGAAAAATTTCCCAGAAAAAGTCATACCCACACTTGAGAGGTGAGGAATAGAAAAATCCGAGTGATTATCCACGCATACAGAAACCCTAGCACTCATATGCTAACTCTCCAGATTATCTTCATCTATAACGATTCATCTTCATAAGATGTATCAAATATTGTACGTGTAAAGCTCGTAATACCACATCCTGGCTTGGTATGCCCCCAGAGTAGTCATTTCCTGACGAACTAGGTCAACAAATTCATCTTATTTATGGTTTATCGTACACGTGCATGTTTTGTTTGTGAGTCGTTCCCAAATTAGCCACATAATACTCTTTGTAAAAAATGACTCGTGAGACGTTCATTTTTTTTCATAGATAACCCAAAAAAATGCCTATACTACCCACACATATTATCTGTTGGGAAAAACGATTACAAAATCACACAAGGGTTGCGATAGAGAAAATATTATAATACTATCCAGTGCAAAAGTTTTAGAGGTAAGGCGAAGCTATGAGACATGTAGAGGACTTCAAGATGTTTCCGAAACATGATTATAAATGGAAAACGGACATCCGAGTCAAAAGTTATGGCCAAAACAGTTTTCACCATCCAATGGCCCAAACCCCAATCACCATTTCCAGATCCTCCATCCGACATCGTTCATTATAGCGATCAAACTTACAACAAGAACAAGCAAAACCCTACTAAAGTTATCTATGAAAAAAAATTCCTATACTACCCACACATATTATCTATTGGGAAAAACGATTTCAAAATCACACAAGGGTTGCGATAGAGAAAAATATTATAATACTATCCGGTGGGTAAGTTTTAGAGGGACGGCAAAGCTGTGAGACATGTAGAGGACTTCAAGACGTTTATGAAACATGGTTATAAAAGGAAAACGGACACCCGAGTCAAAAGGCATGGCAAAAACAGTTTTCACCGTCCAATGGCCAAAACCCCAATCGCCGTTTCCAGATCCTCCATCCGACATCGCTCATCCTTGCGATCAAAATTAAAAAAAGAACAAGCTAAACCCTACAACAGTTATCCATGAAAAAAAATGACTATACTACCCACACATTTTATCTGTTGGGAAAAACGATTACATAATCACACAAGGGTTGCGATAGAGAAAAATATTACAATACTATCCGGTGGGTCACTTTTAAAGGGACGGCAAAGCTTTGAGACATGTAGAGGACTTAAAGACGTTTCCGAAACATGTTTATAAAAAATAAAAAAGAGACATTAAAAGTTATGGCCAAAACAGTTTTTAATATCTAATTATCAAAACCCTAATCGCCGTTTCGAGATCCTCCATCAAGACGCTCATCCTTGTGAAAAATTAAAACAAGAACAAGCAAATCCCTACATGGTTATCTATGAAAAAAATGCCTATAAACGGACAAAAAAAATCACACAAGGGTTGCGATAGAAAAAAATATTATAATACTATCCAACAGCGGTTTTAGAGGGATGGCCATGTAAGGACTTCAAGATGTTTCAAATATTGTTATAAAAGGAAAACCATCCAATTATCAAAATAGTTTTCCCTACAATGGGCAAAACCCGCTTTCCAGATCCTCCATCCGACATCGCTCATCCTTGCGATCAAAATTAAAACAAGAACAAGCAAAACCTACTACAGCTTATCTATGAAAAAAAAATGCCTATACTACCCACACATATTATCTGTTGGGAAAAACGATTAAAAAATCACACAAGGGTTGGGATAGAGAAAAATATTATAATACTATCTAGTTGGTCATTTTAGAGGGACGATGAAGTTATTAGACATGTAGAGGACTTTAAGATGTTTCCGTAACATGGGTATAAAAGGAAAATGGACAACCGAGTCAAAAGTTATGGCCAAACCAGTTTTCACTATCCAATGGCCCAAACCACATTCGCCGTTTCCAGATCCTCCATCCGACATCGCTCATCCTTGCGATCAAAATTAAAACAAGAACAAGCAAATACCTACTACAGTTATCTATGAAAAAATGCCTATACTACCCACACATATTATCTGTTGGCAAAAACGATTAAAAAATCACACAAGGGTTGGGATAGAGAAAAATATTATAATACTATCCAGTTGGTCAGTTTTAGAGGGACGGCGAAGCTGTGAGACATGTAGAGGACTTCAAGATGTTTTCGAAATATTGTTATAAAAGGAAAACGGACAACCGAATCAAAAGTTATGGCCAAACAGTTTTCACTATCCAATGGCCCAAACCACATTCGCCGTTTACAGATCCTCCATCCGACATCGCTCATCCTTGCGATAAAAATTACAACAAGAACAAGCAAAACCCTGCTACAGTTATCTATGAAAAAAAAAAAATGCCTATACTACCCACACATATTATCTATTGGGAAAAACGATTACAAAATCACACAAGGGTTGCGATAGAGAAAAATATTATAATACTATCTGGTGGGTTCATTTTAGAGGGACGATGAAGTTATTAGACATGTAGAGGACTTTAAGATGTTTCCGTAACATGGGTATAAAAGGAAAATGGACACCCGAGTCAAAAGTTGTGGCCAAAACAATTTTCACCATCCAATGGCCAAAACCACAATCGCCGTTTCCAGATCCTCCATCCGACATCGCTCATCCTTGTGATCAAAATTACAACAATAACAAGCAAAACCCTACTACAGTTATCTACGAAAAAAAATGCCTATACTACCCACACATATTATCTGTTGGGAAAAACAATTAGAAAATCACACAAGGGTTGCGATAAAGAAAAATATTATAATACTATCCGGTGGGTCAGTTTAAGAGGGACGTCGAAGCTGTGAGACATGTAGAGGACTTCAAGACGTTTCCGAAACATGGTTATAAAAGGAAAATGGACACCCGAGTTAAAAGTTATGGCCAAAACAGTTTTCACCATCCAACGGCCAAAACCCTAATCGTCGTTTCCATATCCTCCATCCGACATCGCTCATCCTTGCAATCAAAATTACAACTAGAACAAGCAAAACCCCACTACAGTTATCATTGAAAAAAATGCCTATAGTACCCACACATATTATCTGTTGGGAAAACGATTACAAAATCACACAAGGGTTGCGATAGAGAAAAATATTATAATACTATCCGGTGGGTCAGTTTTAGAGGGACGACAAAGCTGTGAGACATGTAGAGGACTTTAAGACGTTTCCAAAACATGGTTATAAAAGAAAAACGGACACCCAAGTCAAAAGTTATGGACAAAACTGTTTTCATCATCCAATGGCCAAAACCCCAATCGCCGTTTCCAGATCTTCCATCCGTCATCGCTCATCCTTGCGATCAAAATTACAACAAGAACAAGCAAAACCCTACAATAGTTATCTATGAAAAAAAATGCCTATACTACCCACACATATTATCTGTTGGGAAAAACGATTACAAAATCACACAAGGGTTGCGATAGAGAAAATATTATAATACTATCCAGTGCAAAAGTTTTAGAGTGATGGCGAAGCAGCTGAGACATGTAGAGGACTTCATGATGTTTCCGAAACATCGTTATAAAAGGG
This sequence comes from Stenogyne calaminthoides, assembly GCA_037126765.1. Classification (NCBI taxonomy): domain Eukaryota; kingdom Viridiplantae; phylum Streptophyta; class Magnoliopsida; order Lamiales; family Lamiaceae; genus Stenogyne; species Stenogyne calaminthoides. The sequence continues at coordinate 15,910,489 of JBBCBC010000002.1, forward strand.
AAACGGACATCCGAGTCAAAAGTTATGGCCAAAACAGTTTTCACCATCCAATGGCCCAAACCCCAATCGCCGTTTCCAGATCCTCCATCCGACATCGCTCATCCTTGCGATCAAAATTACAACAAGAACAAGCAAAATCCTACTACAGTTATCTACATAAAAAAATGCCTATACTACCCACACATATTATCTATTGGGAAAAACGATTACAAAATCACACAAGGGTTGCGATAGAGAAAAATATTATAATACTATCCGGTGAGTCAGTTTTAGAGGGACGGCGAAGCTGTGAGACATGTAGAGAACTTCAAAATGTTTCTGAAACATGGTTATAAAAGGAAAACGGACACCCGAGTCAAAAGGCATGGCCAAAATAGTTTTCACCATCCAATGACCAAAACCCCAATCGCCGTTTTCAGATCCTCCATCCGACATCGCTCATCCTTGCGATCAAAATTCCAACAAGAACAAGATAAACCTTACAACAGTTATCTATGAAAAAAAATACCTATACTACCCACACATATTATCTGTTGGGAAAAACGATTACAAAATCACACAAGGGTTGCGATAGAGAAATATATTACAATACAATCCGGTGGGTTGGTTTTAGAGGGACGGAGAAGATGTGAGACATGTAAAGGCCTTCAAGACGTTTCTGAAATATGGTTATATAAGGAAAATGGAAACCCGTGTCAAAAGTTATGGCCAAAAAAGTTTTCACCATCCAATGGCCAAAACCTTAATCGCCGTTTCCAGATCCTCCATCCGACATCGCTCATCCTTGCGATCAAAGTTATAACAAGAACAAACAAAACCCTACTATAGTTATCTATTTAAAAAAAATGCGTATAGTACCCACACATATTATCTGTTGGGAAAAACGATTACAAATTCACACAAGGGTTGCGATAGAGAAAAATATTATAATACTATCCGGTGGGTTTTTTTAGGGACTATGGTTGTGAGACATGTAGAGGACTTAAAGACATTTCCGAAACATGGTTATAATAGGAAAACGGACACCAGAGTCAAAAGGTATGGCCAAAACAGTTTTCACCATCCAATAGCCAAAACCTTAATGGCCGTTTCCAGATCCTCCATCCGACATCGCTCATCCTTGAGAACAAAATTACAACAAAAACAAGCAAAACCCTACTACATTTATCTATGAAAAAAAAAGCCTATACTACCCACACATATTATCTGTTGGGAAAAACAATTACAAAATCACACAAGGGTTGTGGTAGAGAAAAATATTATAATACTATCTAGTGGATCAGTTTTAGAGGGACGACGAAGCTGTGAGACATGTAGAGGACTTCAAGTCGTTTCCGAAACATGGTTATAAAAAGAAAATGGACACCGAGTTAAAAGTTATGGCCAAAACAGTTTTCACCATCCAATTGTCAAAACCCTAATCGCCGTTTCCAGATCCTCCATCTGACATCGCTCATCCTTTGTTGGTCCCGGTGCAAACGAGTCTTACACGTGTATGGGGGTGGAATACACATGTTCAGTGTTTTTAAAACTTTTTCTTACTAAGGTCAGCTTGAGTCAGATAATCCTAAAGATTAGGTTCTGAGAAGCACAGATCTATCTGAGTCAAAGTCTGTTGAGACAGTGATCCTGAGCTGCTTTCAGAAACATTAGATAATCCCAACTGAGTCCTGAGTTGCTTGGATCAGATAACTAACTTACTGAACCCTCAGAAGAGTACGTTAAGTTTGGTAACTATCTGTTCTAGCTACTCAGTTGTGCGGAATGGTTGGCCCTTAGTTTATACTTGTTTTAAGCTTTGCTGAAAAACCTTCCCTTTATGAAATAGTGATTAGGTTGTGATTCACTTATGCAACTTCAGTGGATTGATTCCAACTGAATATCAGTGAAAAGTATGCTTTCAAAATTAAGACAATGCAACAGATAAGCACAGATAAGGAAAGCAATAAAGAACACAGCAATTATAGTGGTTCAGAGACTCAAGCTCCTACGTCCACTCTCCCTGACTCTTCAGAGAAATTTACTATCAACTTATGAGCTTTCTGACTACCTCGTAGTTTGCTTACTCAACTCGGCCCTGAGTTTTCTGACTACTCCACGTAGTTTACTTACTCAACCCGACCTTGAGCTTTCTGACTACCTCCGTAGTTTACTTACTCAATCACACACAAGCTTTCAGACTACCCCTGTAGCTTACTAGCTTCTCCTCTAGAGTTTTCTGACTTCTCAGCGTAGTTTACTAACTCTTTACAACTCTTCTCACCAACAAACACACTCCAACTACCTTCTCCAGGGTTTGGGGTTTCTTGGTTGGTTTCAAACTAGGATGAGATATCCTTTACAATAAAGCGAAATGCAAAGGGTTAGGATATCTCGACTAAGCTTTGGATAATTCTTATCAAGCTAGGCTTAGTATAGTGAGCTCTCTTCAATATCGAAGCACTTGGGAAATTCTAAGTTTTTCGAGTGCTTTTAACTTTTTAAAAGAATAAATTTGAGCTCTTAAGTTATGATAAATTTCCGTAAATTACAATGTAGAGGGTCACCAGTATTTATAGGCGTACACCAAGGTCACTCTTGAAAACTATCCGTTGGAGAGACAACTTCGTGAATTCCCTCTTGTGGTGTGTGAAACGGCTATATTTAGGGTTTGAAACTCCCTAACACTTTCTAGGCAATAACCTTTCATGTAGCCGGTCTTCACTTTTTTTGATCTGGAACTTTTGTACATTTGACATCCTTTTTCGAGACCATCACACCGCGTCAATCGATGGTACAGTTGTCTTCCTCTTTTTGACTTTTGTCTCCGATTAAAGGTAGACACCTTCAACGGCTCTTTTTGGTTACAAACTCTGAGTTTGATATAACCTTAACAACACTTCTGACTTAGTTCCTTTTTTCTGCATTTGAATGTCTTGGCAAATATCTATTTTCTAAGGGATCGCGATCTTCTCAGTATTGCATCCTTCAGATAGATATATTCAGTGCCTCGGAACATTCAGGTTCATACTGAGCATTCAAATATATTATCGAAGTCTTCGATAATTCTTGTGCCTCAAATTCTTTATCATCGGTTCTCGATCTTTAGTCTTTGTGTCTTCAGAGTCTTCTGAGTCTTCAGGGTCTTCTGAGTCTTCGTGGTCTTCAAATCTTTGTAGTTTATAATTGACCGATGTCTTTGAAGTCTTCTCAAACCGAGTCTTCGCCATTTCAAGATCCTATCGAGTCTTCAAGAATTATCTCGAACTATATCTCACGACTATACATTCTGCAGATAACATCCTGACAATTCTAAAACTGAATTCTGACTCAACTATCAAGATCATTCTGAACATGTCATACTCAGGGGTTTTGGGATCTAATCAAAATCATAAACCTTTATTAAAATTCATCTCCCAACAATTTCCCCCTTTTTTGATGATGCCAAAACCTTATCTTGTTATAAACAAATAACCTATACTCAGGTTTCAGTTTATCCTATTACAAGATTGGTTGTCTCCCAACAATTTCTTAAATCAGAAAAACTCCCAACAATTTCAGAGTTTCTCAACAGTTTAATCATTCAGCAATTTCTTCAGTAATGAATCTCTTTAACTAGTTCATTACCAAATACTTAAACAATTTCTCCCTTATCAACATACAATCAGTTCAGAGACATTCATTCAGGCATATCAAAATAAAAGACATGTAAATAAGATAATGAAATATTATCTTTTGAGCATAATGATAAATCTTCATTGATGATTGGTATCCCGTTACATATTACAATGAGTTTATCAACAAAATCAAAAAGACAAAAATTTAAAGATTACAAAATCTTCTGAGTCTTCAGTCTTCAGTCTTCTGATTTTGGCTCTTCAGTCTTCTGCTCTTCAGTTTGCTTCATTCTCAACTTCATCAGCGGGCACCTCCAGGTCAAACATTCCGAAAAATCTCTTCAACTCATTTCTTTCCTTGATGATGTCCGGACTGTTTCCTGTTAGACCCAACTGACCAGCATACTGAGCAATCTCTTGAGTAATGGCCTTCTCATTCACCAAGCCATTATCAAGTTTTGGAGGTGGATAGGAATATGGACCAGGGGCTACTATCTGTACCTCTCCTTCATCCGCAAAGTTAATCCAGCTCTGTAGATACTTTGGATAAAAGATAAGAAGGTATTCAATGAAAGCTTCATTCTGATCTGAGCTTTCCCCTCTCCATTCCCTGAGAACATCATAATTGAACCAGAAGGTTCTCTTGACTTCTTCCCACATATCGTTGAGTTTGATAGGCATCCATTTATCAACGTGGGGCCACTTTAGTGCTTTTGATGTTCCTTTCCTCTTGCTCGCAAACTTCCTGAAATCACTCCTTAGCTTCTGCTCTTCGTCTATCTTCTTTCTGATCACAGACGTTCCTGAGATCGAAGCAGCAGCTTTCTTAGCTTGTTCTTCTTGGAGTGTCTTCAGAGCATTTCTCGTGTTGAAGACTTTCATCTGAGGTTGAGACTCAGATTCCACTGGTTGTTCTGTTTCTTCATCATCCAGAATCAGTTTTCTCTGGATTGGCTTAGAAGCCTTCGCACGCTTGCTTTCAGTTTTAACAACGCCCAAGGCTTTCCTCTTCATAGGAAGTTCAGCAGCAGCCTGGCTTGTTCCAACCTTTGCTCTAGCACTCAGTTTCTCTCTTGCAACATCAAGCATAACTTGCTCAGAAACTCGAGTGTAGATAGGCTTTTCTACCTGAGCGAACTTCAACTTCTCAGTAGCTTCGACTTCTTTAAAGTCTTTTGCTAGATTATACATTTCAGCATCTTTCTGAGCCTTCTTCTCCAAAGTACGTGCCATGAACTTTCCGAGATCTTGACTTCCTTTTTCCCCCTTCTTGCACCGTAATTTGGAAGAAGCCCGGAGAGTCTTTGTGTCCATGTGATATTGCTCTTTGCTCACACACAAATAACTTCTCCTACTATCCGATCTTGTTCGCCTTCCAAATCCCTTAGATGGTTCTTGGCCACGAAAATTCTTCAGATAAGTGGCAAAGCGCCGAGAGAGTGCTTCTTTGAACATCTCTGTCATCTTGGTCATGAGCATTGAGCTCATTTCCTCAACAGCGCAGACTTGATTAGCACCTCATTCTTTTGCGCCAGTTTCACCTCTAGAAAATCGAACTCTCCTGGTGTTTTGGCTTCATTCATCACTTAACTCAGCCTTGACTCCTCCAGAACTCTCATTCACTTTCCTTCCATGGAGGTCATCTGGGTTGTTAGAGTGTTTTGAATTTGCACCAGTTCTGAAGAGTGACTAAGACCGTCCATCTTTTGAGCTTGATTGGCTAACGTCTCTTCCATCTGAGCAATCTTGATCATCATTGGCTCAACCTTCTCAAGTTTCTCTATCAGGGGAGTGAGATCAATCTCAGGAATCTTCTGCACCTCATGTCTTTGTCGATCATCTTGAGCTTCAGCTTCATTCTGAGCTCCAGTCTCTAGCTGCGCCTCAGTCTGAAGAGTACTATCATCAGTCTGATGTTGACTAATTCCATGTTGATCAGCAACATAAGTCACCTTTTCAATCTGAGACTGCTTCTCAACATTTCCCTGTTGGTCCCCATCTCCATCTTGAGATTTGTCTCCGCTTGTTTGGGGTACCAACTTCAAACTTTCTCTCTCACCCAACTTCCTCCGAACCACTTTCATCAAAATCGGTGTTTTTCATCCCGAGCTTTGTCATTTCCGACCTCGATAAATCGGTCGGAAAAGGTTGTCTCCTCATTCCACCCGTCTTCCCTCTAAAAGCAAAGAATATCAAGCATCTCGGGAAGAGTCCCGATTGAGGATGAATCTGATTGTCCTTAATCAAGAAAATATCTTGCCGATCGGGGTATGAGTTTGAGCTCGGAATTGTCGGTTAAGTATGAACCGTTCCCCTTGCTCCTCCACTCGCCTTCTTCAGCCTCGCCCTTCTTCCATCTCGGGCTCTCTGGTTCATTTGAAGTTTCTGCTAAGGGATCAAGAAGTAGATCACTTTCGGGAGCTCATCAAGAATATTCGCTCCCCGAGTCTCAAGACAGATCTGAAGTTTGTCGCGGTCGTCCCCTCGGTTTGCATCCGAGTGGGCTCGAGGCTGGAATCGTATATCCTCAATTTAGTCTGAGTTGGCTCGTCGGTGGCGTGCACATCTTGGGATCGACTCTGAGTTGGCTCTTCCGTGCGAGCACTGCACATCCCCGAGGTAGGCATCTCTCGAGGTCTGAGCTCCTTTGAAAATTTCTGAGAAATTTTATCTCAGATGGAGCGATGTCTCGAGCACCTCGGAAAAAGACCCGCTCCTCGGGTCGATCCTCGTGTCCCGGAGATAACCCGAGCCAACACTTGTAATGGTGAACTCGAAAGCGGTTTGTCCCTCGGGTTGAATCTCTTCGAATCACTTCCATCTTCATCGGTGAGAACCACCAATCTTCTGCGTTTTGGAGCAAGATCCTTCCGTTTCAACATCTTTGCTCCTCGCTCCATCTTTGCCTCCAACAACACCTTCCCCGGTTTGTTGGGTCTCTTTTTTCAAAGAAAATTGAAGGTGATTCTACCTTTTTTTCTCTCTTCCCCGATGACCTCTTCCCTTGCGAAGAATGGGTTTAAGGAGAATTTTGACTTAGGAAATGGGGTCGAATTGGCGAAGATATCCTCCTCCTCCTCGCACATCTCCAAAATGTAAGCAATTTTGGTGGCATGGTGGATCTTGCCTTTGATTGAGATCGCCCACAATCTTCCTCAAAACTTTGGTTCCGCTTTCACTCACCGTCTGAATCAGAATTTCACCCGGGTGAAATCTGTAGTGGGTGAGGCCTCTATCGCCGCCATCAATCTGAGCTTCGGGGTACTGATCTTCTCAAAACTCCCCGCAAGACTCATGATGCACTTGCTCACAATATCCATCAACACACGATATTGTGGCTTCAGTGCCTTTTTATGCGATTAATCGCCTCAAACTTAACAGATTCTCAAAGAATCCTATCTAAGTACTCCTCGCTCTCTACCGAAATATACGTCGTGAGATCCTCTCCTCTATCACGAGCTCAAAAACATCATTGATTTTTTGAACTATATACGATCCCTTTTCAAAATCGACGATTTGGATGACCGCTCTAAGTTTGATACAGTTAACTTAGAATGCATACAGCCCTCTTCATCTATCTTCAAGTTACAGATGAATTCGATTACCTCTTTCGCAAACTCCTAGTCTGGTCGGTTTGCGACTAGTTGAAATGAGTTTAGTCGGTCGAATCATATCTGCAGAGCCTCCTCTTACGGCTTTGAGTTGGTTGTGCTTTTCGAGTGAGACAACGAACTTCGTACCCACGGCTTGTTGGTTTCGCTAATCTCTTGAACAGGGTTGGAGCCATTTTAGAGTTTGATTGAAGAAGTGAAGCTTTAGGGTTTGGAGAATTTCTGGGCAAAGGGGATTTTTAATTGCAGAGGATTTGGAAACGAAGGGTTTGATAAAATTTTGGCTTGAATGGCTGATTGGGGTTTATATAGCCTTGAGATAGTGGGGAATTGTGTTGGTTAGGTGAGTAACAACGGTTGAGATTAATCTCCGATTAATCGGGTATACGAACCGACGATCTCCAAAAAGTAAGTCGCCAAAACATCCTCATTGGTCATTAATGTAGCAGAGCATTAAATGACTGTTGACCTTTATGGTTGTCTGAGCCAAAGAATCAATGCCTGGTACATCTTCCCTAAAATGTCAGCCCATATATTCAAATTTCCAAGAGTACTTGTTGCTCTCGAGGTATGTTTCTTCAAAAACAAAGATATCGACTTGCTTCCTAGAAATTGACAAGTTCCCGGTGGACTTTTCACAATTTGCAACCTCCATAATCAAAGATCCGAGTAACCACTTAACTCTAGGTTATCATCACCGATGCCATAATCCTCTATTCATCGTGCCTTTAAGATATTTCAAGATCTTTTTGGCGACCTCCATGTGACTAAATTTAGGATTAGCTTGGTATCTTGCACATATCCCAACAAAGAAATGTTATATCCGCCTACTTGTTGTGAGATAGAGCAATGATCCAATGATTCCTCTATAATCGAGATGACTTATTGATTTGCCTTCGTAATCGATCCATCTTGTAGTTAGTATTCATAGGAATCCTAATCGCATTGCAATTTCATACACCATATTTGACAATCGATCTCGTGTACTTTGCACCCGTTGATGAATATTCCTTCCTTTGATTGTTTCACTTGAAGTCCTAGAAAGAAATTCATCTCTCCCATCATTGACATCTCAAACTTGCCTTTCATCGGTGTTGAAAAACTTTTCACACAAATTGATTGTTTGGAGATCCAAAAATGATGTCATCAACATATATCCTAACTAGTAAAATATCTTTCCCATCCTCTATCCCGAACAGAGTTCTATCAACAGCCCTTTGACAAAACCATGGTCAAGAAGAAACCGAGAAAGAGTATCATACCATGCTCGGTGCTTGCTTAAGACCATACAAAGCTTTTTCTTAGCCAGAAACTTGGTCATTCTGCTTTGAAACCGGAGGTTGTTCCACATAAACCTCTTTTTTTAAGCACACCGCTCAGAAATGCACTTTTCACATCCATCCGATAGACCGTGAACTTCATGTGGGCAGCATATATGCAAGAAACAAACTGATGGCTTCTAGTCTTGCAACAGTAAAGGTTTCATCATAATCCAAGCCTTCTTCTTGGGAATAACCTTGTGCAACTAAATTTTGCCTTGTTTCTCACAATGTTGTTGTTTTCATCTCTTTTGTTCTTAAAACCCACTTGGTTCCAATGACATTGTGCCTTTTCGTCTATCTACTAGCTCCCATACTTCATTCCTCGAGAATTGATTCAAATTTCATCTTGCATAGCAAGAATCCAATGAGAATCTTGTAGAGCTTCACCAATCTCAAGAGTTCTTTCTCCGATAGGAAGCAAAGAGAATAGTGCACTCTCTCCATGGAACCTTCTAGTCTTAACACCTTCAGCTAGATCACCCACAATCTGACTTGTAGGATGGCTATCTAACCATTTCCTTCTTGATGTTCCCCTTCAATGGTATCCTCCACATTTGAAATTTTAGGTTCGCTTAAATCAAGAAACTCGGGGAACAACAAAACAGAGAGAAAGGGAATCATCTTCCTCAAGGAAATTTATTTAGAACATTGTCGAGACATTTGTTCCCTTTTTGGTTGATAGATTCAGAATTTGCCTCACCGTGACCACATCTTCATTGGCATCACATACCCGAGTCCGAACTGTGTCTGCTCAGATTGGTCACCTTTGGAGTGTTGGTTTTCCCGAGTCTCACCATCCCGATTTCCATCCCGAACTTTTTATTCGAGTCCGAGTCACCCAATCATAGATAGTGACCGACTTTTTTTTTTCGTGTTCAAAGGATGATTTATCTTTCTGCTTTCAGCTTAATCTGGTGATCCTCTTAGTCAGTTCATTTGCATCATGTTCCCGCTTTTTCCGAACACAAAAATAGATTCATCAAAAACAACATGAGGTGTTTCCTCCACAATAAGAGTCCTACAGCTTGTAAACTCGAAAGCTTTATCGACTTCGAATATCCTAAGAATATTCCTTCATCGCCTTTTACTATCAAATGTTTTCAACCGATCTTTACCATTATTGTGTATGAAACACTTGCAACCAAACACACAAAAAAAAGAAAACAAGAGGCTTCCTTTCATTCCAAAGCTCATAAGGCATTTTGCCTTGACTTTTTGTCAAGATGGATCTATTCTCGAGAGTAGCATTCAAGGTTGATGGTTTTTTTATTTCAAAATCTTTTAGGAATATCACCTTCAAATTATCATTGTCCTTGCAGCTTCTTTCGTAGTTCCCTGCTCCATCTTTCAAAGAACACCATTTTGTTGAGGGGTCCTTGCAAATGATGTTTCATGAGAAATTCCATTTGTCGCATAATAATCGAAATGATATGATTTATAAATTCAGTTCCTTTGTCGATCCCGATTTTGACCACACTCGATTTTTCTCAATATCGAGCCTTTTCAAGAACTCTGGCAGCGACTTTTATCTCGAGTCTTTTTCTTCTTCGAAAAGAATATGACCCAAGTATATCTTGAGTAGTCATCAACTACTACCAATGTGTATTTCCGCCATTAGTGCTCACGGGTGTTATAGGACCAAAAGATCCATATGCAAAATCAAGTATTCTTTCTCAAGAGAAACTTCTAACTTTGCTTTTAAATGATGCTTTGATTGTTTTCCTTTCACACGCATCACAAATGTGTTCTCATCAACACTTCATTAGGCAACCCTCTTACAAGAGCTAATCTTGCAAGCTTGTTCGTGGTTTTGAAATTTAGGTGATTCATTCTTTTATGCCATAACCAACCGGGTATCTGTGGAACTTTTAGCAACTAAACATGTATCTTTAGGAGTTGAACTCCAATCAAAGAAGATACACATTCCCTTTCTTGTACCAAAGAATACTTTATGTGATGTATCATCTTTCACAAAACATAAGTTCTTGGAGAACTCAACATTGAAACCTTTATCACAGAATGGCTAATTGAAAGCAAGTTATGCTTCAATCCAGATACATATGAAACACCATGGATATGAATCGAGTCGATTTCCAAAGTTCCATATCCTTCATCGTCCCTTGAGTTATCTCCAAAAGTGATCTTTGGGCCTTTTTTGTTCAACATAGTCAATGAAAGCATCTTCTTGAATCCTCATCATATGTCTTGAACATCCACCGTCAAGATACCATACATCGTGAGCTTTTTCATCTCTCTCATCGCCATGTGATCTTTCATCACCTTAGTGCCCTTTGTTTTCCTCCCCGAAAAAATGTATCAATTCTTAGGTACCCAATTTGTGTAGGGTCCTACGAGGTTAGTTGACCTTTCGAATCCAAATCACTCGACAACTCTAATCACTTTAGAGTGGCTAATTTGTCTTCCATAAACATCAACATATACATCCACTACTCGGGGTGCCTTAGCGCTTTTTACGATATGTGTGCTAGCTTTTAGCATGAACATGGGCCTTTTGAATTCTTCTTTGGTTCAGCCTTTTGTTCATTTGCTTTAGGCTTTTGTGCAAATGGTCTAAATCTTTGATGACTTCGGGTTCAAATAACCTTTACCCTTAGGCAAGAGAGGTTCAGTTGTCTCAGATCGAAATCTGGTCTTTCAAAGATAATCGAGGACTTGGTCTCTTCAACTGAGAATGTCTCTCTGAAAGTGTTCCTCATCCGAGGATTCCTCCGATGGTTCAAGTGGAGCCTTTCAGTTTGCATTCTTAGCCCGAGGCTTTGAAGTACTTGCTCGAATTTTTTTCGAATCGACCGCTCGTGTTTTCTTGCCTTCACCGAGGTTTGGGCTTTCTAACCCGATCATTCAGGGCTTTTATCGAGACCATAGGTCCTTTTCCTTGTCTACAACCTTGGGCATTACTTCAGTTTGAAGTGTAGGTGCCAATCGTTTTACAAAGATAGTCTTCTTGCTACTTGACGCAAAGATTTAGATGACCTTGTGAGGTTCCCCCGAATGTATCCCAATCCAGATTTTATAGTCACAGATCTCGTAACTCAATTTCATCTATTACATTAGATGCATTATTCAATAGAGTTAACTTTTCCGCAAGCACTATCCTCACAGCTTCAGAGAGTTTTATGCTTTTCGAGAGGTCATTGAACTTAGTTATGATTAGTCAATCTCTTCAAAGGATTTCTCTAGCTTTTTCGCTTAGGGACATTATCAACTTCTCTTTCTCGAGAGTTGTACTTTTCGTAACATCCAGCCATCAAGAGCTCCCATTAATTGAGAAGTGATTTCAATATTGCTAGAGTCTTTCCATTTTAGATTTTCAAATTTCATTCTTTATTCTCGCTCTTGAGTTTGATTTAGCGCCTCCTTGCAAAAAAGAAGATAGTCCTTCATCGATTCTCAAAAGAATCCATCAGTCAAAATGATTATTTTTCAAAGGAACTTGAAAACTCTTGTCCTAGTGTAGGAGCAACAACAACAGAGAAAAAGAAGAGTTTACCTCCTCAATGGCCATCGATGATGTCATCACTTTCACCGTTCGAGAATATCTCATCCAAGAGCTAGATCCTCCTCGAGTGTTCTTCTTCTCGCAACCATGGCCTTTTTGCTTTGAGAACTTCGGTCTCTTTTAGCTTGCCTTTTCTCTTCTCTCCTTAGCACTCAACTCGACAATCATACCGAAGTGACCTTTCTTCCGGCAATTTATAGCATCTCGCTGGCATCATCATCCCGATCATTTTCTTCTTTGGACTTGGAGTCCTTTCTCTTGGATGAAGATCCTTCATCTTTCGTGTCTTTTCTTCTTCTCATTTGATATGTCCTCGTGTTTCTTCCGCACCGTGGTTCCCGTAAATAGCTTTTTGTATTTTCCAAATCTACTATTGAGTCTATCAAACCTTCTTGCCATCAATTCTAGCTTTTCCTCAAGCTCATCCCGATTTTTTTAGCATGGGGGTTCTCGGACTCTCTAGTTTTATTGTGTTTTATCTTTGGCTTTTAAAGCCACATTCTTACTAGATGAAGAATCATCTTTGTTTGTCGAATTTTTTGGATTTCTTATCAATTACAAATTCATAGTCTTTCAAATTTCGTAGAAGACTTGTTGGTAAGGCATTGAGTTAATATTCTTGGTGTTTTCAATCACCACTTTGCATGAATATCCCATTTCTTAGAAAGACCTCTAAGAATTTTCAATGCAACTTCTCTTGTGGGTATTTCTTTCCAAGTGCATTTAGATCATTCATTATGCTAGTGAATCGACTTCCAATTTGTCTATTGATTCACCATCATCCATTTCAAAAACTATCAAACTTTCCAATTGCCAATCGAAAAGTTTGTTTTCTTTTTATATGATCTGTGCCTTGGCACATAACAACCTAGTGTATCCCAAATCTCTTTAGCAAGATATTACAGGAGAGATCATTCCCATCACACCATCATCAATTGTACTCAGATAGTGTGTCTTTTGCAATGTAGTCTAGATTGACTAACTTTCTCTCCTCAGAGTCAGTTGGTCATCGACTTAGGAAATTCTCGCTTCTAGGATCAATTCTCTCATCTTCTTCCTCCTCCTGATTCACTACAAGAAATTGAATGGTCCTTGAGAGACCACTCTCCACATACGCTCATGTTTGGAATATAGATGAGCTTGCATTCTCAGTCTCCATAGGTCGAAGTTCTCCACTGAGAACATGGGAAGTTTTTTAGAAGACATTTTTCTTATCTCTTGAAAAATAAAAAAGTTTCAAAGAAATAAGATCGTTTCAGATAGACCACAAGTATTTTTGAAAAAATAAAACTTTGGTCAACACAAAGCAGGGGTCAAGTTGAACCACCGCTCGATACCACTTGTTGGTCCCGGCGCAAACGAAGTCTTACACGTATGGGGGGGAATACACGGTTCAGAGAGTTTTTCTTATCGAGGTCACTGGGTCGATAATCCTCAAGATTAGGTTCGAGAAGCACAAATCGCTCGAGTCAAAGTCTCATCGAGACAAAGATCCCGAAATGCTTTCGAAACCCTCGAGATAATCCCAACCGAGTCCTCGAGTGTCAGAGATCCCGAGTTGCTTGGATCGATAACTAACTTATCAACCCTCGTAAGAGTATGTTCGGTTTGGTAACTATCTGTTCTAGCTACTCGGTTGTGCGAATGGTTGGCCCTTAGTTTATACTCGCTTTTAAGCTTTGTTTGAAAAACCTTCCCTTTATGAAATAGTGATTAGGCTATGATTCACTTATGCAACTTCAAAGGATTGATTCCAACCCAATATCGCGAAAAGTATGCTTTCAAAATCAAGACAATGCAAATGATAAGCACGTATAAGGAAAGCAATAAAGAACACAAAGAATTATAGTGGTTCGTAGACTCAAGCTCCTACGCCCACTCTCCCGACTCTTCGTGAGAAATTCACTATCAACTTCGAGCTTTCCGACTACCTCAGTAGTTTACTTTCTCAACTCGCCCTGAAGTTTTCTCGACTACTCCACGAGTTTACTTACTCAACCCGACCTTGAGCTTTTGACTACCTCCGTAGTTTACTTACTCAATCACACACAAGCTTTCAGACTACCCCTCAGAGCTTACTAACTTCTCCTCTAGAGTTTTCGACTACTCCACGAGTTTTACTAACTCTTTACAACTCTTCTCACCAACAAACACACTCCAACTACCTTCTCAAGGGTTTGGGGTTTCTTGGTTGGTTTCAAACTAGGATGAGATATCCTTTACACAATAAAGCACAATGCAAAGGGTTAGGATATCTCGACTAAGCTTTGATAATTCTTATCAAGCTAGGCTTAGTATAGTGAGCTCTCTTCAATATAAAAGCACTTGGGAAATTCTAAGTTTTTGAGTGCTTTTAACTTTTTAAAAGAATAAGTTTGAGCTCTTAAGTTATATAAATTTCCCGTAAATCTTACAATGTAGAGGGTCACCAAGATTTAAAGGCATACACCAAGGTCACTCTTGAAAACTATCCGCTGGAGAGATAAATTCGTGAATTCCCTCTTGTGGTGTGTGAAAAAACACTATATTTAGGGTTTGAAACTCCCTAACACTTTTTAGGCAATAGCCTTTCATGTAGCCGGTCTTCACTTTTTTGCGATCGAACTTTTGTACATTTGACATCTTTTTTCAGAGACCTGTCATTGTCAATGTTAAGATGGTACAAATGTTGTTGTCTTCTTTTTTTGACTTTTTGTCTCAGCTAAAAGGTAGACACCTTCAACGGCTCTTTTTTTTGGTTACAAATTCGAAGTTTGATATAACCTTAACAACACTTCCGACTTAGTTCCTTTTGTCTGCATTTGAATGTCTTGGCAAATATCTATTTTCTAAGGGATCGCGATCTTCTCAGTATTGCATCCTTCAGATAGATATATTCAAAGGCCTCGAACATTCAGTTCATATCGAGCATTCAAGATATTACGAAGTCTATTCAGAATTATCGAATGCTCTTCAATATTCTTGATCTTCGCCTCCATATTCTTGATCTTGATTTTCTCGAAGTCTTCAGTCTTTGTGTCTTCTGAGTCTTCAGGATCTTCGGAATCTTTGTAGTTTATACTGACTGATGTGCTGAGTCTTCTCGCTGAGTCTTCAATTACTAAGTATCCTAATCGAAGTCTTCAAAGAACTATCCTGAACTATATCTTGCTAACTATACATTCTCGCAGATAACATCCCCGACAATACATAAAAAAACTTTTTCAAAAATCCTTTAAACATGGTTATAAAAGGAAAACGGACACCCGAAATCAAAAAAAGTATGGCCAAAAATAGCTTTCACCATCCAATGGCCAAAACCCCAATCGCCGTTTCCAGATCCTCCATCCGACATCGCTCATCCTTGCGATCAAAATTACAACAAGAACAAGCAAAACCCTACTACAGTTATCTATGAAAAAAAATGCCTATACTACCCACACATATTATCTATGTTGGGGAAAAACGACACAAAATCACACAAGGGTTATGATAGAGAAAATATTATAATACTATCCGGTGGGTCAATTTTAGAGGGACGACAAATCTATGAGACATGTAGAGGACTTCAAGACGCTTTCCAAACATGGTTATAAAAGGAAAATGGACACCGAAAATAAAAGTTATGGCCAAAAACAAGTTTTCACCATCCAATGGCCAAAAACCCCAATCGCCGCTTTCCATCCTCCATCCGACATCGCTCATCCTTGAGATCAAAATTACAACAAGAACAAGCAAAACCCTACTACAGTTATCTATGAAAAAAAAATGCCTATACTACCCACACATATTATCTGTTGGGAAAAACGATTACAAAATCACACAAGGGTTGCGATAGAGAAAAATATTATAATACTATCCGGTGGGTCAGTTTTAGAGGGACGGCGAAGTTATGAGACATGTAGAGGACTTCAAGACGTTTCCAAAACATGGTTATAAAAGGAAAACAGACACCCGAGTCAAAAGTTATGGCCAAAACAGTTTTCACCATCCAATGGCCAAAACCCCAATCGCCGTTTCCAGATCCTCCATCCGACATCGCTCATCCTTGCGATCAAAATTACAACAAGAACAAGCAAAACCCTACTACAGTTATCTATGAAAAAAAAAATGCCTATACTACCCACACATATTATCTGTTGGGAAAAACGATTACAAAATCACACAAGGGTTATGATAGAGAAAAATATTATAATACTATCCGGTGGGTCAGTTTTAGAGGGACGGCAAAGCTTAAGAGACATGTAGAGGACTTCAAGACGTTTCCAAACATGGTTATAAAAGGAAAAACGGACACCCGAGTCAAAAGTTATGGCCAAAAAAGTTTTTTCACCATCCAATGGCCAAAACCCCAATCGCCGTTTCCAGATCCTCCATCCGACATCGCCATCCTTGCGATCAAAATTACAACAAGAACAAGCAAAACCCTACTACAATTATCTATGAAAAAAAATGCCTATACTACCCACACATATTATCTGTTGGGGAAAACGTTTACAAAAAACACAAGGGTTATGATAGAGAAAAAATATTATAATACTATCCGGGTGGGTCAGTTTTAGAGGGACGGGCAAGTTGTGAGACATGTAGAGGACTTCAAGACGTTTCCAAACATGGTTATAAAAGGAAAAACGGACACCCGAAATCAAAAAAGTTATGGCCAAAACAAATTTTCACCATCCAATGGCCAAAACCCCAATCGCCGCTTTCCAGATCCTCCATCCGACATCGCCATCCTTATGATCAAAATTACAACAAGAACAAGCAAAACCCTACTACAAAGGATCTATGAAAAAAAATGCCTATACTACCCACACATATTATCTGTTGGGAAAAAACGATTACAAAATCACACAAGGGGTTATGATAGAGAAAAAATTATAATACTATCCCGGGGGTCAGTTTTAGAGGGACGACGGGTTATGAGACATGTAGAGGACTTCAAGACGCTTCCAAACATGGTTATAAAAGGAAAACGGACACCCGAGTCAAAAAGTTATGGCCAAAAAACAAATTTTCACCATCCAATGGCCAAACCCCAATCGCCGCTTTCCAGATCCTCCATCCGACATCGCCATCCTTGCGATCAAAATTACAACAAGAACAAGCAAAACCCTACTACAAAGGATCTATGAAAAAAAAATGCCTATACTACCCACACATATTATCTGTTGGGAAAAAACGATTAAAAATCACACAAGGGTTGCGAGAGAAGAAAAAATATTATAATACTATCCGGGGGTCAGGCTTTTTAGAGGGACGACGGCGGCTATGAGACATGTAGAGGACTTCAAGACGCTTTCCAAAACATGGTTATAAAAGGAAAACGGACACCCGAAAATCAAAAGTTATGGCCAAAAAAGTTTTTTTCACCATCCAATGGCCAAAAAACCAATCGCCGCTTTCCAGATCCTCCATCCGACATCGCCATCCTTGCGATCAAAATTACAACAAGAACAAGCAGCAAAACCCTACTACAAAGGATCTATGAAAAAAAAATGCCTATACTACCCACACATATTATCTCGTTGGGAAAAACGACACAAAATCACACAAGGGTTGCGAGAGAGAAAAATATTATAATACTATCCGGTGGGGTCAGTTTTTTAGAGGACGGGCGGAGAAAGTTGAGAGATGTGTAGAGGACTTCAAGACGTTTCCAAAACATGGTTATAAAAGGAAAACGGACACCGAAAGTCAAAAAAGTTATGGCAAAAAACAATTTCACCATCCAATGGCCAAAACCCCAATCGCCGCTTTCCAGATCCTCCATCCGACATCGCCATCCTTATGATCAAAAAATTACAACAAGAACAAGCAAAAACCCTACTACAAAGCTTATCTATGAAAAAAAAAATGCCTATACTACCCACACATATTATCTCTGGTTGGGAAAAACGACACAAAATCACACAAGGGTTATGATAGAGAAAAAATTATAATACTATCCGGGGTCAGTTTTTAGGGGACGACGGGTTTTGGAGACATGTAGAGGACTTCAAGACGCTTTTCCAAAACATGGTTATAAAAGGAAAAAAAAACGGACACCCGAAATCAAAAGTTATGGCCAAAACAGTTTTTCACCATCCAATGGCCAAAACCCCAATCGCCGCTTTCCAGATCCTCCATCCGACATCGCCATCCTTATGATCAAAATTACAACAAGAACAAGCAAAACCCTACTACAAAGGATCTATGAAAAAAAAAAAAAATGCCTATACTACCCACACATATTATCTCCGTTGGGAAAAAACGATTACAAAATCACACAAGGGTTATGATAGAGAAAAATTATATTATAATACTATCCGGGTGGGTCAGTTTTTAGAGGGACGACGAAGTTGATGAGACATGTAGAGGACTTCAAGACGCTTCCAAAACATGGTTATAAAAGGAAAAAAACGACACCCGAAGTCAAAAGTTATGGCCAAAACAATTTTTTTCACCATCCAATGGCCAAAACCCCAATCGCCGCTTTCCAGATCCTCCATCCGACATCGCCATCCCTTGCGATCAAAATTACAACAAGAACAAGCAAAAAAACCCTACTACAATTATCTATGAAAAAAAAAAATCCTATACTACCCACACATATTATCTATTGGGAAAAAACGATTAAAAAATCACACAAGGGGTTGCGAGAGAGAAAAATATTATAATACTATCCGTGGGTCAGTTTTTTAGAGGGACGGCGAAAGCTATGAGACATGTAGAGGACTTCAAGACGACGCTTCCAAACATGGTTATAAAAGGAAAACGGACACCCGAAATAAAAAGTTATGGCCAAAAAAGTTTTCACCATCCAATGGCCAAAACCCCAATCGCCGCTTTCCATCCTCCATCCGACATCGCTCATCCTTGCGATCAAAATTACAACAAGAACAAGCAAAACCCTACTACAATTATCTATGAAAAAAAAATGCCTATACTACCCACACATATTATCTGTTGGGAAAAACGATTACAAAATCACACAAGGGTTGCGATAGAGAAAAAAATTATAATACTATCCGTGGGGGTCAGTTTTTAGAGGGACGACGAAAAGTGAGAGAGATGTAGAGGACTTCAAGACGCTTTCCAAAACATGGTTATAAAAGGAAAAACGGACACCCGAAATCAAAAGTTATGGCCAAAAACAATTTTCACCATCCAATGGCCAAAACCCCAATCGCCGCTTTCCAGATCCTCCATCCGACATCGCCATCCTTGCGATCAAAATTACAACAAGAACAAGAAAAACCCTACTACAAAGGATCTATGAAAAAAAAAATGCCTATACTACCCACACATATTATCTGTTGGGAAAAACGATTACAAAATCACACAAGGGTTGGGATAGAGAAAAATATTATAATACTATCCGGTGGGTCAGTTTTTTAGAGGGACGGCGGAGAGACATGTAGAGGACTTCAAGACGCTTTCCAAAACATGGTTATAAAAGGAAAAACGACACCGAAAAAAAAAGTTATGGCCAAAAACAGTTTTCACCATCCAATGGCCAAAAACCCCAATCGCCGCTTTCCAGATCCTCCATCCGACATCGCCATCCTTATGATCAAAATTACAACAAGAACAAGCAAAACCCTACTACAAAGTCTATCTATGAAAAATGCCTATACTACCCACACATATTATCTCGTTGGGAAAAAACGACATAAAAAAACACAAGGGTTATGTATAGAGAAAAAAAATATTATAATACTATCCGGGGTCAGTTTTAGAGGGACGGAGAAAGTTATGAGACATGTAGAGGGACTTCAAGACGCTTTCCAAACATGGTTATAAAAGGAAAAAAATGACACCGAAAGTCAAAAAAGTTATGGCCAAAAAAAATTTTCCATCCAATGGCCAAAACCCCAATCGCCGCTTTCCAGATCCTCCATCCGACATCGCCATCCTTATGATCAAAATTACAACAAGAACAAGCAAAAACCCTACTACAATTATCTATGAAAAAAAAATGCCTATACTACCCACACATATATTATCTGTTGGGAAAAAAAATTACAAAATCACACAAGGGTTGGTGATAGAGAAAAATATTATAATACTATCCGGTGGGTCAGTTTTTTAGGGACGGCGGTTGAGAGACATGTAGAGGACTTCAAGACGCTTTCCAAACATGGTTATAAAAGGAAAACGACACCCGAAATCAAAAGTTATGGCCAAAAAAAAAAATTCACCATCCAATGGCCAAAACCCCAATCGCCGCTTTCCAGATCCTCCATCCGACATCGCCATCCTTGCGATCAAAATTACAACAAGAACAAGCAAAAACCCTACTACAGCTTATCTATGAAAAAAAAAAATGCTATACTACCCACACATATTATCTGTTGGGAAAAAACGATTACAAAATCACACAAGGGTTGGTGATAGAGAAAAATATTATAATACTATCCGGGTGGTCAGTTTTTTAGAGGGACGACGAAGTTGTGAGACATGTAGAGGACTTCAAGACGCTTTCCAAACATGGTTATAAAAGGAAAAACGGACACCCGAAAGTCAAAAAAAAGTATGGCCAAAAAAAATTCCATCCAATGGCCAAAACCCCAATCGCCGCTTTCCAGATCCTCCATCCGACATCGCCATCCTTATGATCAAAATTACAACAAGAACAAGCAAAACCCTACTACAATTATATCTATGAAAAAAATGCCTATACTACCCACACATATTATCCGTTGGGAAAAACGATTACAAAATCACACAAGGGTTGAGATAGAGAAAAAATATTATAATACTATCCGTGGGGTCAGTTTTTTAGAGGGACGACGGAAGCTGTGAGACATGTAGAGGACTTCAAGACGTTTCCAAAACATGGTTATAAAAGGAAAAACGGACACCCGAAATCAAAAAGTTATGGCCAAAAAAGTTTTTCACCATCCAATGGCCAAAACCCCAATCGCCGCTTTCCAGATCCTCCATCCGACATCGCCATCCTTGCGATCAAAATTACAACAAGAACAAGCAAAAAACCCTACTACACAATTATCTATGAAAAAAAATGCCTATACTACCCACACATTATTATCTGTTGGGAAAAAACGATTACAAAATCACACAAGGGTTGCGAGAGAGAAAAAATATTATAATACTATCCGGTGGGTCAAGTTTTTTAGAGGGACGGACGGAAGCTAGAGACATGTAGAGGACTTCAAGACGCTTTCCAAACATGGTTATAAAAGGAAAAAAAAACGGACACCGAAGTCAAAAAGTTTATGGCCAAAAAAGTTTTCACCATCCAATGGCCAAAACCCCAATCGCCGCTTTCCAGATCCTCCATCCGACATCGCCATCCTTGCGATCAAAATTACAACAAGAACAAGCAAAACCCCCTACTACAAAGCTTATCTATGAAAAAAAAAAATCCTATACTACCCACACATATTATCTCATTGGAAAAACGACAAAAATCACACAAGGGTTATGATAGAGAAAAAAATATTATAATACTATCCGGTGGGTCAGTTTTTTAGGGACGGGGCATTAAGTTAGAGACATGTAGAGGACTTCAAGACGCTTCCAAAAATGGTTATAAAAGGAAAAACGGACACCCGAAAGTCAAAAAGTTATGGCCAAAAAAGTTTTTCCATCCAATGGCCAAAACCCCAATCGCCGCTTTCCAGATCCTCCATCCGACATCGCCATCCTTGCATCAAAATTACAACAAGAACAAGCAAAACCCTACTACAAATATCTATGAAAAAAAAATGCCTATACTACCCACACATATTATTATCGTGGGGAAAAACGATTACAAAATCACACAAGGGGTTTATAGAGAGAAAAAATATTATAATACTATCCGGGGGTCAGTTTTTTTAGAGGGACGGCGAAGCTATGAGACATGTAGAGGACTTCAAGACGCTTCCAAAACATGGTTATAAAAGGAAAAACGGACACCCGAAATCAAAAGTTATGGCCAAAAAAGTTTTCACCATCCAATGGCCAAAACCCCAATCGCCGCTTTCCAGATCCTCCATCCGACATCGCCATCCTTGCATCAAAATTACAACAAGAACAAGCAAAACCCTACTACAAATATCTATGAAAAAAAAAATGCCTATACTACCCACACATATTATCTGTTGGGAAAAAACGATTACAAAATCACAAGGGTTGTTGAGAGAGAAAAAAATATTATAATACTATCCGGTGGGGGTCAAGTTTTTAGAGGGACGACGGTTGTGAGAGACATGTAGAGGACTTCAAGACGCTTCCAAAAACATGGTTATAAAAGGAAAAACGACACCCGAAAAAAAAAGTTATGGCCAAAAAAAAAGCTTTTCACCATCCAATGGCCAAAACCCCAAATCGCCGCTTTCCAGATCCTCCATCCGACATCGCCATCCTTATGATCAAAATTACAACAAGAACAAGCAAAACCCTACTACAACAGCTTATCTATGAAAAAAAAAAAAAAATCTATACTACCCACACATATTATCCGTTGGGAAAAACGATTACAAAATCACACAAGGGTTGGGATAGAGAAAAAATTATAATACTATCCTATCCGGGTCAGTTTTTAGAGGGACGGGGACGAAGCTAAGCTGTGAGACATGTGTAGAGGACTTCAAGACGCTTTCCAAAAACATGGTTATAAAAGGAAAAACGGACACCCGAAAAAAAAAAGTTATGGCCAAAAAAGTTTTCACCATCCAATGGCCAAAACCCCAATCGCTTTTCCAGATCCTCCATCCGACATCGCCATCCTTGCGATCAAAATTACAACAAGAACAAGCAAAACCCTACTACAAATATATCTATGAAAAAAAAATGCCTATACTACCCACACATATTATCTGTTGGGAAAAAACGATTACAAAATCACACAAGGGTTATGAGAGAGAAAAAAATATTATAATACTATCCGGTGGGTCAGTTTTTTTAGGGACGGCGGCGTGAGAGACATGTAGAGGACTTCAAGACGCTTCCAAACATGGTTATAAAAGGAAAAACGGACACCCGAAAGTCAAAAGTTATGGCCAAAAAAAGTTTTTTCACCATCCAATGGCCAAAACCCCAATCGCCGCTTTCCAGATCCTCCATCCGACATCGTCATCCTTATGATCAAAATTACAACAAGAACAAGCAAAAACCCTACTACAATTATCTATGAAAAAAAAATGCCTATACTACCCACACATATTATCTCATCTTGGGAAAAAACGACACAAAATCACACAAGGGTTGCGAGAGAGAAAAAATATTAAATACTATCCGGGGTGGGTCAGTTTTTAGAGGGACGACGAAGCTGTGAGACATGTAGAGAGACTTCAAGACGCTTCCAAACATGGTTATAAAAAAAAAACGGACACCGAAAGTCAAAAGTTATGGCCAAAAAATTTTTCACCATCCAATGGCCAAAACCCCAATCGCCGCTTTCCAGATCCTCCATCCGACATCGCCATCCTTGCGATCAAAATTACAACAAGAACAAGCAAAACCCTACTACAAAGGATCTATGAAAAAAAAAAATGCCTATACTACCCACACATATTATCTGTTGGGAAAAAACGACATTAAAAATCACACAAGGGTTGGATAGAGAGAAAAAAATATTATAATACTATCCGTGGGTCAGTTTTAGAGGGACGACGGGTGTGAGACATGTAGAGGACTTCAAGACGTTTCCAAAACATGGTTATAAAAGGAAAAAAACGGACACCCGAAAAAAAGTTATGGCCAAAAAACAGTTTTCACCATCCAAATGGCCAAAACCCCAATCGCCGCTTTCCAGATCCTCCATCCGACATCGCCATCCTTATGATCAAAATTACAACAAGAACAAGCAAAAACCCTACTACAATTTATCTATGAAAAAAAAAAATCTATACTACCCACACATATTATCCGTTGGGAAAAAACGACATAAAATCACACAAGGGTTGCGATAGAGAAAAAATATTATAATACTATATCCGGGGGTCAGTTTTTAGAGGACGACGAAAGTTGTGAGACATGTAGAGGACTTCAAGACGCTTCCAAAACATGGTTATAAAAGGAAAACGGACACCCGAAATCAAAAGTTATGGCCAAAAAAGTTTTTCACCATCCAATGGCCAAAACCCCAATCGCCGCTTTCCAGATCCTCCATCCGACATCGCCATCCTTGCAATCAAAATTACAACAAGAACAAGCAAAACCCTACTACAAGATTATCTATGAAAAAAATGCCTATACTACCCACACATATTATCTCTGTTGGGAAAAAATTACAAAAAAATCACACAAGGTTTGGATAGAGAAAAAAATATTATAATACTATCCGGGGGTCAGTTTTTTAGAGGGACGGCGAAAGTATGAGACATGTAGAGGACTTCAAGACGCTTCCAAACATGGTTATAAAAGGAAAAAATGACACCCGAAAGTCAAAAAAAGTTATGGCCAAAAAAGTTTTTTTTCCATCCAATGGCCAAAACCCCAATCGCCGCTTTCCAGATCCTCCATCCGACATCGCCATCCTTGCGATCAAAATTACAACAAGAACAAGCAAAAACCCTACTACAAAGGATCTATGAAAAAAAATGCCTATACTACCCACACATATTATCTGTTGGGAAAAAACGATTACAAAAAACACACAAGGGTTGCGAGAGAAAAATATTATAATACTATCCGGTGGGTCAAGTTTTAGAGGGACGAACGGGCCGTGAGACATGTAGAGGACTTCAAGACGCTTTCCAAAACATGGTTATAAAAGGAAAACGGACACCCGAAATCAAAAGTTATGGCCAAAAAACATTTTCACCATCCAATGGCCAAAACCCCAATCGCCGCTTTCCAGATCCTCCATCCGACATCGCCATCCTTGCGATCAAAATTACAACAAGAACAAGCAAAACCCTACTACAAATATCTATGAAAAAAAAAAAATGCCTATACTACCCACACATATTATCTCATTGGGAAAAACGACACAAAATCACACAAGGGTTGTTGAGAGAAAAAAATATTATAATACTATCCGGTGGGTCAAGTTTTTTAGAGGGACGGGAAAGTTGAGAGACATGTAGAGGACTTCAAGACGTTTCCAAAACATGGTTATAAAAGGAAAAAAGGACACCCGAAAGTCAAAAAGTATGGGCCAAAAAACAGTTTTTCACCATCCAATGGCCAAAACCCCAATCGCCGCTTTCCAGATCCTCCATCCGACATCGCCATCCTTGCGATCAAAATTACAACAAGAACAAGCAAAAACCTACTACAAGCTTATCTATGAAAAAAAAATGCCTATACTACCCACACATATTATCTGTTGGGAAAAACGATTACAAAATCACACAAGGGGTTATGATAGAGAAAAAATATTATAATACTATCCGGTGGGTCAGGTTTTTTAGAGGGACGGGTTAAAAGTGAGACATGTAGAGGACTTCAAGACGCTTCCAAAACATGGTTATAAAAGGAAAAAACGACACCCGAAAGTCAAAAAGTTATGGCCAAAAAAGTTTTCACCATCCAATGGCCAAAACCCCAATCGCCGCTTTCCAGATCCTCCATCCGACATCGCCATCCCTTATGATCAAAATTACAACAAGAACAAGCAAAACCCTACTACAAATATCTATGAAAAAAAAAAATGCCTATACTACCCACACATATTATCTATTTGGGGAAAAAACGACAACAAAATCACAAGGGTTGCGAGAGAGAAAAATATTATAATACTATCCGGTGGGTCAGTTTTTAGAGGGACGGCGAAAGTTGTGAGACACATGTAGAGGACTTCAAGACGCTTTCCAAAATGGTTATAAAAGGAAAAACGGACACCCGAGTCAAAAAGTTATGGCAAAAAAAAACACCATCCAATGGCCAAAACCCCAATCGCCGCTTTCCAGATCCTCCATCCGACATCGCCATCCTTGCGATCAAAATTACAACAAGAACAAGCAAAACCCTACTACAAATCTATGAAAAAAAAATGCCTATACTACCCACACATATTATCTTGTTGGGAAAAAACGATTACAAAAATCACACAAGGGTTGAGAGAGAGAAAAAAATATTATAATACTATCCGTGGGTCAGTTTTTTTTTAGGGACGACGAAGTTATGAGACATGTAGAGGACTTCAAGACGCTTCCAAAACATGGTTATAAAAGGAAAAACGGACACCCGAAATCAAAAGTATGGGCCAAAAAAAAACTTTTCACCATCCAATGGCCAAAACCCCAATCGCCGCTTTCCAGATCCTCCATCCGACATCGCCATCCTTGCTTCAAAATTACAACAAGAACAAGCAAAAACCCTACTACAAAGGATCTATGAAAAAAAAATGCCTATACTACCCACACATATTATCTCGTTGGGAAAAACGATTACAAAATCACACAAGGGTTATGAGAGAGAGAAAAAATATTATAATACTATCCGGTGGGTCAAGTTTTAGAGGACGGGCGAAGTCATGAGACATGTAGAGGACTTCAAGACGCTTCAAAACATGGTTATAAAAGGAAAAACGACACCCGAAAAGTCAAAAGTTATGGCAAAAAAAGTTTTCACCATCCAATGGCCAAAACCCCCCAATCGCCGCTTTCCAGATCCTCCATCCGACATCGCCATCCTTGCGATCAAAATTACAACAAGAACAAGCAAAACCCTACTACTAAGCTATCTATGAAAAAAAAAAATGCCTATACTACCCACACATATTATCTATTGGGAAAAACGACAAAATCACACAAGGGGTTATGATAGAGAAAAATATTATAATACTATCCGTGGGTCAGTTTTTTAGGGGACGACGAAGCTGAGACATGTAGAGGACTTCAAGACGCTTCAAAAATGGGTTATAAAAGGAAAACGGACACCCGAAAGTCAAAAGTTATGGCCAAAAAAAATAGTTTTCACCATCCAATGGCCAAAACCCCAATCGCCGCTTTCCATCCTCCATCCGACATCGCCATCCTTGCGATCAAAATTACAACAAGAACAAGCAAAACCCTACTACAAATATCTATGAAAAAAAAAAAAATATACTACCCACACATATTATCTGGGGGAAAAAAACGATTACAAAATCACACAAGGGTTGCGATAGAGAAAAATATTATAATACTATCCCGGTGGGTCAAGTTTTTAGAGGGACGACGGAAGCTAGAGACATGTAGAGGACTTCAAGACGCTTTCCAAAACATGGTTATAAAAGGAAAAACGGACACCCGAAAGTCAAAAGTTATGGCCAAAATAGTTTTCACCATCCAATGGCCAAAACCCCAATCGCCATTTTTCCAGATCCTCCATCCGACATCGCCATCCTTGCGATCAAAATTACAACAAGAACAAGCAAAACCCTACTACAAAATTATCTATGAAAAAAAAATGCCTATACTACCCACATATATTATTATCTGTTGGGAAAAAACGATTACAAAATCACACAAGGGTTGCGATAGAGAGAAAAAATTATAATACTATCCGGTGGGTCAAGTTTTTAGAGGGACGGCGAAGTTAAGTGAGACATGTAGAGGACTTCAAGACGTTTCCAAAACATGGTTATAAAAGGAAAAAACGGACACCCGAAATCAAAAAAATTATGGCAAAAAACCACCATCCAATGGCCAAAACCCCAATCGCCGCTTTCCAGATCCTCCATCCGACATCGCCATCCTTGCGATCAAAATTACAACAAGAACAAGCAAAACCCTACTACAAAGCTTATCTATGAAAAAAAATGCCTATACTACCCACACATATTATCTCTGTTGGGAAAAAAACATTACAAAATCACACAAGGGTTGAGAGAGAAAAAAATTATAATACTATCCGTGGGTCAATTTTTAGAGGGACGAAAAGTTAAAGAGAGACATGTAGAGGACTTCAAGACGCTTTCCAAAACATGGTTATAAAAGGAAAACGGACACCCGAAAGTCAAAAAAGTTATGGCCAAAAAAAAAAATTCACCATCCAATGGCCAAAACCCCAATCGCCGCTTTCCAGATCCTCCATCCGACATCATCGCCATCCTTGCATCAAAATTACAACAAGAACAAGCAAAACCCTACTACAATTATCTATGAAAAAAAAAAATGCTATACTACCCACACATATTATCTGTTGGGAAAAACGACATAAAAATCACACAAGGGGTTGGATAGAGAAAAATATTATAATACTATCCGGTGGGTCAGTTTTTTAGAGGGACGGAAAGAAGTGAGACACATGTAGAGGACTTCAAGACGCTTTCCAAACATGGTTATAAAAGGAAAAAACGGACACCCGAAATCAAAAAGTTATGGCCAAAAAAGTTTTCACCATCCAATGGCCAAAACCCCAATCGCCGCTTTCCATCCTCCATCCGACATCGCCATCCTTGCATCAAAATTACAACAAGAACAAGCAAAACCCTACTACAACATATCTATGAAAAAAAAATGCCTACTACCCACACATATTATCTGTTGGGAAAAAAACGATTACAAAATCACACAAGGGTTATGATAGAGAAAAAAAATTATAATACTATCCTATCCGGTCAAGTTTTAGAGGGACGGAGGTTATGAGACATGTAGAGGACTTCAAGACGCTTTCCAAACATGGTTATAAAAGGAAAAACGGACACCCGAAATCAAAAGTTATGGCCAAAAAAATTTTTTCACCATCCAATGGCCAAAACCCCAATCGCCGCTTTCCAGATCCTCCATCCGACATCGCCATCCTTATGATCAAAAAACAACAAGAACAAGCAAAAAAACCTACTACAAAATCTTATCTATGAAAAAAAAAATGCCTATACTACCCACACATATTATCTCGTTGGGAAAAACGATTACAAAAAAATCACAAGGGTTGTGATAGAGAAAAAAAATTATAATACTATCCGGTGGGTAAGTTTTAGAGGGACGACGAAGTTGTGAGACATGTAGAGGACTTCAAGACGCTTCCAAAACATGGTTATAAAAGGAAAAACGGACACCCGAAATCAAAAAGTTATGGCCAAAAAAAGTTTTCACCATCCAATGGCCAAAAACCCAATCGCCGCTTTCAGATCCTCCATCCGACATCGCCATCCTTGCAATCAAAATTA
This sequence comes from Stenogyne calaminthoides, assembly GCA_037126765.1. NCBI lineage: Eukaryota > Viridiplantae > Streptophyta > Magnoliopsida > Lamiales > Lamiaceae > Stenogyne > Stenogyne calaminthoides. Next base: position 15,939,552 of record JBBCBC010000002.1, read on the forward strand.
CAACAAGAACAAGCAAAAACCCTACTACAAAGGATCTATGAAAAAAAAATGCCTATACTACCCACACATATTATCTATTGGGAAAAAAACGATTACAAAATCACACAAGGGTTGCGAGAGAGAAAAAATATTATAATACTATCCGGGGTGGGTCAGTTTTTTAGGGACGACGAAGTTGTGAGACATGTAGAGGACTTCAAGACGCTTTCAAAAACATGTTATAAAAGGAAAAAAACGGACACCCGAAATCAAAAAGTTATGGCCAAAAAAAGCTTTTCACCATCCAATGGCCAAAACCCCAATCGCCGCTTTCCAGATCCTCCATCCGACATCGCCATCCTTATGATCAAAATTACAACAAGAACAAGCAAAAACCCTACTACAAAGATATCTATGAAAAAAAAAATGCCTATACTACCCACACATATTATTATCTGCTTGGGAAAAAACGATTACAAAATCACACAAGGGTTGATGATAGAGAAAAATATTATAATACTATCCGGGGGTCAAGTTTTTAGAGGGACGACGGGTTGTGAGACATGTAGAGGACTTCAAGACGCTTCCAAAACATGGTTATAAAAAAGGAAAACGGACACCCGAAAGTCAAAAGTTATGGCCAAAAAAGTTTTCATCCAATGGCCAAAACCCCAATCGCCGCTTTCCATCCTCCATCCGACATCGCCATCCTTATGATCAAAATTACAACAAGAACAAGCAAAACCCTACTACAAAGATTCTATGAAAAAAAAAAATCTATACTACCCACACATATTATCTCGTTGGGAAAAAACGATTACAAAATCACACAAGGGTTATGAGAGAGAAAAAATTTATAATACTATCCGGGGGTCAAGTTTTTAGGGACGGAAAAAGAAAGTGAGACATGTAGAGGACTTCAAGACGCTTCCAAACATGGTTATAAAAGGAAAAACGGACACCCGAAGTCAAAAGTTATGGCCAAAAAAAGCACCATCCAATGGCCAAAAACCCCAATCGCCGCTTTCCAGATCCTCCATCCGACATCGCCATCCTTGCATCAAAATTACAACAAGAACAAGCAAAAACCCTACTACAAATCTATCTATGGAAAAAAAATGCCTATACTACCCACACATATTATCTCGTTGGGAAAAAACATTAAAAATCACACAAGGGTTGCGATAGAGAAAAATATTATAATACTATCCGGGGGGTCAGTTTTTTAGAGGGACGGCGAAAGCTTGAGACATGTAGAGGACTTCAAGACGCTTCCAAACATGGTTATAAAAGGAAAAACGACACCCGAAAGTCAAAAGTTATGGCAAAAAACAGTTTTCACCATCCAATGGCCAAAACCCCAATCGCCGCTTTCCAGATCCTCCATCCGACATCGCCATCCTTGCGATCAAAATTACAACAAGAACAAGCAAAACCCTACTACAACTTATCTATGAAAAAAAAAAAAATATACTACCCACACATATTATCCGTTGGGAAAAAACGATTAAAAAATCACACAAGGGTTATGATAGAGAAAAAAATATTATAATACTATCCCGGGGGTCGGTTTTTAGAGGGACGGCGAAAGCCATGAGACATGTAGAGAGACTTCAAGACGCTTCCAAACATGGTTATAAAAGGAAAACGGACACCCGAAGTCAAAAAAAAGTTATGGCCAAAAAAATTTTCACCATCCAATGGCCAAAACCCCAATCGCCGCTTTCCAGATCCTCCATCCGACATCGCCATCCTCAAGATCAAAATTACAACAAGAACAAGCAAAACCCTACTACAGTTATCTATGAAAAAAAAAATGCCTATACTACCCACACATATTATCTCGTTGGGAAAAAACGATTAAAAATCACACAAGGGTTTGAGAGAGAAAAAAATATTATAATACTATCCGGTGGGTCAATTTTTTTAGAGGGACGGGGAAGCTATGAGAGACATGTAGAGGACTTCAAGACGCTTCCAAAACATGGTTATAAAAGGAAAAACGGACACCCGAGTCAAAAAGTTATGGCCAAAAAATAAACTTTTTTCACCATCCAATGGCCAAAACCCCAATCGCCGCTTTCCAGATCCTCCATCCGACATCGCCATCCTCCTGCGATCAAATTACAACAAGAACAAGCAAAAAACCTACTACAGCTTATCTATGAAAAAAAATGCCTATACTACCCACACATATTATTATCTGTTGGGAAAAAAAATTAAAAATCACACAAGGGTTGCGAGAGAGAAAAATATTATAATACTATCCGGTGGGTCAGTTTTAGAGGGACGGCAAAGTTAGAGACATGTAGAGGACTTCAAGACGCTTTTCAAAACATGGTTATAAAAGGAAAAACGACACCCGAAAAAAAAGTTATGGCCAAAAAAAAGTTTTCACCATCCAATGGCCAAAACCCCAATCGCCGCTTTCCAGATCCTCCATCCGACATCGCCATCATCCTTGCATCAAAATTACAACAAGAACAAGCAAAACCCTACTACAGCTTATCTATGAAAAAAATGCCTATACTACCCACACATATTATCCGTTGGGAAAAACGACAAAAAATCACACAAGGGTTGTTGAGAGAGAAAAAATATATAAATACTATCCGTGGGTCAGTTTTTAGGGACGGAGAAGAAAGAGAGACATGTAGAGGACTTCAAGACGCTTCCAAAACATGGTTATAAAAGGAAAAAAACGGACACCCGAAAGTCAAAAGTTATGGCCAAAAAAAAGCTTTTCACCATCCAATGGCCAAAAACCCAATCGCCGCTTTCCAGATCCTCCATCCGACATCGCCATCCTTGCGATCAAAATTACAACAAGAACAAGCAAAAAAACCTACTACAATTATCTATGAAAAAAAAAATGCTATACTACCCACACATATTATCTATCCTGGGAAAAAACGACACAAAATCACACAAGGGGTTGAGAGAGAAAAAATATTATAATACTATCCGGGGGGGGTCAGTTTTTAGAGGGACGACAAAGCTGTGGAGACATGTAGAGGACTTCAAGACGCTTCAAAAACATGGTTATAAAAAAGAAAAACGGACACCCGAAATCAAAAGTTATGGCCAAAAAAAAGTTTTCACCATCCAATGGCCAAAACCCCAATCGCCGCTTTCCAGATCCTCCATCCGACATCGCCATCCTTGATCAAAATTACAACAAGAACAAGCAAAACCCTACTACAAATTATCTATGAAAAAAAAAATGCCTATACTACCCACACATATTATTATCTTTGGGAAAAAACGATTACAAAATCACACAAGGGTTAGGGTTATAGAGAGAAAAAAATTATAATACTATCCCGTGGGTCAAGTTTTTAGAGGGACGGCGGAAAGCGTGAGACATGTAGAGGACTTTCAAGACGCTTCCAAAACATGGTTATAAAAGGAAAACGGACACCCGAGTCAAAAAGTTATGGCCAAAAAAAAAATCACCATCCAATGGCCAAAACCCCAATCGCCGCCGCTTCCAGATCCTCCATCCCGACATCGCCATCCTTGCATCAAAAAATTACAACAAGAACAAGCAAAACCCCTACTACAAATATCTATGAAAAAAAAAATGCCTATACTACCCACACATATTATCTCGTTGGGAAAAAACGACAAAAAATCACACAAGGGTTGGGGTTGAGAGAGAAAAAAATTATAATAATACTATCCGGGTGGGTCAAGTTTTAGAGGGACAACGAAGCTAAAGAGACATGTAGAGGACTTCAAGACGCTTTCCAAACATGGTTATAAAAGGAAAAACGGACACCGAAATCAAAAGTTATGGCCAAAAAAGTTTTCACCATCCAATGGCCAAAAACCCAATCGCCGCTTTCCAGATCCTCCATCCGACATCGCCATCCTTGCATCAAAATTACAACAAGAACAAGCAAAAACCCTACTACTACTTATCTATGAAAAAAAAAATGCCTATACTACCCACACATATTATCTCATGGGAAAAAACGATTACAAAATCACACAAGGGTTATGTTGAGAGAGAAAAAATATTATAATACTATCCGTGGGTCAAGCTTAGAGGGACGGACAAAGCATGAGACATGTAGAGGACTTCAAGACGCTTTCAAAACATGGTTATAAAAGGAAAACGGACACCCGAAAAAAAAAAGTTATGGCCAAAACAGTTTTTCACCATCCAATGGCCAAAACCCCAATCGCCGCTTCCAGATCCTCCATCCGACATCGCCATCCTTGCATCAAAAAAATTACAACAAGAACAAGCAAAACCCTACTACAATTATCTATGAAAAAAAAATGCCTATACTACCCACACATATTATCTCCGTTGGGGAAAAACGATTACAAAATCACACAAGGGTTGTTATAGAGAAAAATATTATAATACTATCCGTGGGGTCAAGTTTTTTTTAGGGACGACGGAAGTTAAGAGACATGTAGAGGACTTCAAGACGCTTCCAAAACATGGTTATAAAAGGAAAACGGACACCCGAAGTCAAAAAAAATATGGCCAAAAAGTTTTTTTATCCAATGGCCAAAACCCCAATCGCCGCTTTCCAGATCCTCCATCCGACATCGCCATCCTTGCGATCAAAATTACAACAAGAACAAGCAAAAAAACCCTACTACAAAGGATCTATGAAAAAAAAAAATGCTATACTACCCACACATATTATCTGTTGGGAAAAAACGACACAAAATCACACAAGGGTTATGATAGAGAAAAAATTATAATACTATCCGTGGGTCAGTTTTTTAGGGGGACGGCGAAAAGCAGAGACATGTAGAGGACTTCAAGACGCTTTCCAAACATGGTTATAAAAGGAAAAAACGGACACCCGAAAGTCAAAAAAAGTTATGGCCAAAAAAAAGTTTTCACCATCCAATGGCCAAAACCCCAATCGCCGCTTTCCAGATCCCTCCATCCGACATCGCCATCCTTATGATCAAAATTACAACAAGAACAAGCAAAAACCCTACTACAAAGCTTATCTATGAAAAAAAAAAATCCTATACTACCCACACATATTATCTCGTTTGGGAAAAAACGATTAAAAAATCACACAAGGGGTTGGTGAGAGAGAAAAAAAATTATAATACTATCCGTGGGTCAATTTTTTAGAGGGACGGCGGAGAGAGAGACATGTAGAGGACTTCAAGACGCTTCCAAAACATGGTTATAAAAGGAAAACGGACACCGAAATAAAAGTTATGGCCAAAACAGTTTTCACCATCCAATGGCCAAAACCCCAATCGCCGCTTTCCAGATCCTCCATCCGACATCGCCATCCTTATGATCAAAATTACAACAAGAACAAGCAAAACCCTACTACAAATATCTATGAAAAAAAAAATATATACTACCCACACATATTATCTCTGTTGGGAAAAAAACGATTACAAAATCACACAAGGGTTGGAGAGAGAAAAAATTATAATACTATCCGTGGGTCGGGTTTTTAGAGGGACGACGGAAGCTATGAGACATGTAGAGGACTTCAAGACGCTTTTCAAAACATGGTTATAAAAGGAAAACGGACACCCGAAAGTCAAAAGTTATGGCCAAAAAAAAGTTTTTCCATCCAATGGCCAAAACCCCAATCGCCGCTTTCCAGATCCCATCATCCATCATCGCCATCCTCCTTGATCAAAATTACAACAAGAACAAGCAAAAAACCTACTACAAGCTTATCTATGAAAAAAAAAAAATGCTATACTACCCACACATATTATCTCTGTTGGGAAAAACGATTACAAAATCACACAAAGGTTGGGATAGAGAAAAAAAAATATATAATACTATCCGGTGGGTCAAGTTTTAGAGGGACGGACGGTAAAGCTTATGAGACATGTAGAGGACTTCAAGACGACTTCCAAAAACATGGTTATAAAAGGAAAAAATGGACACCCGAGTCAAAAAGTTATGGCAAAAAAGTTTTCACCATCCAATGGCCAAAAAACCCCAATCGCCGCTTTCCAGATCCTCCATCCGACATCGCCATCCTTGCGATCAAAATTACAACAAGAACAAGCAAAAAAACCTACTACAGCTTATATCTATGAAAAAAAATGCCTATACTACCCACACATATTATTATCTGTTGGGAAAAACGATTACAAAATCACACAAGGGTTGCGATAGAGAAAAAAAAATTATAATACTATCCGGTGGGTCATTTTAGAGGGACGGAAAGTTGAGAGACATGTAGAGGACTTCAAGACGCTTTCCAAACATGGTTATAAAAGGAAAAAACGACACCCGAAGTCAAAAAAAAGTTATGGCCAAAAAAAGCTTTTCACCATCCAATGGCCAAAACCCCAATCGCCGCTTTCCAGATCCTCCATCCGACATCGCCATCCTCCATGCATCAAAATTACAACAAGAACAAGCAAAACCCTACTACAAAGCTTATATAAAAAAAAAATGCCTATACTACCCACACATATTATCCGTCTGGGGAAAAACGACAAAAAATCACACAAGGGTTGCGAGAGAGAGAAAAAAATATTATAATACTATCCGGTGGGGTTTTTTTAGGGACGACGAAGAAGATGAGACATGTAGAGGACTTCAAGACGCTTCCAAACATGGTTATAAAAGGAAAAACGGACACCCGAAATCAAAAAGTTATGGCCAAAAAAGCTTTTCACCATCCAATGGCCAAAACCCCAATCGCCGCTTTCCAGATCCTCCATCCGACATCGCCATCCTTCGATCAAAATTACAACAAGATCAAAATTAACAAGAAACAAGCAAAAACCCTACTACAGCTTATCTATGAAAAAAAAATGCCTATACTACCCACACATATTATCTTTTGGGAAAAAACGATTACAAAATCACACAAGGGTTATGAGAGAGAAAAATATTATAATACTATCCGTGGGTCAGTTTTTTAGAGGGACGGCAAAGTTGAGAGAGACATGTAGAGGACTTCAAGACGCTTCCAAAACATGGTTATAAAAGGAAAAACGGACACCCGAAAGTCAAAAAAGTTATGGCCAAAAAAAGTTTTTCCATCCAATGGCCAAAACCCCAATCGCCGCTTTCCAGATCCTCCATCCGACATCGCCATCCTTATGATCAAAAAATTACAACAAGAACAAGCAAAACCCTACTACAGCTTATCTATGAAAAAAAAATGCCTATACTACCCACACATATTATCTCTGTTGGGAAAAAACGATTACAAAATCACACAAGGGTTGGTGAGAGAGAAAAAAAATTATAATACTATCCGGTGGGTCAATTTTTAGAGGGACGGCGAAGTTGTGAGACATGTAGAGAGGACTTCAAGACGCTTTCCAAACATGGTTATAAAAGGAAAAACGGACACCCGAAAGTCAAAAAGTTATGGCCAAAAAAAGTTTTTCACCATCCAATGGCCAAAACCCCAATCGCCGCTTTTCCAGATCCTCCATCCGACATCGCCATCCTTGCATCAAAATTACAACAAGAACAAGCAAAAAACCCTACTACAAATATCTATGAAAAAAAAAAATGCCTATACTACCCACACATATTATCTGTTGGGAAAAAACGATTACAAAATCACACAAGGGGTTGATAGAGAGAAAAATATTATAATACTATCCGGTGGGTCAGTTTTTAGAGGGACGGACGGGAAGTGAGACATGTAGAGGACTTCAAGACGCTTCCAAAAAATGGTTATAAAAGGAAAAAAAAATGACACCCGAAATCAAAAAGTTATGGCCAAAAATAGTTTTCACCATCCAATGGCAATGGCCAAAACCCCAATCGCCGCTTTCCATCCTCCATCCGACATCGCCATCCTTGCGATCAAAATTACAACAAGAACAAGCAAAACCCTACTACAAAATTATCTATGAAAAAAATGCCTATACTACCCACACATATTATCTCGTTGGGAAAAACGATTACAAAAATCACACAAGGGTTGTTGAGAGAGAAAATATTATAATACTATCCTATCCGGGGTCAGTTTTTAGAGGGACGACGAAGTTGTGAGACATGTAGAGGACTTCAAGACGCTTCCAAACATGGTTATAAAAGGAAAAACGGACACCCGAAATCAAAAGTTATGGCCAAAAAAAGCTTTTTTTCCATCCAATGGCCAAAACCCCAATCGCCGCTTTCCAGATCCTCCATCCGACATCGCCATCCTCCTTGCATCAAAATTACAACAAGAACAAGCAAAAAACCTACTACAGCTTATCTATGAAAAAAAAAATGCCTATACTACCCACACATATTATATCTGTTGGGAAAAAAACGACAAAATCACACAAGGGTTGTTGATAGAGAAAAATATTATTATAATACTATCCGGTGGGTCAGTTTTTTTAGGGACGACGAAGCTTATGAGACATGTAGAGGACTTCAAGACGCTTCAAAACATGGTTATAAAAGGAAAAAAAACACACCCGAAAGTCAAAAGTTATGGCCAAAAAAAAGCACCATCCAATGGCCAAAACCCCAATCGCCGCTTTCCATCCTCCATCCGACATCGCCATCCTTCCATGATCAAAATTACAACAAGAACAAGCAAAAACCCTACTACAAAGATCTATGAAAAAAAAAAAATGCTATACTACCCACACATATTATCTGTTGGGAAAAAAATTACACAAAATCACACAAGGGTTATGAGAGAGAAAAAATATTATAATACTATCCGTGGGGTCAATTTTTTAGAGGGACGACGAAAGCTGTGAGAGACATGTAGAGGACTTCAAGACGCTTTCAAACATGGTTATAAAAGGAAAAAACGACACCCGAAATCAAAAGTTATGGCCAAAAAAGTTTTCACCATCCAATGGCCAAAACCCCAATCGCCGCTTTCCAGATCCTCCATCCGACATCGCCATCCTTGCATCAAAATTACAACAAGAACAAGCAAAACCTACTACAACAGCTTATCTATGAAAAAAAAATGCCTATACTACCCACACATATTATCTATTGGGAAAAACGACACAAAATCACACAAGGGTTGGGTTATAGAGAAAAAAATTATAATACTATCCGGGGGTCAGTTTTTAGAGGGACGGACAAAGTGGAGAGACATGTAGAGGACTTCAAGACGCTTCCAAACATGGTTATAAAAGGAAAACGGACACCCGAAAAGTCAAAAGTTATGGCCAAAAAAGCTTTTCACCATCCAATGGCCAAAAACCCCAATCGCCGCTTTCCAGATCCTCCATCCGACATCGCCATCCTTGCATCAAAATTACAACAAGAACAAGAAAAAAAACCCTACTACAATTTATCTATGAAAAAAAAAAAAATGCTATATACTACCCACACATATTATCTCTTGGGAAAAAACGATTACAAAATCACACAAGGGGTTGTGATAGAGAAAAATATTATAATACTATCCGGGGGTCAGTTTTTTAGAGGGACGGCGGTTATGAGACATGTAGAGGACTTCAAGACGCTTCCAAAACATGGTTATAAAAGGAAAAACGGACACCCGAAAGTCAAAAGTTATGGCCAAAAAAGTTTTTCACATCCAATGGCCAAAACCCCAATCGCCGCTTTCCAGATCCTCCATCCGACATCGCCATCCTTGCGATCAAAATTACAACAAAGAACAAGCAAAAACCTACTACAAAGGATCTATGAAAAAAAAAAATGCCTATACTACCCACACATATTATCTCTTGGGGAAAAAACGACAAAAATCACACAAGGGTTGCGATAGAGAAAAAAATTATAATACTATCCGGTGGGTCAGTTTTTAGAGGGACGGACGGTTAGTTGAGACATGTAGAGGACTTCAAGACTTTCCAAAACATGGTTATAAAAGGAAAAACGGACACCCGAAATCAAAAAAGTTATGGCCAAAAAAAAATTTTTCACCATCCAATGGCCAAAACCCCAATCGCCGCTTTCCAGATCCTCCATCCGACATCGCCATCCTTCATGATCAAAAAACAACAAGAACAAGCAAAACCCTACTACTACGCTTATCTATGAAAAAAAATGCCTATACTACCCACACATATTATCTGTTGGGAAAAACGATTAAAAAATCACACAAGGGTTGGAGAGAGAAAAAAATTATAATACTATCCGTGGGGTCAGTTTTTAGAGGACGAACGGAGGTTGAGACATGTAGAGGACTTCAAGACGCTTTCAAAACATGGTTATAAAAAAAGGGAAAAACGGACACCCGAAAGTCAAAAAAGTTATGGCCAAAAAAAGCTTTTCACCATCCAATGGCCAAAACCCCAATCGCCGCTTTCCAGATCCTCCATCCGACATCGCCATCCTCCTTGCATCAAAAATACAACAAGAACAAGCAAAACCCTACTACAGCTTATCTATGAAAAAAAAAAATGCCTATACTACCCACACATATTATCTTATGTTGGGAAAAAACGATTACAAAATCACACAAGGGGTTGCGATAGAGAAAAAATATTATAATACTATCCGGGGGTTAGTTTTTAGAGGGACGGGAGCTTAGAGACATGTAGAGGACTTCAAGACGCTTTCAAACATGGTTATAAAAGGAAAAACGGACACCCGAGTCAAAAGTTATGGCCAAAAATAATTTTTCACCATCCAATGGCCAAAACCCCAATCGCCGCTTTCCAGATCCTCCATCCGACATCGCCATCATCCTTATGATCAAAATTACAACAAGAACAAGCAAAACCCCTACTACAAGCTTATCTATGAAAAAAATGCCCTATACTACCCACACATATTATCTCTGTTGGGAAAAAAACATTAAAAAATCACACAAGGGTTGGGATAGAGAGAAAAAATATTATAATACTATCCGGGGGTCAAGTTTTTAGAGGGACGGAAAAGTTGAGACATGTAGAGGACTTCAAGACGCTTCCAAAAACATGGTTATAAAAGGAAAAACGGACACCCGAAAGTCAAAAAAAATGGCCAAAAAAAAGTTTTCACCATCCAATGGCCAAAACCCCCAATCGCCGCTTTCCAGATCCTCCATCCGACATCGCCATCCTTATGATCAAAATTACAACAAGAACAAGCAAAACCCTACTACAATTATCTATGAAAAAAAAATGCCTATACTACCCACACATATTATCTGGTTGGGAAAAACGACACAAAATCACACAAGGGGTTTATGATAGAGAGAAAAATATTATAATACTATCCGGTGGGTCAGTTTTTTTAGAGGGACGGCGAAGCCGAGACATGTAGAGGACTTCAAGACGCTTCCAAAACATGGTTATAAAAGGAAAACGGACACCCGAAGTCAAAAGTTATGGCCAAAAAAAAGTTTTCACCATCCAATGGCCAAAACCCCAATCGCCGCTTTCCAGATCCTCCATCCGACATCGCCATCCCTTGCGATCAAAATTACAACAAGAACAAGCAAAAAACCCTACTACAAAGGATCTATGAAAAAAAATGCCTATACTACCCACACATATTATCTGTTGGGAAAAAACGATTACAAAATCACACAAGGGGTTGCGAGAGAGAAAAAAATATTATAATACTATCCCGTGGGTCAAGTTTTAGAGGGACGGGCGGTTGTGAGACATGTAGAGGACTTCAAGACGCTTCCAAAACATGGTTATAAAAGGAAAACGGACACCCGAAGTCAAAAGTTATGGCCAAAAAAAATTTTTTCCATCCAATGGCCAAAACCCCAATCGCCGCTTTCCAGATCCTCCATCCGACATCGCCATCCTTGCATCAAAAAAATTACAACAAGAACAAGCAAAACCCTACTACAAAGGATCTATGAAAAAAAATGCCTATACTACCCACACATATTATCTGTTGGGAAAAAACGATTACAAAATCACACAAGGGTTGCGATAGAGAAAAATATTATAATACTATCCGGTGGGTCAGTTTTAGAGGGACGACAAAGCTATGAGACATGTAGAGGACTTCAAGACGTTTTCGAAACATGGTTATAAAAGGAAAACGGACACCCGAAAGTCAAAAAAAAGTTATGGCCAAAAAAAGCTTTTCACCATCCAATGGCCAAAAACCCCAATCGCCGCTTTCCAGATCCTCCATCCGACATCGCCATCCTTATGCGATCAAAATTACAACAAGAACAAGCAAAAACCCTACTACAAATCTATGAAAAAAAAATGCCTATACTACCCACACATATTATCTGTTGGGAAAAAACGACACAAAATCACACAAGGGTTGCGATAGAGAAAAATATTATAATACTATCCGGTGGGTCAAGTTTTAGAGGGACGGAAGTTAAGAGACATGTAGAGGACTTCAAGACGCTTCCAAACATGGTTATAAAAGGAAAAACGGGACACCCGAAATCAAAAGTTATGGCCAAAAAAAGCCACCATCCAATGGCCAAAAACCCCCAATCGCCGCTTTCCAGATCCTCCATCCGACATCGCCATCCTTATGATCAAAATTACAACAAGAACAAGCAAAAACCTACTACAAAGCTTATCTATGAAAAAAAAAACCTATACTACCCACACATATTATCCGTTGGGAAAAAACGATTACAAAAAATCACACAAGGGTTGTTATAGAGAAAAAATATTATAATACTATCCGGTGGGGTCAATTTTTTAGAGGGACGACGAAGCTGTGAGACATGTAGAGAGGACTTCAAGACGCTTCCAAAACATGGTTATAAAAGGAAAAACGGACACCCGAAAGTCAAAAGTTATGGCCAAAAAAGTTTTTCACCATCCAATGGCCAAAACCCCAATCGCCGCTTTCCAGATCCTCCATCCGACATCGCCATCCTTGCGATCAAAATTACAACAAGAACAAGCAAAAACCCTACTACAAATATCTATGAAAAAAAAATGCCTATACTACCCACACATATTATCTATCTGTGGGGGAAAAACGATTAAAAATCACACAAGGGGTTATGATAGAGAAAAAATATTATAATACTATCCGTGGGTCAAGTTTTTAGAGGGACGGCGAAGTTGAGAGACATGTAGAGGACTTCAAGACGCTTTCAAAACATGGTTATAAAAGGAAAACGGACACCCGAAAGTCAAAAAGTTATGGCCAAAAAAGTTTTTCACCATCCAATGGCCAAAACCCCAATCGCCGCTTTCCAGATCCTCCATCCGACATCGCCATCCTTATGATCAAAATTACAACAAGAACAAGCAAAAAACCCTACTACAAATTATCTATGAAAAAAAATGCCTATACTACCCACACATATTATCTATTGGGAAAAAACGACACAAAATCACACAAGGGTTGCGAGAGAGAAAAAAATTATAATACTATCCGGGGTCAAGTTTTTTTTAGAGGGACGGGCGAAGCTGAGAGACATGTAGAGGACTTCAAGACGCTTCCAAACATGGTTATAAAAGGAAAAACGGACACCCGAAATCAAAAGTTATGGCCAAAAAAGTTTTTTCCATCCAATGGCCAAAACCCCAATCGCCGCTTTCCAGATCCTCCATCCGACATCGCCATCCTTATGCGATCAAAATTACAACAAGAACAAGCAAAACCCTACTACAATTATCTATCTATGAAAAAATGCCTATACTACCCACACATATTATCTCCGTTGGGAAAAACGACACAAAAAAACACAAGGGTTGCGAGAGAGAAAAAAATTATAATAATATATCCGTGGGTCAGTTTTTTTAGAGGGACGGCGAAGTTGTGAGACATGTAGAGGACTTCAAGACGCTTCCAAACATGGTTATAAAAGGAAAAACGGACACCCGAAATAAAAAAGTTATGGCCAAAAAAGTTTTCACCATCCAATGGCAATGGCCAAAACCCAATCGCCGCTTTCCAGATCCTCCATCCGACATCGCCATCCTTGCGATCAAAATTACAACAAGAACAAGCAAAAAAACCTACTACAAAATCTATCTATGAAAAAATGCCTATACTACCCACACATATTATCTCGTTGGGAAAAACGACACAAAATCACACAAGGGTTGCGAGAGAGAAAAAAAAATTATAATACTATCCGGTGGGTCAAGTTTTTAGAGGGACGACGAAGCTATGAGACATGTAGAGGACTTCAAGACGCTTTCAAACATGGTTATAAAAGGAAAACGGACACCCGAAAAAAAAGTTATGGCCAAAACAAGCCACCATCCAATGGCCAAAACCCCAATCGCCGCTTTCCAGATCCTCCATCCGACATCGCCATCCTTGCGATCAAAATTACAACAAGAACAAGCAAAACCCTACTACAAAGCTTATCTATGAAAAAAAAAAAATGCCTATACTACCCACACATATTATCTCCGTTGGGGAAAAACGATTACAAAAAATCACACAAGGGTTATGATAGAGAAAAAAATTATAATACTATATCCGGGGGTCAGTTTTAGAGGGACGGGACGAAAGCTAAGTGAGACATGTAGAGGACTTCAAGACGCTTCCAAAACATGGTTATAAAAGGAAAACGGACACCCGAAATCAAAAGTTATGGCCAAAAAATAAAATTTTCACCATCCAATGGCCAAAACCCCAATCGCCGCTTTCCATCCCTCCATCCGACATCGCCATCCTCCTTATGATCAAAATTACAACAAGAACAAGCAAAAAACCTACTACACATTATCTATGAAAAAATGCCTATACTACCCACACATATTATCTCTGTTGGGAAAAACGACACAAAAAAACACAAGGGTTATGATAGAGAAAAATATTATAATACTATCCGTGGGTCAGTTTTTTAGAGGACGGACGAAGGTTGTGAGACATGTAGAGGACTTCAAGACGCTTCCAAAACATGGTTATAAAAGGAAAAAAACGACACCCGAAAGTCAAAAAAGTATATGGCCAAAAAAACACCACCATCCAATGGGCAAAAAACCCCAATCGCCGCTTTCCAGATCCTCCATCCGACATCGCCATCCTTATGATCAAAATTATTACAACAAGAACAAGCAAAACCCTACTACACAATTATCTATGAAAAAAAAAAATGCCTATACTACCCACACATATTATCTCGTTGGGAAAAAAAACGATTACAAAATCACACAAGGGTTGAGAGAGAGAAAAATTATTATAATACTATCCGTGGGTCAAGTTTTAGAGGGACAAGGTTATGAGACATGTAGAGGACTTCAAGACGACGCTTCAAAAATGGTTATAAAAGGAAAACGGACACCCGAGTCAAAAAAAAGTTATGGCCAAAAAAGTTTCACCATCCAATGGCCAAAACCCCAATCGCCGCTTTCCAGATCCTCCATCCGACATCGCCATCCTTATCCTCAAAAAAATACAACAAGAACAAGCAAAACCCTACTACAATTATCTATGAAAAAAAAAAATGCCTATACTACCCACACATATTATCTGTTGGGAAAAAAATGATTACAAAATCACACAAGGGGTTGCGAGAGAGAAAAATTATAATACTATCCCCGGGGTCAGTTTTTAGAGGGACGAAAAAGTTGAGAGACATGTAGAGGACTTCAAGACGCTTCCAAAACATGGTTATAAAAAAAAAAAACGGACACCCGAAAGTCAAAAAGTTATGGCCAAAAAGTTTTTCACCATCCAATGGCCAAAACCCCAATCGCCGCTTTCCAGATCCTCCATCCGACATCGCCATCCTTGCGATCAAAATTACAACAAGAACAAGCAAAAACCCTACTACAAAGCTTATCTATGAAAAAAAAAATGCCTATACTACCCACACATATTATCTGTTGGGAAAAACGACACAAAATCACACAAGGGTTGATGATAGAGAAAAAAATTATATAATACTATCCGTGGGGGTCAAGTTTTAGAGGGACGGCGGTTATGAGACATGTAGAGAGAGGACTTCAAGACGCTTTCCAAACATGGTTATAAAAGGAAAAACGGACACCCGAGTCAAAAAGTTATGGCCAAAAAAAAAGTTTTTCACCATCCAATGGCCAAAACCCCAATCGCCGCTTCCAGATCCTCCATCCGACATCGCCATCCTTGCGATCAAAATTACAACAAGAACAAGCAAAACCCTACTACAAATATCTATGAAAAAAAAATGCCTATACTACCCACACATATTATCTCTGTTGGGAAAAACGATTACAAAATCACACAAAGGGTTGCGAGAGAGAAAAATATTATAATACTATCCGGTGGGTCAGTTTTTTTTTTACGACGGGAAAGCCGTGAGACATGTAGAGGACTTCAAGACGCTTTCAAAACATGGTTATAAAAGGAAAACGGACACCCGAAATCAAAAGTTATGGCCAAAAATAGTTTTTCACCATCCAATGGCCAAAAAACCCCAATCGCCGCTTTCCAGATCCTCCATCCGACATCGCCATCCTTATGATCAAAATTACAACAAGAACAAGCAAAAAAACCTACTACAAATTATCTATGAAAAAAAATGCCTATACTACCCACACATATTATCTCCGTTGGGAAAAACGATTACAAAAATCACACAAGGGTTAAGCGAGAGAGAAAAATATTATAATACTATCCGGTGGGTCAGTTTTTAGAGGGACGGCAAAGGTTATGAGACATGTAGAGGACTTCAAGACGCTTTCCAAACATGGTTATAAAAGGAAAACGGACACCCGAGTCAAAAAAAGTTATGGCCAAAAAAGTTTTTCACCATCCAATGGCCAAAACCCCAATCGCCGCTTTCCAGATCCTCCATCCGACATCGCCATCCTTGCGATCAAAATTACAACAAGAACAAGCAAAAAACCTACTACAACTATCTATGAAAAAAAAATGCCTATACTACCCACACATATTATCTCTGGGGAAAAAAAACATTACAAAATCACACAAGGGTTGCGAGAGAGAAAAAATATTATAATACTATCCGGTGGGTCAGTTTTTTAGAGGGACGGCGAAGCCGAGAGAGACATGTAGAGGACTTCAAGACGCTTCAAAAACATGGTTATAAAAGGAAAACGGACACCCGAAAGTCAAAAGTTATGGCCAAAAAAAAGTTTTTTCCCATCCAATGGCCAAAACCCCAATCGCCGCTTTCCAGATCCTCCATCCGACATCGCCATCCTTGCGATCAAAATTACAACAAGAACAAGCAAAACCCTACTACAATTATCTATGAAAAAAAAATGCCTATACTACCCACACATATTATCTCTGTTGGGAAAAAACGATTACAAAATCACACAAGGGTTATGAGAGAGAAAAAATATTATAATACTATCCCGGGGTCAGTTTTAGAGGGACGGCGAAGCCAAGAGACATGTAGAGGACTTCAAGACGCTTTTCAAAATGGGTTATAAAAGGAAAAACGGACACCCGAAAAAAAAAAGTTATGGCCAAAACAAGCTTTTCACCATCCAATGGCCAAAACCCCAATCGCCGCTTTCCAGATCCTCCATCCGACATCGCCATCCTTGCGATCAAAATTACAACAAGAAGAACAAGCAAAACCCTACTACAAAGCTTATCTATGAAAAAAAAATGCCTATACTACCCACACATATTATCTGTTGGGAAAAAACGATTACAAAATCACACAAGGGTTGCGAGAGAGAAAAATATTATAATACTATCCGGTGGGTCAAGTTTTTAGAGGGATGGCGAAAGTTTGCGAGACATGTAGAGGACTTCAAGACGCTTCAAACATGGTTATAAAAGGAAAAAAAACGACACCCGAAATCAAAAGTTATGGCCAAAAAAAATTTTCCCATCCAATGGCCAAAACCCCAATCGCCGCTTCCAGATCCTCCATCCGACATCGCCATCCTTGCATCAAAATTACAACAAGAACAAGCAAAACCCTACTACAAATTATCTATGAAAAAAAAATGCCTATACTACCCACACATATTATCTGGTTGGAAAAACGACACAAAATCACACAAGGGTTGCGATAGAGAAAAATATTATAATACTATCCGGTGGGTTAGTTTTTTTAGAGGGACGGGAAAGCCGTGAGACATGTAGAGGACTTCAAGACGCTTCCAAAACATGGTTATAAAAGGAAAAACGGACACCCGAGTCAAAAAAAAATGGCCAAAAACAATTTTCACCATCCAATGGCCAAAACCCCAATCGCCGCTTTCCAGATCCTCCATCCGACATCGCCATCCTTGCATCAAAATTACAACAAGAACAAGCAAAACCCTACTACAAAGCTTATCTATGAAAAAAAAAATGCCTATACTACCCACACATATTATTATCCGTTGGGAAAAACGACACAAAAAATCACACAAGGGTTGCGATAGAGAAAAATATTATAATACTATCCGGTGGGGTCAAGTTTTTAGAGGGACGGGGCTTGTGAGACATGTAGAGGACTTCAAGACGCTTCCAAACATGGTTATAAAAGGAAAAACGACACCCGAAGTCAAAAAAAGTATGGCCAAAAAAAAGTTTTCACCATCCAATGGCCAAAACCCCAATCGCCGCTTTCCAGATCCTCCATCCGACATCGCCATCCTTGCGATCAAAATTACAACAAGAACAAGCAAAAAAACCTACTACAGCTTATCTATGAAAAAAAAATGCCTATACTACCCACACATATTATCTGTTGGGAAAAACGATTACAAAATCACACAAGGGTTGGGTTAATAGAGAGAAAAAATTATAATACTATCCGTGGGGTCAGTTTTAGAGGGACGACGAAGTTGTGAGACATGTAGAGGACTTCAAGACGTTTCCAAAACATGGTTATAAAAGGAAAAAAACGACACCCGAAATCAAAAGTTATGGCCAAAATAGTTTTTTTCATCCAATGGCCAAAAACCCAATCGCCGCTTTCCAGATCCTCCATCCGACATCGCCATCCTTATGATCAAAATTACAACAAGAACAAGCAAAAAAACCTACTACAAATTATCTATGAAAAAAAAAAATGCCTATACTACCCACACATATTATCTTGTTGGGAAAAACGATTACAAAATCACACAAGGGTTATGATAGAGAAAAAATATTATAATACTATCCGGTGGGTCAGTTTTTTAGAGGGACGACGAAGCTAATGAGACATGTGTAGAGAGACTTCAAGACGCTTCCAAACATGGTTATAAAAGGAAAAACGGACACCCGAAATCAAAAGTTATGGCCAAAAAAAAGTTTTTTCACCATCCAATGGCCAAAACCCCCAATCGCTTTTCCAG
Organism: Stenogyne calaminthoides; assembly: GCA_037126765.1. Taxonomy (NCBI): domain Eukaryota; kingdom Viridiplantae; phylum Streptophyta; class Magnoliopsida; order Lamiales; family Lamiaceae; genus Stenogyne; species Stenogyne calaminthoides. The sequence goes on from JBBCBC010000002.1 coordinate 15,958,569, forward strand.
ATCCTCCATCCGACATCGCCATCCTTGCGATCAAAATTACAACAAGAACAAGCAAAACCCCTACTACAATTATCTATGAAAAAAAAAAAAATTACTACCCACACATATTATCCGTTGGGAAAAAAACGATTACAAAAAAACACAAGGGTTGCGATAGAGAGAAAAAAAATTATAATACTATCCCGGGGGTCAATTTTTAGGGACGACGAAGAAGGTGAGAGACATGTAGAGGACTTCAAGACGCTTTTCAAACATGGTTATAAAAGGAAAACGACACCCGAAAAGTCAAAAAGTTATGGCCAAAAATAGTTTTCACCATCCAATGGCCAAAAAAACCAATCGCCGCTTTCCAGATCCTCCATCCGACATCGCCATCCTCCTTGCATCAAAAATTACAACAAGAACAAGCAAAAACCCCTACTACAAAGGATCTATGAAAAAAAAAAATGCCTATACTACCCACACATATTATCTCGGGGAAAAAACGATTACAAAATCACACAAGGGTTGTGATAGAGAAAAAATATTATAATACTATCCGTGGGTCAGTTTTTAGAGGGACGGCGAAGTTGAGAGACATGTAGAGGACTTCAAGACGCTTTCCAAAAACATGGTTATAAAAGGAAAACGGACACCCGAAATCAAAAAGTTATGGCCAAAAAAAATTTTCACCATCCAATGGCCAAAACCCCAATCGCCGCTTTCCAGATCCTCCATCCGACATCGCCATCCTTATGATCAAAATTACAACAAGAACAAGCAAAACCCTACTACAAAGGATCTATGAAAAAAAAATGCCTATACTACCCACACATATTATCTCATTGGGAAAAAACGATTAAAAAATCACACAAGGGTTATGGGTTGAGAGAGAAAAAATTATAAATACTATCCGTGGGTCAGTTTTTAGAGGGACGGGCGAAAGCGAGAGACATGTAGAGGACTTCAAGACGCTTTCAAAACATGGTTATAAAAGGAAAAAAACGACACCCGAAATCAAAAGTTATGGCCAAAAAAAAATTTTCACCATCCAATGGCCAAAACCCCAATCGCCGCTTTCCAGATCCTCCATCCGACATCGCCATCCTTATGCATCAAAATTACAACAAGAACAAGCAAAAAAACCTACTACAAATTATCTATGAAAAAAAAAAATGCCTATACTACCCACACATATTATCTGTTGGGAAAAACGACATTACAAAATCACACAAGGGTTGCGATAGAGAAAAAAATTATTATAATACTATCCGGTGGGTCAATTTTAGAGGGACGACGAAGAAGTTGAGACATGTATGTAGAGGACTTCAAGACGCTTTCCAAACATGGTTATAAAAGGAAAAATGGACACCCGAAATAAAAAAGTATGGCCAAAAAGTTTTTTCCATCCAAATGCCAAAAACCCCCAATCGCCGCTTTCCAGATCCTCCATCCGACATCGCCATCCTTGCGATCAAAATTACAACAAGAACAAGCAAAACCCTACTACAAAGTCTATGAAAAAAAAAAAATATACTACCCACACATATTATCTGTTGGGAAAAAACGATACAAAATCACACAAGGGTTGCGATAGAGAAAAAAATATATAATACTATCCGGTGGGTCAAGTTTTAGAGGGACGGCAAAGCTATGAGACATGTAGAGGACTTCAAGACGCTTCCAAACATGGTTATAAAAGGAAAAACGGACACCCGAAAAAAAGTTATGGCCAAAAAAATTTTCACCATCCAATGGCCAAAACCCCAATCGCCGCTTTCCAGATCCTCCATCCGACATCGCCATCCTTGCGATCAAAATTACAACAAGAACAAGCAAAACCCTACTACAAATTATCTATGAAAAAAAAAAAAACCTATACTACCCACACATATTATCTCGTTGGGAAAAACGATTTCAAAATCACACAAGGGGTTATGAGAGAGAAAAAAATTATAATACTATCCGGTGGGTCAGTTTTTTAGAGGGACGGCGAAGCTATGAGACATGTAGAGGACTTCAAGACGCTTCCAAACATGGGTTATAAAAGGAAAAACGGACACCCGAAATCAAAAAAGTTATGGCCAAAAAAAGTTTTCACCATCCAATGGCCAAAAACCCCAATCGCCGCTTTCCAGATCCTCCATCCGACATCGCCATCCTTATGATCAAAATTACAACAAGAACAAGCAAAACCCTACTACAATTATCTATGAAAAAAAAAATGCCTATACTACCCACACATATTATCTGTTGGGAAAAAACGATTAAAAAATCACACAAGGGTTATGAGAGAGAAAAAATATTATAATACTATCCGGTGGGTCAATTTTTAGGGACGAAGGCAAAGCTGAGACATGTAGAGGACTTCAAGACGTTTCCAAACATGGTTATAAAAGGAAAACGGACACCCGAGTCAAAAAGTTATGGCCAAAACAGTTTTCACCATCCAATGGCCAAAACCCCAATCGCCGCTTTCCAGATCCCTCCATCCGACATCGCCATCCTTGCGATCAAAATTACAACAAGAACAAGCAAAAAACCCTACTACATAATCTATGAAAAAAAATGCCTATACTACCCACACATATTATCTCGTTGGGAAAAACGACACAAAATCACACAAGGGTTATGAGAGAGAGAAAAAATATTATAATACTATCCGGGGGGTCAGTTTTTAGGGGGACGAAAGCTGAGAGACATGTAGAGGACTTCAAGACGCTTCCAAACATGGTTATAAAAGGAAAACGGACACCCGAGTCAAAAAAGTTATGGCCAAAAAAAATTTTCACCATCCAATGGCCAAAAACCCCAATCGCCGCTTTCCATCCTCCATCCGACATCGCCATCCTTATGATCAAAATTACAACAAGAACAAGCAAAAAACCTACTACAAAGCTCTATGAAAAAAAAATGCCTATACTACCCACACATATTATCTCATTGGGAAAAAAACGATTACAAAAAATCACAAGGGTTGCGAGAGAGAAAAAAATATTATAATACTATCCGGTGGTCAATTTTTAGAGGGACGACGAAGCTGTGAGACATGTAGAGACTTCAAGACGCTTCAAACATGGTTATAAAAGGAAAACGGACACCCGAAAGTAAAAAAAGTTATGGCCAAAAAAAGCTTTTTTCACCATCCAATGGCCAAAACCCCAATCGCCGCTTTCCAGATCCTCCATCCGACATCGCCATCCTTGCATCAAAATTACAACAAGAACAAGCAAAACCCTACTACAAAGGATCTATGAAAAAAAAATGCCTATACTACCCACACATATTATCTGTTGGGAAAAACGATTACAAAATCACACAAGGGTTATGATAGAGAAAAAAAATTATAATACTATCCGTGGGTCAAGTTTTTAGAGGGACGACGAAGTTTAAGAGACATGTAGAGGACTTCAAGACGACGTTCCAAAACATGGTTATAAAAGGAAAAACGGACACCCGAAAGTCAAAAGTTATGGCCAAAAAAAGCCACCATCCAATGGCCAAAACCCCAATCGCCGCTTTCCAGATCCTCCATCCGACATCGCCATCCTTATGATCAAAAAAATTACAACAAGAACAAGCAAAACCCTACTACAAAGGATCTATGAAAAAAAAAATGCCTATACTACCCACACATATTATCTGTTTGGGAAAAAAACGATTACAAAATCACACAAGGGTTATGAGAGAGAAAAATATTATAATACTATCCGTGGGTGGGTCAGGGACTTTTAGAGGGAGGGACGAAAGAAACATGAGACATGTAGAGGACTTCAAGACGATTTCCAATGGCAAAAATGGTTATAAAAGGAAAAATCCGACATCACCCGAAAATTAAAAAGAAAAAGCAAAAACAAAAATGGCCAAAAAAATTTTTCACATCATCCAATGGCCAAAACCCCAATCGCCGCTTTCCAGATCCTCCATCCGACATCGCCATCCTTGCATCAAAATTACAACAAGAACAAGCAAAACCCTACTACAAAGGAAATCTATGAAAAAAAAAAAAAAAACTATACCCAATACCCACATCATATTATCCTTTGGGAAAAATTACAAAAATCACACAAGGGTTGGTTAAGAGAGAAAAAAATTAATTATAATACTATCCGTGGGGGTAAGTTTTAGAGGGACACAAGGGTTACGAAGAGAAAAATGGAGACATGAGAGGACTTCAAGACGTTTCAAAAAGACGGTTTCAAACATGGTTATAAAAGGAAAAAACGACACCCGAAATCAAAAAAGTTATGGCCAAAAAAACAATTTTTTCACCATCCAATGGCCAAAAACCCCAATCGCCGCTTTCCATCCTCCATCCGACATCGCCATCATCCTTGCGATCAAAATTACAACAAGAACAAGCAAAACCCTGCTACAGTTATCTATGAAAAAAAATGCCTATACTACCCACACATATTATCTGTTGGGGAAAAACGATTACAAAAATCACAAAGGGTTATGAGAGAGAGAAAAATATTATAATACTATCCGTGGGGTCAGTTTTAGAGGGACGGCGGGTTATGAGACATGTAGAGGACTTCAAGACGCTTCCAAACATGGTTATAAAAGGAAAAAAATGGACACCCGAAGTCAAAAAAAGTTATGGCCAAAAAAAATTTTTTCATCCAATGGCCAAAACCCCAATCGCCGCTTTCCAGATCCTCCATCCGACATCGCCATCCTTATGATCAAAATTACAACAAGAACAAGCAAAACCCTACTACAATTATCTATGAAAAAAAAATGCCTATACTACCCACACATATTATCCGTTGGGAAAAAAACGATTACAAAATCACAAGGGTTATGAGAGAGAGAAAAATATTATAATACTATCCGGTGGGTCAGTTTTAGAGGGACGGGAAAGTTGTGAGACATGTAGAGGACTTCAAGACGCTTCCAAAACATGGTTATAAAAGGAAAAAAACGACAACCGAAAAAAAAAGTTATGGCCAAAAACAGTTTTTCCCATCCAATGGCCAAAACCCCAATCGCCGCTTTCCAGATCCTCCATCCGACATCGCCATCCTTGCGATCAAAATTACAACAAGAACAAGCAAAACCCTACTACAAAGGATCTATGAAAAAAAAAAAATATACTACCCACACATTATTATCTGTTGGGAAAAAACGATTACAAAATCACACAAGGGTTGCGATAGAGAAAAAAATATTATAATACTATCCGTGGGGTTTTTTTTTAGAGGGACGACGAAGTTGAGAGACATGTAGAGGACTTCAAGACGCTTCCAAAACATGGTTATAAAAGGAAAACGGACACCCGAAAGTCAAAAGTTATGGCCAAAAAAGCTTTTTCCCATCCAATGGCCAAAACCCCAATCGCCGTTTCCAGATCCTCCATCCGACATCGCTCATCCTTGCGATCAAAAATTACAACAAGAACAAGCAAAACCCTACTACAATTATCTATGAAAAAAAATGCCTATACTACCCACACATATTATCTGTTGGGAAAAACGATTACAAAATCACACAAGGGTTATGATAGAGAAAAATATTATAATACTATCCGGTGGGTCAGTTTTTAGAGGGACGAAAAAAGCTATGAGAGACATGTAGAGGACTTCAAGACGCTCAAAACATGGTTATAAAAGGAAAAAACGGACACCCGAAATCAAAAGTTATGGCCAAAAATAATTTTCACCATCCAATGGCCAAAACCCCAAATCGCCGCTTTCCAGATCCTCCATCCGACATCGCCATCCTCCTTGATCAAAATTACAACAAGAACAAGCAAAACCCTACTACAAAATATCTATGAAAAAAAAATGCCTATACTACCCACACATATTATTATGTTGGGAAAAAACGATTACAAAAATCACACAAGGGTTGGTTGATAGAGAAAAAAATATTATAATACTATCCGGTGGGTCAAGTTTTTTTTAGGGACGGGAAAAAGTTAGAGACATGTAGAGGACTTCAAGACGCTTTCAAAAACATGGTTATAAAAGGAAAAAACGACACCCGAAAGTCAAAAAAAGTATGGCCAAAAAAGTTTTTCACCATCCAATGGCCAAAACCCCAATCGCCGCTTTCCAGATCCTCCATCCGACATCGCCATCCTTGCGATCAAAATTACAACAAGAACAAGCAAAAAACCCTACTACAATTATCTATGAAAAAAAAATGCCTATACTACCCACACATATTATCTCGTTGGGAAAAACGATTACAAAATCACACAAGGGTTGTTGAGAGAAAAATATTATAATACTATCCGTGGGTCAGTTTTTTAGAGGGACGGAAAGCTTTTGAGACATGTAGAGGACTTCAAGACGCTTTCCAAACATGGTTATAAAAGGAAAAAACACACCCGAAATCAAAAAAGTTATGGCAAAAAAAAAGCCACCATCCAATGGCCAAAACCCCAATCGCCGCTTTCCAGATCCTCCATCCCGACATCGCCATCCTTATGATCAAAATTACAACAACAAGAACAAGCAAAAACCCCTACTACAAATTATCTATGAAAAAAAAATGCCTATACTACCCACACATATTATCTCTGTTGGGAAAAAACGATTACAAAATCACACAAGGGTTATGAGAGAGAAAAATATTATAATACTATCCGGTGGGTCAGTTTTTTTAGGGACGAAAAAGCTGAGACATGTAGAGGACTTCAAGACGCTTTCAAAACATGGTTATAAAAGGAAAACGACACCCGAAAGTCAAAAGTTATGGCCAAAAAAGTTTTTCACCATCCAATGGCCAAAACCCCAATCGCCGCTTTCCAGATCCTCCATCCGACATCGCCATCCTTGCGATCAAAATTACAACAAGAACAAGCAAAACCCTACTACAGTTATCTATGAAAAAAAAATGCCTATACTACCCACACATATTATCTGTTGGGAAAAACGATTACAAAATCACACAAGGGTTGCGAGAGAGAAAAATATTATAATACTATCCGGTGGGTCAGTTTTTTAGGCGACGGTTGTCAGAGACATGTAGAGGACTTCAAGACGCTTCAAACATGGTTATAAAAGGAAAAACGGACACCCGAAAGTCAAAAGTTATGGCCAAAACAAGTTTTCACCATCCAATGGCCAAAACCCCAATCGCCGTTTCCAGATCCTCCATCCGACATCGCTCATCCTTGTGATCAAAATTACAACAAGAACAAGCAAAACCCTACTACAATTATCTATGAAAAAAATGCCTATACTACCCACACATATTATCTGTTGGGAAAAACGATTACAAAATCACACAAGGGTTGCGATAGAGAAAAATATTATAATACTATCCGGTGGGTCAGTTTTAGAGGGACGACGAAGCTGAGAGACATGTAGAGGACTTCAAGACGTTTCCAAAACATGGTTATAAAAGGAAAACGGACACCCGAAAAAAAAGTTTATGGCCAAAAACAGTTTTTCACCATCCAATGGCCAAAACCCCAATCGCCGCTTTCCAGATCCTCCATCCCGACATCGCCATCCTTGCGATCAAAATTACAACAAGAACAAGCAAAAAACCTACTACAATTATCTATGAAAAAAAAATGCCTATACTACCCACACATATTATCTCATTTGGGAAAACGACATACAAAATCACACAAGGGTTGCGAGAGAGAAAAAAATATTATAATACTATCCGGTGGGGTCAGTTTTTTTAGAGGGACGGAAGAAAGAGAGACATGTAGAGGACTTCAAGACGCTTCCAAAACATGGTTATAAAAGGAAAAACGACACCCGAAAGTCAAAAGTTATGGCCAAAAACAGTTTTCACCATCCAATGGCCAAAACCCCAATCGCCGCTTTCCAGATCCTCCATCCGACATCGCCATCCTTGCGATCAAAATTACAACAAGAACAAGCAAAAAACCCTACTACAAATATCTATGAAAAAAAAATGCCTATACTACCCACACATATTATCCGTTGGGAAAAAACGATTACAAAATCACACAAGGGTTGCATAGAGAGAAAAATATTATAATACTATCCGGGTGGGTCAGTTTTTTTTAGAGGACGGAAAGCTATGAGACATGTAGAGGACTTCAAGACGCTTTCCAAACATGGTTATAAAAGGAAAAACGGACACCCGAAATCAAAAGTTATGGCCAAAAAAAAGTTTTCACCATCCAATGGCCAAAACCCCAATCGCCATTTTCCAGATCCTCCATCCGACATCGCCATCCTTATGATCAAAATTACAACAAGAACAAGCAAAACCCTACTACAATTATCTATGAAAAAAAAAAAATGCCTATACTACCCACACATATTATCTGGTTGGGAAAAAACGATTACAAAATCACACAAGGGTTGTTGATAGAGAAAAAAATATTATAATACTATCCGGTGGGTCAGTTTTTTAGAGGGACGGCGAAAGTTGAGACATGTAGAGGACTTCAAGACGCTTTCAAAACATGGTTATAAAAGGAAAATGGACACCCGAAGTCAAAAGTTATGGCCAAAAAACAGTTTTTCACCATCCAATGGCCCGGCCAAAACCCCAAATCGCCGCTTCCCAGATCCTCCATCCGACATCGCCATCCTTATGATCAAAATTACAACAAGAACAAGCAAAAACCCTACTACAATTATCTATGAAAAAAAAAATGCCTATACTACCCACACATATTATCTGTTGGGAAAAAACGATTACAAAATCACACAAGGGTTGAGAGAGAAAAAAATTATAATACTATCCGTAAGGGTCAGTTTTTAGAGGGACGACGGTTAGAGACATGTAGAGGACTTCAAGACGCTTTCCAAACATGGTTATAAAAGGAAAAACGACACCCGAAAGTCAAAAGTTATGGCCAAAAAAATTTTCACCATCCAATGGCCAAAACCCCAATCGCCGCTTTCCAGATCCTCCATCCGACATCGCCATCCTTGCGATCAAAATTACAACAAGAACAAGCAAAAAACCCTACTACTACAAATTATCTATGAAAAAAAAAATGCCTATACTACCCACACATATTATCTCTGTTGGGAAAACGATTACAAAATCACACAAGGGGTTATGAGAGAGAAAAAAATATTATAATACTATCCGGTGGGTCAAGTTTTAGAGGGACGACGGGAAAAGCTGAGAGACATGTAGAGGACTTCAAGACGCTTTTCAAAACATGGTTATAAAAGGAAAAACGGACACCCGAGTCAAAAAGTTATGGCCAAAAAAAATTTTCACCATCCAATGGCCAAAACCCAATCGCCGCTTTCCAGATCCTCCATCCGACATCGCCATCCTTGCGATCAAAAATTACAACAAGAACAAGCAAAAACCCTACTACAAATTATCTATGAAAAAAATGCCTATACTACCCACACATATTATCTCTGTTGGGAAAAACGATTAAAAATCACACAAGGGGTTGGTTAGAGAGAGAAAAAAATTATAATACTATCCGTGGGTCGGGCTTTTAGAGGGACGGCAAAGCTGTGAGACATGTAGAGGACTTCAAGACGCTTTCCAAAACATGTTATAAAAGGAAAACGGACACCCGAAATAAAAAGTTATGGCCAAAAAAAGTTTTCACCATCCAATGGCCAAAACCCCAATCGCCGTTTCCAGATCCTCCATCCGACATCGCTCATCCTTGCGATCAAAATTACAACAAGAACAAGCAAAACCCTACTACAGTTATCTATGAAAAAAAAAAAATATACTACCCACACATATTATCTGTTGGGAAAAACGATTACAAAATCACACAAGGGTTGCGATAGAGAAAAAATATTATAATACTATCCGGTGGGTCAGTTTTAGAGGGACGGCGAAGCCATGAGACATGTAGAGGACTTCAAGACGTTTCGGAAACATGGTTATAAAAGGAAAACGGACACCCGAGTCAAAAGTTATGGCCAAAACAGTTTTCACCATCCAATGGCCAAAACCCCAATCGCCGTTTCCATCCTCCATCCGACATCGCCATCCTTGCGATCAAAATTACAACAAGAACAAGCAAAACCCTACTACAAATATCTATGAAAAAAAAAAATGCCTATACTACCCACACATATTATCTCGTTGGGAAAAACGATTACAAAATCACACAAGGGTTGCATGAGAGAAAAAAATATTATAATACTATCCGGTGGGTCAGTTTTTAGAGGGACGAAGCCAAGAGAGACATGTAGAGGACTTCAAGACGCTTCCAAAACATGGTTATAAAAGGAAAAACGGACACCCGAAAAAAAAGTTATGGCCAAAAAAGTTTTTTCACCATCCAATGGCCAAAACCCCAATCGCCGTTTCCAGATCCTCCATCCGACATCGCTCATCCTTATGATCAAAATTACAACAAGAACAAGCAAAACCCTACTACAGTTATCTATGAAAAAAATGCCTATACTACCCACACATATTATCTGTTGGGAAAAACGATTAAAAAATCACACAAGGGTTGCGATAGAAAAAATATTATAATACTATCCGGGGTGGGTCAATTTTTTTAGAGGGACGGCGAAGTTGTGAGACATGTAGAGGACTTCAAGACGCTTCCAAACATGGTTATAAAAGGAAAACGGACACCCGAAATCAAAAAGTTATGGCCAAAAAAAGTTTTCACCATCCAATGGCCAAAACCCCAATCGCCGCTTTCCAGATCCTCCATCCGACATCGCCATCCTTATGATCAAAATTACAACAAGAACAAGCAAAACCCTACTACATAAAGGATCTATGAAAAAAAAAATGCTATACTACCCACACATATTATCCGTTGGGAAAAAACGATTACAAAATCACACAAGGGTTATGATAGAGAAAAAAATATTATAATACTATCCGGTGGGTCAGTTTTAGAGGGGGACGGGAAAGTTGTGAGACATGTAGAGGACTTCAAGACGCTTTCAAAAACATGGTTATAAAAGGAAAACGGACACCCGAAAGTCAAAAGTTATGGCAAAAAAAGTTTTTTCCATCCAATGGCCAAAAAACCCAATCGCCGCTTTCCAGATCCTCCATCCGACATCGCCATCCTTATGATCAAAATTACAACAAGAACAAGCAAAACCCTACTACAAAGGATCTATGAAAAAAAAAATGCCTATACTACCCACACATATTATCTGTTGGGAAAAACGATTACAAAATCACACAAGGGTTATGATAGAGAAAAATATTATAATACTATCCCCGGTCGTTTTTTTTTTAGGACGGACAAAGTGTAGAGACATGTAGAGGACTTCAAGACGCTTTCCAAACATGGTTATAAAAGGAAAACGGACACCCGAAATCAAAAGTTATGGCCAAAAAAGCTTTTTTCACCATCCAATGGCCAAAACCCCAATCGCCGCTTTCCAGATCCTCCATCCGACATCGCCATCCTTATGATCAAAATTACAACAAGAACAAGCAAAAAACCTACTACAGCTTATCTATGAAAAAAATGCCTATACTACCCACACATATTATCTATGGGGGGAAAAAACGATTACAAAATCACACAAGGGTTATGATAGAGAAAAATATTATAATACTATCCCGGGGGTCAAGTTTTTTTTAGAGGGACGGTTGAGAGACATGTAGAGGACTTTCAAGACGACAAACATGTTTCAAACATGGTTATAAAAGAAAAAAAATCGACACCCGAAAAATTCAAAAGTTATGGCAAAAAAAAATTTTTTACCATCCAATGGCCAAAAAACCCAAATCGCCGCTTTCCATCCTCCATCCGACATCGCCATCCTTATGATCAAAATTACAACAAGAAACAAGCAAAAAAACCTACTACAAAAATGGATCTATGAAAAAAAAAATGCTATACTACCCACACATATTATCTGTTGGGGAAAAAACGATTACAAAAAATCACACAAGGGTTATGAGAGAGAAAAAAATATTATAATACTATCCCTGGGTCAGTTTTTAGAGGGACGGCGAAAGTTATGAGACATGTAGAGGACTTCAAGACGCTTTCAAAACATGGTTATAAAGGAAACGACACCCGAGTCAAAAGTTATGGCCAAAAAAAGTTTTCCATCCAATGGGCCAAAACCCCAATCGCGCTTTCCATCCCCTCCATCCGACATCGCCATCCTTATGATCAAAATTACAACAAGAACAAGCAAAACCCTACTACAAAGGATCTATGAAAAAAAAATGCCTATACTACCCACACATATTATCTGTTGGGAAAAACGACACAAAATCACACAAGGGGTTATGATAGAGAAAAAAATATATAATACTATCCGTGGGGTTCAATTTTAGAGGACGAAAAAAGTTAAGAGACATGTAGAGGACTTCAAGACGCTTCCAAAACATGGTTATAAAAGGAAAAACGGACACCCGAAAAAAAAAAGTTATGGCAAAAAAATAGTTTTCACCATCCAATGGCCAAAACCCCAATCGCCGCTTTCCAGATCCTCCATCCGACATCGCCATCCTTATGATCAAAAAATTACAACAAGAACAAGCAAAACCCTACAAATCCCTATACTACCCACACATATTATCTATGAAAAAAAAAAAAAAATCACACTATACTACCCACACATTATTATTCAAGACGCTTGGGAAAAAAATGATTAAAAAACAAAGGGTTCCGACATCGATCCGAGAGAAAAATATTATAATACTATCCGTACGGTCAAAAAATATTATTTTTAGAGGACGAAAAATAAATGAGACATGTAGAGGACTTCAAGACGACTTTCAAACATGGTTATAAAAGGAAAAAATGACACCCGAAGTCAAAAAAATATGGCCAAAAAAAACCCACCATCCAATGGCCAAAACCCCAATCGCCCAATTTCAAAACCCCAATCGCCATCCGATCCTCCATCCGACATCGCCATCCTTGCGATCAAAATTACAACAAGAACAAGCAAAAACCCTACTACAAAGATCTATGAAAAAAAAAAATGCCTATACTACCCACACATATTATCTGTTGGGAAAAAACGATTACAAAATCACACAAGGGTTATGATAGAGAAAAATATTATAATACTATCCGTGGGTCGTTAGAGGATTTAGGGACGGAAGACATTGAGACATGTAGACATGTCAGAGATGCTTCAAACATGGTTTAAAAAAAACATGTTATAAAAAGGAAAAAAAAAAAACACCATCCAATGGCCAAAACCCGAAAACCCCAATCGCCGCTTCCAAGTCCGACATCGCCAAAAAAAATCAAAATTACAACAAGAACAAGCATACAAAAAAAAAATCCTATTGCTTATCTATGAAAAAAAAAAATGCCCACCCACACATATTATCTGGTTGGGAAAAACGATTACAAAATCACACAAGGGTTCCAGAAAAAATATCCGATACATCCGTCCATCCTTTTAGGGACGCGATCAAATTACAAACAAGAACAAAAAAAAAAACCCTACTAAAAAATGGCCAAAATATCTATGAAAAAAATGCCTATAAACCCAATCATATATTCCTCCATCCGACATCGCCATCCTTGGAAAAATTACAACAAGAAAAGCAAAACCCCCTTTTATGATAGAGAAAAAAATTATAATACTATCCCGGTGGGTCATTATAAAATCAGAGGGATTAGAGAGAAAAATATTATAATACTATCCGTAGAGGAGGGATCAAGAAGCTTCCAAAACATGACTTCAAGAAAAATGGTTATAAAAGGAAAACGGACACCGAAGTCAAAAGTTATGGCCAAAAAAGTTTTTTTCCAATGGCCAAAACCCCAATCGCCGCTTTCCAGATCCTCCATCCGACATCGCCATCCTTGCATCAAAATTACAACAAGAACAAGCAAAACCCTACTACAATTATCTATGAAAAAAAAATGCTATATATACCCCCACACATATTATCTGTGGGAAAAAACGATTACAAAATCACACAAGGGGTTATGATAGAGAAAAATATTATAATACTATCCCGGTGGGTCAGTTTTAGAGGGACAAAAAAGATAGACATGTGTAGAGGACTTTCAAGACGATTCAAAACATGGTTAAAACATGGTTATAAAAAAAACTGACACCCGAAATCAAAAGTTATGGCCAAAAAAAGTTTTCACCATCCAATGGCCAAAAAACCCAATCGCCATTTCCAGATCCTCCATCCGACATCGCCATCCTTGATCAAAAAATACAAAAAGAACAAGCAAAACCCTACTAAATATCTAAAAAAATGCCTATACTACCCACACATATTATCCGTTGGGAAAACGATTACAAAATCACAAAAGGGTTACGATAGAGAAAAATATTATAATACTATATCCCATCCGGTCAGTTTTTAGAGGGACATGCTTTTTAGTTACAAACATGAACATGTAGAGGACTTCAAGACGCTTTCCAAACATGGTTATAAAAAGGAAAACGACAACACCGAAGTCAAAAAGTTATGGCAAAAAAAAAATTTTTCCATCCAATGGCCAAAACAAAATCGCTGCTTTCCAGATCCCTCCATCCGACATCGCCATCCTCCTTATCAAAATTACAACAAGAACAAGCAAAAACCTACTACATGCTTATCTATGAAAAAAAAAAATATACTACCCACACATATTATCTTGTTGGGAAAAAACAAAAAAAATCACACAAGGGTTATAATACTATAGAGAAAAAAATTATAAATACTATCCAAGTGGGTCAAAGAGGAATAATCAAAAAGTGAGACATGTAGAGGACTTCAAAGACGCTTCAAACATGGTTATAAAAGGAAAAAGAACACCCGAAAAAGTCTTAAGGGCCAAAAACATTTTCACCATCCAATGGCCAAAACCCCAATCGCCGCTTTCCATCCTCCATCCGACATCGCTTATCCCTCCATGGATCAAAAAATTACAACAAGAACAAGCAAAAACCCTACTACAAATATCTATGAAAAAAATGCCTATACTACCCACACATATTATTATCTGGGGAAAAAAACGACATTACAAAATCACAAAAGGGTTGGTAAAAATAGAGAAAATATTATAATACTATCCATCCGGGTCAGTTTTTTTAGGGACAAATTTCGATCATGAGACATGTAGAGGACTTCAAGACGTTTCCAAAACATGGTTATAAAAGGAAAAAACACACCCGAGTCAAAAATTATGGCCAAAAAAAAAATTCACCATCCAATGGCCAAAACCCCAATCGCCGCTTTCCAGATCCTCCATCCGACATCGCCATCCTTGCATCATCAAAATACAACAAGAAACAAGCAAAACCCTACTACAATTATCTATCTAAAAAAAAAAAACTATACCACACATATATATCTCTTGGGGAAAAACGACATAAAAATCACACAAGGGTTGCGAGAGAAAAAATATTATAATACTATCCGGGGGTCAATTTTTAGAGGGACGACAAGCTTGAGAGACATGTAGAGGACTTCAAGACTTCCAAACAAACATGGTTATAAAAGGAAAAACTGACACCCGAAAAAAAGTTATGGCCAAAAAAATATTTCCATCCAAATGGCCAAAACCCCAATCGCCGCTTTCCAGATCCTCCATCCGACATCGCCATCCTCCATCCGAAATTACAATCAAGAAGCAAAAACCCATAAAATTACAACAAGAACAACCCAAACCCTAAAACGACAAAAATCACACAAAAAAAAAAATATTATAATACTATCCGGGGTCATATTTTATCTATGATATTAAAAACATGTAGAGGAAACGCTATCAAACATGGTTATAAAATTATGAGTTTATAAAAAAAATTACCATCCAAAGGCTCAAACATAGAGAAAATATTATAATACTATCCCCAATCGAAATCAAAATATTTTATCCAAAAATCAAAATCCTCCATCCGAATCGATTATCCTTGAAAATTACAACAAGAACAAGAAAACTTCAAGACGCTTTTCAAACATGGTTATAAAAGGAAACTACCCACCAAATTATTATCTTATGGGAAAAAACGACATTTTAAAATCCAATGGCAAAACCCCAATCGAGAAAAAAAATATCCCATCCTACATCACCATCCTCACAATCAAAATTACAACAAGAACAAGCAAAAACCCTCAAGACGCTTAAAACATGGTTATAAAAAAAAAAACCTATACTACCCACACATATTATATGGCCCAAAAAACGACACAAAAAAATCACATCCAATGGCCAAAAGAGAAAATATTATAATACTATCCCCGTCATCATTAGATCCTTAAAGAAAAATTAGAACAAGAACAAGAAAACCCTCCAAAATATGGTTATAAAAAAAAAAATATACTACCTACCCAAACATATTATTATGGCCAAAAAAAAAATTACATCCAATCACACAAACCCCAATCGAAAAATATTATAATACTCCATCCGACATCGCCATCCTTCCTGATCAAATGTTAAACAAGTAAAACCCTTTACAAAAAAAAAAAAGATATTTTCCAAAAAAAAAACCCTACTACAAAATCCAAAGGCCAAAAACCCAATCGACTATCCCACATCGCCATCCTTGATCAAAAAATTACAACAAGAACAAGCAAAACCCTACAATCTGTGGGGGAAAACGAAATTACAAAATCACACAAGGGTTAAGATAGAGAGAAAAATATTATAATACTATCCGGTGGGTCAAGCTTTTAGAGGGACGGCGGTTGATGACATGTAGAGGACTTCAAGACGTTTCCAAACATGGTTATAAAAGGAAAAATGGACACCCGAAAGTCAAAAGTTATGGCCAAAAATAGTTTTCACCATCCAATGGCCAAAACCCCAATCGCCGCTTTTCAGATCCTCCATCCCACATCGCTCATCCTTGCGATCAAAATTACAACAAGAACAAGCAAAACCCTACTACAGCTTATCTATGAAAAAAAAATGCCTATACTACCCACACATATTATCTCTGTGGGAAAAACGATTACAAAATCACACAAGGGTTATGAGAGAGAAAAATAATATTATAATACTATCCGGTGGGTTTTTTTAGGGACTTCAAAGGTTATGAGACATGTAGAGGACTTCAAGACGCTTCCAAACATGGTTATAAAAGGAAAACGGACACCCGAAATCAAAAGTTATGGCCAAAACAGTTTTCCATCCAATGGCCAAAACCCAATCGCCGCTTTCCAGATCCTCCATCCGACATCGCCATCCTTGCGATCAAAATTACAACAAGAACAAGCAAAACCCTACTACTACAAATTATCTATGAAAAAAAATGCCTATACTACCCACACATATTATCTGTTGGGAAAAACGATTACAAAATCACACAAGGGTTGTGATAGAGAAAAAATATTATAATACTATCCGGTGGGTCAGTTTTAGAGGGACGACGAAGCTGTGAGACATGTAGAGGACTTCAAGACGTTTCCGAAACATGGTTATAAAAGGAAAACGGACACCCGAGTCAAAAGTTATGGCCAAAACAGTTTTCACCATCCAATGGCCAAAAACCCCAATCGCCGTTTCCAGATCCTCCATCCGACATCGCCATCCTTGCGATCAAAATTACAACAAGAACAAGCAAAACCCTACTACAAATATCTATGAAAAAAATGCCTATACTACCCACACATATTATCTCATGGGAAAAACGACTAAAAAAACACAAAAGGGTTGCGATAGAGAAAAATATTATAATACTATCCGGTGGGTTAGTTTTAGATGGACAACGTTGCTGTGTGACATGTAGAGGACTTCAAGACGTTTCCGAAACATGGTTATAAAAGGAAAACGGACACCCGAGTCAAAAGTTATGGCAAAAAAAGTTTTTCACCATCCAATGGCCAAAACCCCAATCGCCGTTTCCAGATCCTCCATCCGACATCGCTCATCCTTGCGATCAAAATTACAACAAGAACAAGCAAAACCCTACTACAGTTATCTATGAAAAAAAATGCCTATACTACCCACACATATTATCTGTTGGGAAAAACGATTACAAAATCACACAAGGGTTGCGATAGAGAAAAAATTATAATACTATCCGGTGGGTCAATTTTAGAGGGACGACAAAAGCTGTGAGACATGTAGAGGACTTCAAGACGTTTCCGAAACATGGTTATAAAAGGAAAACGGACACCCAAATCAAAAGTTATGGCCAAAACAGTTTTCACCATCCAATGGCCAAAACCCCAATCGCCGTTTCCAGATCCTCCATCCGACATCGCTCAAAATTACAACAAGAACAAGCAAAACCCTACTACAGTTATCTATGAAAAAAATGCCTATACTACCCACACATATTATCTGTTGGGAAAAACGATTACAAAATCACACAAGGGGTTGGGATAGAGAAAAATATTATAATACTATCCGGAGGTCAGTTTTAGAGGGACGGCGAAGTTGTGAGACATGTAGAGGACTTCAAGACGTTTCCAAAAACATGGTTATAAAAGGAAAAACGGACACCCGAAGTCAAAAAAGTTATGGCCAAAAACAAGCTTTTCCCATCCAATGGCCAAAACCCCAATCGCCGTTTCCAGATCCTCCATCCGACATCGCTCATCCTTGCGATCAAAATTACAACAAGAACAAGCAAAACCCTACTACAGTTATCTATGAAAAAAAAATGCCTATACTACCCACACATATTATCTGTTGGGAAAAAACGATTACAAAATCACACAAGGGTTGCGAGATAGAGAAAAAATTATAATAATATATCCCGTGGGTCAGTTTTTAGAGGGACGGCGAAGTTGTGAGACATGTAGAGGACTTCAAGACGTTTCAAAACATGGTTATAAAAGGAAAAACGGACACCCGAAATCAAAAGTTATGGCCAAAAAATAGCTTTTCACCATCCAATGGCCAAAACCCCAATCGCCGCTTCCAGATCCTCCATCCGACATCGCCATCCTTATGATCAAAATTACAACAAGAACAAGCAAAACCCTACTACAAAGGATCTATGAAAAAAAAAAATGCCTATACTACCCACACATATTATCTGTTGGGAAAAACGATTACAAAATCACACAAGGGTTGCGATAGAGAAAAATATTATAATACTATCCGGTGGGTCAGTATTAGAGGGACGGCGTGAGACATGTAGAGGACTTCAAGACGTTTCTGAAACATGATTATAAAAGGAAAACGGACAACCGAGTCAAAAGTTATGGCCAAAACAACCATCCAATGGCCAAAACCCCAATCGCCGCTTTCCAGATCCTCCATCCGACATGACTTTTTAGGCATTTACATATATCCTCTCCCTGGCTTGGACACCCCCGGACGTAGTCTGATTCCAAAGACGAACCGGGTCACCAATTTCTTTGTCTCTTTCCCTAATTCGAGTGCCTTTAGCATACACATTTCATAATAATTATTGTTTAACTGAGTAGATAATAACCAGTTACAACAATTGGCGCCGTCTGTGGGAATCATTTCTTGAGAAAGTTCATCAATTCTTAAGGAGACCTCACCTTCCGAACTCTAAGAAAAGCAAATGGCAATCAACCAGGGGAAAGCTATAATTGTAAATGAAACCGACGTTCGTGACGGCGTCAAGGTTTCACTGAGTTCTCAACCCACTCATCGGGCAACCCCGACTGGTTCCCCCGACTGGTGGAATCTTATCCAAACACCGGAGGATGCCAAAGCGGTGATGGCCGTCCTCAATAAGAAACATCTCAATTTCGGCGCTGAGGAGGAACAGCCCCCAGCCAAGAAAACAACCCATGACGCCGGAACCTCCAAGGGTAAACGTTATGACGGAAAAGGGACGGTCCATGGGCCAACTGGCATATAACGCGGCTAAACATGCCATTTTCGGAACCACCGGGCCCTGGACAGACCAGCGGGTTCGAATAGTGTGTTCACCCACCTCGGAAGCCAAGCGGCCCGGACGGCCCTCATGAGGGGCGGGGACGAAGCTCACTCTCAACTACGCCATGATGAACAGGTGGAAAGAGATCTTGCCATGGCCCTGGACATGCACCACGGAGGGTCGCCGAGACATTCGGCATACCACCATGGTCACGGGCAGGGGGCCAGTAACCTGCGCGATGCTCAGGTCGCGGCATTGGCTAGGACCGTCCAACAGCTGTTGGAAAAGGTGGGTAACCAGGATGGACCATCTGGGTCTAACAATGACCTAGTCATCCCAGATTCACCATTGGGAATTATGATCACTCTGGCACCTGCCTAGAGGAAAATCAGCATAGCGGCTCTAGATCGCTACAACGGGAGTACAGACCCCAGAGTCCATATGGTGAAGTACAATGCGTATAAGGCCTCAATGGGGGCATCAGATGCGACGAAGTGTAGACTTTTCTCCCTGACGCTGAGCGACCAGGCCCACATGTGGTACACTTCGCTGCCATCTCTCTCCATTGATACTTTTGAGCAACTGGCTCGATTATTCTTGGGCCACTATACGGCGATGGCGCCCTAACCTGCGATAAGGCAGAGGCTCATGAACATGCGTCAGGGGGAGACGGAGTCAGATCCTATGTTGAGGGGATCGATAGACTCATCATTGAAGGCGACCCCATTGGGGACGAGGCCAAGCTGCTGGGGGCAGTATCTGGCCTCAGAAGAGGAACCAAGCTATGGCGGCGCATGACCGCCGACTACCCGACCAGCTATGCCAATTTCAGGAATAGGGCCAGCGACCTCATCCATACCATGGAATTGCTAGAGACCCGGCTCTCAGAGACAAAGAAAGTCGCGGAGCCCAAGAAAGGTTCCAAGAAAACCGGGGTTCATTACATGACACCCGGCAGCTTCAAACCGTTTGAGGAGTCCATTCTGGTGAAACTGATGGAGGCTCTGGGTATGACGCCTGGTAACGTTTATACCCAGATCCAGGGACGAGACATGTTGCGAGCACCCCGCCCCATGAAAGATAAAAGCCGGCAAAACTCGAAAAAGTATTGCCACTATCATGACCAGAGGGGACACTACACCAGCGAGTGTCGAGATATGTTGAAGCAATTGTGGAAGCTTTATAAAGATGGGCGGCTGAATGAGTTTGTCAAGAATCCTCGGGCAAACAATCAGGGGGGGCAAGGTTGGCAGCATGACCACCAACCCGGGCCGGGAGATCGGGTGCAAAGAGAGCCCGTGATAAGGGCCGCACAGGGCGAGCTGCCTGTGCCACCCATACCAGAGGGCACAGGAGGTCGTGTCATCCACACTATCTCGACCCTTGCCACGATAGGGGGCCTGTCTACAGCCACCTCATCAAAGTGTCGCCTAAAGGCGAAAGTCAGGGCAATAGAGAATGCCCAAAGAATGTTTCTACCCATCTTGGCTGTGACCGAAGAAACCCACAAAATTGAGTTCGGTGAAATAGACAAAGCTGGAGTCGTGTACCCGAACATCGACCTATTGGTCATAAAGGCCAATATCATGGGGACGACTGTATGCCGGATGTTGGTCGATGGGGGGGCCTTTTGCAACATTATGTTTAAAAAGAACCTAGACCAACTCGGGGATTACGAAGCATACATCACCCCCTGCGATCATACAGTGAAGGGCTTCGGGAACGCGACGGTCAAACCTCTGGGCATGATCCGCCTGTCTGTGGTGCTTGTATCCACCTTGGATGAGAAGGTCAGGAACACTAGGCTCCTAGATTTCCATGTAATCGACCTCCCGAGCACGTATAACGGCTTCCTCGGGAGGCCATTTGAGCACGAATTTGAGGCTGCGTCCTCCACCGTTAAAGGTGACCAAGTGGATGCGAGAGGCTGTTTGCTTTATTTTTCACCTTATTTAAATTCAGCACGCACGTCTAGTCGCCACATAATGACACTGGATCACAAAATGCATGATAACATGATGGATACTGAAAAGAAAAATAAGAAGAGGAAGTGTGATGAGTTTGATCCAAGAATGGGTCCAGAGCCCGAAGATTTTATACTCGAGGCCGAGATAGATGATCCACGACTTGAGGGACCTAGAGTGGTACCCGTGGAGGAACTCGAAAGGGTCAAGGTGGACCCAGCCCAGCCAGACCTAGAGATCATCATTGGGTCCAAAATTCCCGACGACATGAAGATTGAAGTCGTCGACTTCCTCAAGAATAACCTGGACATTTTCGCTTGATCACACAAGGATATGGTCAGGATCGATCCTGAGATCGCATGTCACCGGTTACACATTGACCCGCCCGAAAACCAGTAGCTCAGAAAAGAAGGAAATTTGGTCTAGAAAAATATGCGACTCTCGCTGAAGAGGTAAAGAAGTTGCTCGACAACGACCTGATCATGCAGGCAGACCAACCATAGTGGGTCGTAAATGCGGTCCTCGTAAAGAAGTCAAATGGGACTTGGCGACTTTGCATCGATTTCACAAATCATAACGAGGCATGCCCCAAGGACTTCTTCCTAATGCCGAATATCAACCACTTAATCGACAATACGGTGGGCCATGAGATGATGTCTTTCATGGACGCGTTTGCCGGATACCATCAGATAGCTATGCACGACCCGACAGGCAGCACACTTCATTTTTAATAGAGAAGAACATATACTATTGGAAGAGAATGCCTTTTGGTTTGAAGAATGTCAGGGCAACGTATCAAAGGCTGGTCAACAGTATGTTTGTTGAGCAGATAGGCAAGTCGGTGGAAGTGTACGTTGACGACATTGTCTTGAAGAGTCTGAAAAAGGAAGATCATTTGGCTCATCTGGCGCAAGCCTTCGAGATACTCAGGAAGTATAATATGAAACTCAACCCGAAAAAGTGCAACTTCGGAGTGGAGTCAGGGAAGTTCCTAGGGGATCTGGTCAGCAGGCGGGGGATTGAAGTAAACCCAGCCAACGTGCAGGCTATCTTGGATATGGGGGCCCCCAAAACCAAAAAGGACATTAAAAAACTGACGGGGTGCCTTGCCGCTCTGAACAGATTCATCTCATTGGTCATTAATGTAGCAGAGCATTAAATGAATGTTGACCTCAATTGTTGTCTGAGCCAAAGGATCTGTGCACAGCATCTTCCTGCAGCCATATATTCAGCTTCAGTAGTACTTGTTGCTACTGAGGTCTGTTTCTTCGAAAACCAAGATATCAGCTTGCTTCCTAGAAATTGACAAGTTCCTGAAGTGGACTTTCTGTCAATTCTGCAACCTCCATAATCAGCATCTGAGTAACCACTTAACTCTAGGTTATCATCAGCTGGATGCCATAATCCACTATTCACTGTGCCTTTAAGATATTTCAGTATCTTTTTGGCAGCCTCCATGTGACTAGCCTTAGGATTAGCTTGGTATCTTGCACATATCCCAACAGCAAATGTTATATCCGGCCTACTTGTTGTGAGATAGAGCAATGATCCAATGATTCCTCTATAATCAGTATGACTTACTGATTTGCCTTCAGAATCAGGATCCATCTTGTAGTTAGTATTCATAGGAATCCTAACTGCATTGCAATTCTGTACACCATATTTGACAATCAGATCTCTGGTGTACTTTGCCTGGTTGATGAATATTCCTTCCTTTGATTGTTTCACTTGAAGTCCTAGAAAGAAATTCATCTCTCCCATCATTGACATCTCAAACTTGCCTTTCATCAGTGTTGAAAACTTTTCACACAGCTGATGGTTTGGAGATCCAAAAATGATGTCATCAACATATATCTGAACTAGTAAAATATCTTTCCCATCCTCTATCCTGAACAGAGTTCTATCAACAGTTCCTTTGACAAAACCATGGTCAAGAAGAAAACGAGAAAGAGTATCATACCATGCTCGGTGTGCTTGCTTAAGACCATACAAAGCTTTTCTTAGCTTTGTAAACTTGGTCATTCTGTTTGAAACCGGAGGTTGTTCCACATAAACCTCTTCTTTAAGCACGCCGCTCGAAAATGCACTTTTCACATCCATCCGATGGATATGAACTTCATGTGGGCAGCATAAGCAAGAAACAAACCGATGGCTTCTAGTCTTTTGCAAAAAAAGTGCAAAGGTTTCATCATAATCCAAGCCTTCTTCTTGGGAATAACCTTGTGCAACTAGCCTTGCCTTGTTTCTTACAATGTTGTTGTTTTCATCTCTTTTTTTCTTGAAAACCCACTTGGTTCCAATGACATTGTGCCTTTCAGGTCTATCTACCAACTCCCATACTTCATTCCTTGAGAATTGATTCAGCTCATCTTGCATAGCAGTAATCCAATAAGAATCTTGTAGAGCTTCATTAATCTCAGCAGGTTCTTTCTCTGATAGGAAGCAGCAGAATAGTGCACTCTCACCATGGAACCTTCTTGTCTTAACTCCTTCAGTTAGATCACCCACAATCTGACTTGTAGGATGACTATCTAACCATTTCCTTTTTGATGTTCCCCCTTCAATAGTATCCTCAACATTTAAAATGTTAGGTTCGATTAAATCGAAGAACTCGGGGAACAACGAGAAAGGAGAAAGTGAATCATCTTCCTCGATGGAAATTTATTCGAAACATTGTCGAGACATTTGTTCCCCTTTGGTTGATAGATTCAAAATTTGCCTCAGCTGTGACCACATCTTCATTGGCATCACATACCTGAGTCTGAACTAGTGTCTGTTCAGATTGGTCACCTTTGGAGTGTTGGTTTTCCTGAGTCTCACCATCCTGATTTCCATCCTGAACTTCTTTATCTGAGTCTGAGTCACTCCAGTCATAGATAGTGACTGACTTCTTCTTTTCTGGTTCAGTGGATGATTTATCTTTTTGTTTCAGGCTTAATCTGGTGATCCTCTTAGTCAGTTCTTCTTCAAGATCATTGTTCTGTTTCTTACGAACACAAATAGTTTCATCAAAAACAACATGAGGTGTTTCCTCCACAATAAGAGTCCTACTGAGGTTGTAAACTCGAAAGCTTTCTTGACTTGAAATATCCTAAGAATATTCCTTCATCAGCTTTACTATCAAAAGTTTTCAACTGATCTTTACCATTATTGTGTATGAAACACTTGCAACCAAACACACGAAAGAAAGAAACAAGAGGCTTCCTTTCATTCCAAAGCTCATAAGGTGTTTTGCCTTGACTCTTGGTCGATGGGATCTATTCTCATGAGTAGCATGCAGTGTTGACAGCTTCAGCCCAAAATCTTTTAGGAATATCAGCTTCAGCTATCATTGTCCTTGCAGCTTCTTTCAGAGTCCTGTTTCTTCTTTCAGCAACACCATTTTGTTGAGGGGTCCTTGCAGCTGATGTTTCATGAGAAATTCCATTTCTTTGCTGATAATCGAATATAATATGATTTATAAATTCGCCTTTTGTCGATCTCGATTTTGACCACACTCGATTTTTTCTCAATCTTGAGCCTTTTCAATAATTACGGCGACTTTATCTGGAGTCTCTTTCTTCTTGAGTAAGAATATGACCCAAGTATATCTCGAGTAGTCATCAACTACTACCAATGTGTATTTCCGCCATTAGTGCTCACAGGGTGTTATAGGACCAAAAAGATCCATATGAAGTAATGAAGTATTCTTTCAAAGTAGAAACCTCAACTTTACTTTTAAATGATGCTCTTATCTGTTTGCCTTTCTGGCATGCATCACAAATATGTTCCTTACTGAACACTTCGTTAGGTAACCCTCTTACAAGAGCTAATCTTGCAAGCTTGTTCAGGGTTTTGAAATTTAGGTGATTCATTCTTTTATGCCATAACCAATTTGTATCTGTGGAACTTTTAGCAACTAAACATATATCTTTAGGAGTTGAACTCCAATCGACCAAGATACACATTCCCTTTTCTTGTACCCGGTCGGTAGTATTTTTACGTGATGTATCATCTTTCACAAAACATAAGTTCTTAGAGAACTCAACATTAAAACCTTTATCACAGAATTGGCTAATTGAAAGCAAGTTATGCTTCAATCCAGATACATATGAAACACCATGGATATGAACTGAGTCGATTTCCAAAGTTCCATATCCTTGAGTTTTTCCTTGAGTTATCTCCAAAAGTGATCTCAGGCCTCTTTTTGTTCAACATAGTCATCGAGTATCTTCTTGTATCCTCGCCATATGTCTTGAACATCCACCGTCAAGATACCATATATCGAGCTTTTTTTCATCTCTGCTCATCGATGCCATGTGATCTTTAGTCGATTCGGTGCCTTGTTTTCCTCCTGAAAAACAATTTAATTCTTAGGTACCCAATTTGTGTAGGGTCCTACAAGGTTAGATGGTCCCTTTGGGGATCCAATTTGCCTAACAACTCTAATCACTTTAGAGTGGCTGATCTGTCTTCCATAAACATCTACATACACACATTTACTACTCGAGGGGTGCCTTAGCGGTTTTTACGTGTATGAGTGCTGGCCTTAGCATGAACATGGGCTTTTGAATTCTTCTTTGGTTCAAGCCTTTTGTTCCATTGCTTTGGCTTCTGTGCAGCTGGTCTGAATCTTTGTTGACTTGGGTTCAGGTAACCTTTACCCTTAGGCAAGTGGGGTTTAGGTTGCCTGTACTGAAATATGGGTCTTTCAGTATACTGAGGACTTGGTCTCTTCAGTTGAGAATATCTCTGCTGAGTGTTTCTCCTCTGAAGATTCCTCTGATGGTTCAGTGTAGATCCTTTCAAGTTTACATTCTTAGCCTGAGGCTTTGAAGTACTTGCCTAAAATTTTCCAACTGACTGCTCAGGTTTTCTAGCCTTCACCTGAATTTTGGGCTTTCTAACCTGATCATTCAGTTTTACTGAAACCATAGGTCTTTTTCCCTTGTCTACAACCTTGGGCATTACTTCAGATTGAAGTGTAGGTGCCACTGATTTAACAAAGATTGTCCTCTTGCTACTTGATGCAGCATTCAGATGACCTTGTGAGGTTCCCCCTGGAATGTATCCCAATCCAGATTTTATAGTGGCAGATCTCTGGTAACTCTGAATTTCATCTATTACTTTAGATGCATTATTCAATAGAGTTAACTTCTTCTGTGCACTATCCTCACAGTTCTGTAGAGTTTCATGCTTCTCAGAGAGGTCATTGAACTTAGTTACGATTAAATTTGAATTTCTTGATGGATTTCTCTAGCTTTTTCGATTAGGGTCTCTATCAACTTCTCTTTCTCGAGAGTTGTACTTTCGAGAACATCCGATTCATCAAGAGCTACCATAAATTGAGAAGTGATTTCGTTTTGCTAAAGTCTTTCCATTTTAGATTTTTCACAGATTCAGCTTATTATTCTGCTCTTGAGTTTTATTTAGCATCCCTTGCAAAAAAAAGATAGTCCTTCATCAGATTCTCAAAAGAATCCATCGAGTCAAAATATTGTTTTTAATGGAACTTGAAAACTCTTGTGCTAGTGTAGGAGCAACAACAGATGAAAGAAGTTTACCTCCTCAATGGCCATCGACCGGATGTCATCACTTTCATTTGTCGAGAATATCTCATCTGAAGAGCTAGATTCCTCTTCGAGTGTTCTTCTTCTGAAACCATGGCCTTTTTTGTTTGAGAACTTCGGTCTCTTTTTAGCTTGTCTTTCTTTTCTCTCCTTAGCACTCAATTTTGGACAATCATCTTTGAAGTGACCTTTCTTTTGACAATTATAGCATCTGTTGGCATCATCATCCCGATCATTTTCTTCCTTGGACTTGAGTCCTTCTTTTGCGGATGAAGATCCTTCACTTTTCGAGTCCTTCTTCTTCTCGGTTGATCCGTCCTCGGGTTTCTTCTCGGTACACGTAGTTCTGTAAAAAGCTTTTGTATTTTCCAAATCTATTATTAAGTCCGTCAAACCTTCTTGCCATCGGTTGCTAGCTTTTCCTCAAGCTCATCCCGATGTTTGGCATGGGGGTTCTCGGACTCTTTAGTTTTGAGTTTTTATCTTTGGCTTTTAAAAGCCACATTCTTACTTGATGAAGAATCATCTTTCTTTGTCGGCCTTTTTTTGGATTTCTTATCAATTACAAATTCATAGGCTTTTCAAATTCGGAGAAGACTTGTTGGTATGGCATTGAACTAATGTTCTTGGTGTTTTCAATCACCACTGCATGAATATCCCATTTCTTAGAAAGACCTCTAAGAATTTTCAATGCCACTTCTCTTTGTGGATATTTCTTTCCAAGTGCATTTAGATCATTCATGATGCTAGTGAATCTGACTTCCAATTTGTCTATTGATTCACCTTCATCCATTTCAAAACTATCAAACTTTCCAATTGCCACTGAAAGTTTGTTTTCTTTTATATGATCTATGCCTTGGCACATAACAGCTAGTGTATCCCATATTTCCTTAGCAGTATTACAGTGAGAGATCATTCCCATCACACCATCATCAATTGTACTGTATAGTGTGTCTTTTGCAATGTAGTCTAGATTGACTAACTTTCTCTCCTCAGGAGTTAGTTAGTCATCAGACTTAGGAAATTCTGCTCTAGGATCAATTTTCTCTTCTTCTGTAATTCTGGGATTCACCACTGTAAATTTGAATGGTCCTTGAGAAACCACTCTCCACATACGCTCATGTTTGGAATACAGATGAGCCTGCATTCTCAGTCTCCATAGATCATAGTTCTCTACTGAGAACATGGGAAGTTTTTTAGAAGACATTTTTCTGATCTTTTGAAAAGAAAAAAAATTTCAGCAAATAAGATCAGTTCAGATAGACCACAAGTATTTTTTGAAAATAAAACTTGGTCAACACAGCAGGTGGTCAAGTTTGAACCCTTGCTCTGATACCACTTGTTGGTCCCGGTGAGAACGAGTCATACACGTGTATGGGGGGGAATACACGTGTTCAGTGATTTTAAAACTTTTTCTTCTTCGAGGTCACTTGGGTGGACAATCCTCAAGATTAGGTTCTCGAGAAGCACGGATCACTCGAGTCAAAGTCATCGAGACAGTGATCCCGAAGCCTTTCGATATACCTCGATAATCCCAACCGAGTCCCGAGTATCAGAGATCCCGAGTTGCTTGGATCGATAACTAACTTCTTCAATCCTCGGAAGAGAGTTCGATTCGGTAGCTATCCGTTCTAGCTTACTCACCGTCTTGAAAATGGTTGGCCCTTAGTTTATACTTTCTTTTAAGCTTTCTTTGAAAACCTTCCCTTATGAAATAGTGATTAGGTCAGTGATTCACTTATGCAACTTCAAAGGATTGATTCCAACCAATATCGAAGAAAAGTATGCTTTCAAAATCAAGTTGATGCAACAGCTTAAGCCGATAAGGAAAGCAATAAAGAACACAAAGAGCTTATAGTGGTTCGGAGACTCAAGCTCCTACATCCACTCTCCCGACTCTTCGAGAAATTCACTATCAACTTCGAGAGTTCTAACTACCTCGTAGTTTACTTACTCAACTCGGCCCTGAGTTTTCTGACTACTCCACGTAGTTTACTTACTCAACCCGACCTTGAGTTTTCTGACTACCTCCGTAGTTTACTAACTCAATCACACACAAGCTTTCAGACTACCTCTGTAGCTTACTAACTTCTCCTCTAGAGTTTTCTGACTACTCCACGTAGTTTACTAACTCTTTACAACTCTACTCACCAACAAACACACTCCAACTACCTTCTCAAGGGTTTGGGGTTTCTTGGTTGGTTTCCAACTAGGATGAGATATCCTTTATAATGAAGCACAATGCAAAGGGTTAGGATATCTCGACTAAGCTTTGGATAAATCTTATCAAGCTAGGCTTAGTAAAGTGAGCTCTCTTCAATATAGAAGCACTTGGGAAATTCAAGGTATTTCGAGTGCTTTAACTTTTGCAAGAATAAGTTTGAGCTCTTGAGTTGCGTATAAATTTCCCGTAACCTTACAATGTAGAGGGTCACCAGTATTTATAGGCATACACCAAGGTTACTCTTGAAAACTATCCGTTGGAGAGATAGCTTCGTGAGTTCCCTCTTATGGTGTGTGAGAAATGGCTATATTTAGGGTTTGAAACTCCCTAACACGTTTTAGGCAATAGCCTTTCATGTAGCCGGTCTTCACTTTTTGCAGTCTGGAACTTTCGTACATCTGACATCTTTTTTCACGGCTTGTCCTTTGTCGATGTCGATGATGGTATGATGTCGTCTTCTTCTTTTTTTACTTTTGTCTCCAAAGTAAAAAGGTAGACACCTTCAACGGCTCTTTTTGGTTACAAACTCTGAGTTTGATATAACCTTAACAACACTTCTGACTTAGTTCCTTTTGTCTGCATTTGAATGTCTTGGCAATATCTAACTTTCTAAGGCATCGCGTTTTTTTCTCGATGTGCATCTTCAGATAGATATATTCAGTGCCTCGAAACATTGTGTTCATCTTCGAGCATTCATTACATTCTTGAGTCTTGATGAATTCTTTGTCTTATCGGTTTTAATGATCTTCGGATACTCGATCTTGATCTTGCGTCTTGAGTCTTCGAGTCTTGAGGTCTTCGAGTCTTGAGTCTTCGAGTCTTGATTTATCTTGGACCGATATCTTGAGTCTTCGTCTTTGAGTCTTGATTCTCGATTTCATCTTGAGTCTTTAGAGACTTCAGTTTCATACTAAAACTTCAGTATCTTCAGAAACATACTGAGTTCTTCAGAGTCTTCAGAACCTATCCTGAACTATATCTGCTGACTATACATTTTGAAGATATCATCCTGAATACTCTAAAACTGAATCCTGACTCATCTATCAAGAACATTCCTGAACATGTCATACTCAGGGGTTTTGGGATCTTAATCAAAATCATATAATCTTTAAATTCATCTCCCAACAAAGTCATTTCCGAAACATTGTTATAAAAGGAAAACGGACACCCGAGTCAAAAGGTATGGCCAAAACAGTTTTCACCATCCAATAGCTAAAACCCCAATCGCCGTTTCTAGATCCTCCATACGACATCGCTCATCCTTGCGATCAAAATTACAACAAGAAAAAGCAAAACCCTACTACAGTTATCTATGAAAAAAGAATGCCTATACTACCCACACATATTATCTGTTGGGAAAAACGATTACAAAATTACACAAGGGTTGCGATAGAGAAAAATATTATAATACTATCCGGTGGGTCAGTTTAAGAGGGATGGCGAAGCTATGAGACATGTAGAGGACTTCAAGACGTTTCCGAAACATGGTTATAAAAGGAAAACGGACACCCGAGTCAAAAGGTATGGCCAAAACAGTTTTCACCATCCAATAGCTAAAACCCCAATCGCCGTTTCTAGATCCTCCATACGACATCGCTCATCCTTGCGATTAAAATTACAACAAGAACAAGCAAAACCCTACTTCAGTTATTTATGAAAAAAGAATGCCTATACAACCCACACATATTATCTGTTGGGAAAAACGATTACAAAATCACACAAGGGTTGCGATAGAGAAAAAAATTATAATACTATTATATGGGTCAGTTTTAGAGGTACTGCGAAGCTGTGAGACATGTAAAGGACTTCAAACGTTTCCAAAACATAGTTATAAAAGGAAAACGGACACCCGAGTCAAAAGTTATGGCCAAAACAATTTTCACCATCCAATGGCCAAAACCCTAATCGCCGTTTCCAGATCCTCCATCCGACATCGCTCATCTTTGCAATCAAAATTACAACAAGAACAAGCAAAACCCTACTACAATTATCTATTAAAAAAATGCCTATAGTACCCACACATATTATCTGTTGGGAAAAAGCGATCACAAAATCACACAAGGTTGCGATAGAGAAAAATATTATCATACTATCCGGTGCGTAAGTTTTAGAGGGACTGAGAAAGCTATGAGACTTGTAGAGGATTTCAAGACGTTTCCGAAACATGGTTATAAAAGGTAAACGGACACCCGAGTCAAAAGTTATGGCCAAAATAGTTTTCACCATCCAATAGCCAAAACCCCAATCGCCGTTTCCAGATCCTCCATCCGACATCGCTCATCCTTGCGATCAAAAATACAACAAGAACAAGCAAAACACAACTACACTTATCTATGAAAAAAAATGCCTATACTATCCACACATATTATCTGTTGGGAAAAATGATTACAAAATTACACAAGGGTTGCGATAGAGAAAAATATTATAATACTATCCGGTGGGTAAGTTTAAGAGGGATGGCGAAGCTATGAGACATGTAGAGGACTTCAAGACGTTTCCGAAACATGGTTATAAAAGGAAAACGGACACCCGTGTTAAAAGTTATGGGCAAAACAGTTTTCACCATCCAATGGCCAAAACAGTAATCGCCGTTTCCAGATCCTCCATCCGACATCGCTCATCTTTGCAATCAAAATTACAACAAGAACAAGCAAAACCCTACTACAGTTATCTATTAAAAAAAATGCCTATAGTACCCACACATATTATCTGTTGGGAAAAAGCGATCACAAAATCACACAAGGGTTGCGATAGAGAAAAATATTATCATACTATCCGGTC
>JBBCBC010000002.1:15991208-16187498 GCA_037126765.1 Stenogyne calaminthoides
TATAATATTTTTCTATCGCAACCCTTGTGTGATTTTTGTAATCATTTTTCCCAACAGATAATAATGTGTGTAGTATAGGCATTTTTTTCATAGATAAACTGTAGTAGGTTTTGCTTGTTCTTGTTTGTAATTTTGATTGCAAGGATGAGCGATGTCGGATGGAGGATCTGAAAAACGAATTGGGGTTTTGGCCATTGGATGGTGAAAATTTTTTGGCCATAACTTTTGATTCGGGTGTCCATTTTCCTTTTTATAACCATGTTTGGAAACATCTTGAAGTCCTCTATATGTCTCACACCTCAGGTTATCCTCTAAAAACTGACCCAATTTGATAGTATTATAATATTTTCTATCGCAACCATTGTGTGATTTTTTGTAATCATTTTTCCCAACAGATAATATGTGTGGGTAGTATAGGCATTTTTTTCATAGATAGCTGTAATAGGTTTTTGCTTGTTCTTGTTGAAATTTTGATAAAAGGATGAGCGATGTCTGGATGGAGGATCTCGAAACCGCGATTGGAGTTTTGGCCATTGGACGGTGAAAACTATTTTTGGCCATAACTTTTGACTTCGTGTGTCCATTTTCCTTTTATAACAATGTTTCGAAACGTCTTGAAGTCATCTACATGTCTCACACCATCGTCATCCCTCTTAAACCATAATAACCAGGATAGTATTATAATATTTTTGTCTATCGCAACCCTTGTGTGATTTTGTGATCGTTTTTCCCAATATATAATATGTGTGAGTAGTATAGGCATTTTTTTAATAGATAATTGTAGTAGGGTTTTGCTTGTTCTTGTTGTAATTTTGATCGCAAGGATGAGCGATGCTTCTGATTAAGGATCTCGAAAATATGATTGGGGTTTTGGCCATTTGATGGGTAAAAACTATTTTGGCCATAACTTTTGCTTTCGGGTGTCCATTTTTCCATTTATAACCATGTTTAGGAAACATCTTGAAGTCCTCTATATGTCTCACACTTCGACTGCGTCCCTCAAAAAAATTGACCCACCGGATAGTATTATAATATTATTTTCTATCGCAACCCTTGTGTGATTTTGTAATCGTAATTTTTTTCCCAACCGATAATATGTGTGGGTACTATAGGCATTTTTTTTCCACAGGTGTACTTTCGGTTTTTGCTTGTTCTTGTTGTAATTTTGATCGCAAGGATGCTTTTTATGTTGGATGGAGGATCTCGGAAACGGCGATTTGGGTTTTGGCCATTGGATGGTGAAAACTTTTTTGCCCATAACTTTTGACTCGGGTGTCCGTTTTTTTTTATAACCATGTTTCGAAACGTCTTTGAAGTTTTTTCTACATGTCACACACCTTCGTTGTCCATAAAAACTAACACACCGAATAGTATTATAATATTTTTTCTATCTCAACCCTTGTGTGATTTTGTAATCTATTTTCCCAACAGATAATATGTGTGGGTAGTTAGGCATTTTTTTTTCTTAGATAAATTGTAGTAGGGTTTTTGCTTGTTCTTGTTGTAATTTTGATCTAAAGGATGAGCGATGTTGGATGGAGGATCCGAAACGGGCGATTGGGGTTTTTGGCCATTGGATGGTGAAAACTTTTTTGGCCATAACTTTTGACTCGGTGTCCGTTTTTCATTTATAACCATGTTTCGAAATGTCTTGAAGTCCTCTCCATGTCTCACAGCTTTGTCATCCCTCTAAAATTGACCCACCGGATAGTATTATAATATTTTTTCTATATCGCAACCCCTTGTGTGATTTTTGTAATTGTTTTTCCCCAGATAATATGTGTTGGGTAGTATAGAATTTTTTTTTCATAGATAATTGTAGTAGAGTTTTGCTTGTTCTTGTTGTAATTTTGATCAAAAGGATGAGTGATGTCGGATGGAGGATCCGAAACTGGCGATTGGGGTTTTGGCCATTGGATGGTGAAAAATTTTTTGGCCATAACTTTTCATTCGGGAGTCCATTTTCCTTTTATAACCATGTTTGAAACGTCTTGAAGTCCATCTACATGTCTCAAGGCTTCACCGTCCCTCTAAAACTTACCCACCGGGATAGTATTATAATATTTTTTCTATCATAACCATTGTGTGATTTTGTAATCATTTTTCCCAAATGGATAATATGTGTGGGTAGTATAGGCATTTTTTTTCATAGATAAACTGTAGTAGGTTTTGCTTGTTCCACGGTAATTTTGATCAATAGGATGAGCGATGTCGATGGAGGATCTCGAAACGATGATTGGGGTTTTGTCCATTGGATGGATTGCTTGTTTTTGGCCATAATTTTTTCATTCGGTGTCCATTTTCCTTTTATAACCATGTTTTGAAAAGGTCTTGAAGTCATCTACATGTCCCATGATTTTGTTCCTCTAAAACTGACCCACCGGATAGTATTATAATATTTTTCTCTATCGCAACCCTTGTGTGATTTTGTAATCGTTTTCCCAACAAATAATATGTGTGGGTAGTATAGGCATTTTTTTTCATAGATAACCGTAATAGGTTTTGCTTGTTCTTGTTGAAATTTTGATCGCAAGGATGAGCGATGTCGGATGGAGGATCCGGAAATCGGCGATTGGAGTTTTGGCCATTGGATGGTGAAAACTATTTTGGCCATTTTTTGACTCGGTGTCCATTTTCCATTTTTATAACAATGTTTTGGAAATGTCTTGAAGTCATCTACATGTCTCACAACACATTGTTAGTCCCTCTTAAACCCACCCAACGGATGAAGTATTATAATATTTTTGTCTATTTAACCCTTGTGTGATTTTGTAATCGTTTTTCCCAAGATAATATGTGTGGGTAGTATAGGCATTTTTTTCATAGATAATTGTAGTAGGTTTTTGCTTGTTCTGTTGTAATTTTGATCGCAAGGATGAGCGATGTCGGATGGAGGATCCGAACCCAAGAATTGGGGTTTTGACCATTGGATGGTGAAACCTATTTTGACCATAACTTTTTGACTCGGTGTGTCCGATTTTCCTTTTATAACCATGTTTCTGGAAATGTCTTGAAGTCCTCTACATATATCACCTTCGCCTTTATCCCTCTAAAACCGGACCCACCGGATAGTATTATAATATTTTTTCTATCGCAACCCTTGTGTGATTTTGTAATCGTTTCCCAAATATAATAATATGTGTGGGTAGTATAGACTTTTTTTTTCATAGATAATTGTAGTAGGGTTTTGCTTGTTCTTAGAATAATTTTGATCGCAAGGATGAATGGATGTCTGATGGAGGATCCGAAATGGCGATTGGGTTTTGGCCATTGGATGGTAAAAACTATTTTGATTTATAACTTTTGATTGGGCATTGTCCATTTTCCTTTTATAATCATGTTTCATAAAAATCTTGAAGTGATCTACATGTCTCATAGCTTCGCCGTCCCTCTAAAAATGACCCCTCCGGATAGTATTATAATATTTTTCTATCGCAACCTTCTTGTGTGATTTTGTAATCATTTTTCCCAATGATAATATGTGTGGGTAGTATAGGCATTTTTTTTCATATAATAATTGTAGTAGGGTTTTGCTTGTTCTTGTTGTAATTTTGATCCCAAGGATGAGCGATGTCGGATGGAGGATCCGAAACGGCTATTGGGGTTTTGGCCATTGGATGGTGAAAAACTGTTTTGGCCATAACTTTTTGATTGGTGTCCCTTTTCCTTTTATAACCATGTTTTGAAACATCTTGAAGTCCTCTACATGTCTCAAGGCTTCGTTGTCCCTCTAAAAATTCTCCCCACCGGATAGTATTATAATATTTTTTCTATCGCAACCCTTGTGTGATTTTGTAATTATTTTTCCCAATGATAATATGTGTGGGTAGTATAGGCATTTTTTTTCATAGATAATGAGAGTAGGGTTTTGCTTGTTCTTGTTGTAATTTTGATCGCAAGGATGAGTTTATGTCGGATGGAGGATCCGGAAACGGGCGATTGGGGTTTTGGCCATTGGATGGTGAAAACCTTTTTTTGGCCATAACTTTTTGGTCGGTGTCCATTTTCCATTTATAACCATGTTTCTAAACATCTTGAAGTCCTCTATATGTCTCACAACTTCGTCTTTCTAAAACTGACCCACCGGATAGTATTATAATATTTTTCTCTATCGCAACCCTTGTGTGATTTTGTAATCATTTTTCCCCTTTCAGATAATATGTGGGTACTATAGGCATTTTTTTTCATAGATAACTGTAGTAGGGTTTTGCTTGTTCTTGTTGTAATTTTGATCTGGAAAGGATGAGCGATGTCGGATGGAGGATCCGAAACCGATGGGGGTTTTGGCCATTGGATGGTGAAACTATTTTTGCCATAACTTTTGACGGTGTGTCCTTTTCCTTTTATAACCATGTTTGGAAACATCTTGAAGTCCTCTACATGTCTCACAAAGAATTCATCCCCTCTAAAATTGACCCACTGGATAGTATTATAATATTTTTCTATCGCAACCCTTGTGTGATTTTGTAATCGTTTTCCCAACATATAATATGTGTGGGTAGTATAGGCATTTTTTTTCATAGATAACTGTAGTAGGGTTTTGCTTGTTCTTGTTGTAATTTTGATCGCAAGGATGAGCGATGTCGGATGGAGGATCTGGAAACGGCGATTGGGGTTTTGACCATTGGATGGTGAAAACTGTTTTTGCCATAACTTTTGACTCGGGTGTCCGTTTTTCTTTTATAACCATGTTTCGGAAACGTCTTGAAGTCCTCTCCATGTCACACACATTCGTCGTACCTCTAAAACTAACACACCAAATAGTATTATAATAATTTTCTCTATCGCACCCCTTGTGTGATTTTGTAATCTATTTTCCCAACAGATAATATGTGTGGGTAGTTAGGCATTTTTTTCATAGATAACTGTACTAGGGTTTTGCTTGTTCTTGTTGTAATTTTAATCGAAAGGATGAGCGATGTCTGATGGAGGATATGGAAACGGCGATTGGGGTTTTGGCCATTTGATGGTGATTTTTTTTTTGGCCATAACTTTTTGACTCGGGTGTCCTTTTTCCTTTTATAACCATGTTTTGGAAACGTCTTGAAGTCCTCTACATGTCTTACAAAGATAAATGTCCCTCAAAAACTTGACCCACCGGATTATATTATAATATTTTTCTCTATCGCAACCCTTGTGTGATTTTGTGATCGTTTTTTCCATAAGATAATATGTGTGAGTAGTATAGGCATTTTTTTTAATAGATAACAGTAGTAGGGTTTTGCTTGTTCTTCTTGTAATTTTGATCGCAAGGATGAGCGATGTCGGAAGAAGGATCTAGAAACTGTGATTGGGGTTTTGGCCATTTGATGGTGAAAACTGTTTTGGCCATAACTTTTGACTCAGGTGTCCATTTTCCTTTTATAACCATGTTTCGGAAACGTCTTCAAGTCCTCTACATGTCACACACCTTTGTAGTCCCTCTAAAACTGACACACCGAATAGTATCATAATATTTTTCTCTATCACAACCCTTGTGTGATATTGTAATCTATTTTCCCAACAGATAATATGTGTGGGTAGTATAGGAATTTTTTTTCAATAGATAATTGTAGTAGGGTTTTGCTTGTTCTTGTTGTAATTTTAATCGAAAGGATGAGCGATGTCTGATGGAAGATCTGGAAACGGCGATTGGGGTTTTGTCCATTGGAAAGTGAACACTGTTTTGGCCATAACTTTTGACTCGGGTGTCTGTTTTCCTTTTATAACCATGTTTCGGAAACGTCTTGAAGTCCTCTACATATCTCACTGCTTCTAAGTCCTTCTAAATCTGACCCACTGGATAGTATTATAATATTTTTGTCTATCGCAACCCTTGTGTTATTTTGTAATCGTTTTTCACAACAGATAATATGTGTGGGTAGTATAGGCATTAATTTTTCATAGATAATTATAGTAGGGTTCTGCTTGTTCTTGTTGTAATTTTGATCGCAAGGATGAGCGATGTCGGATTGAGGATCTGGAAACGACGATTGGGGTTTTGGCCATTGGATGCCCTAACTTTTGACTCGGGTGTCCGTTTTCCTTTTTATAACGATGTTTCGGAAATGTCTTGAAGTCTTCTACATGTCTCATAGCTTCGCCTTCCCTCTAAAACTGATCCACCGGATAGTATTATAATATTTTTCTCTATCGCAACCCTTGAGTGATTTTGTAATCATTTTTCCCAACAGATAATATGTGTGGGTAGTATAGGAATTTTTTTTCATAGATAACTGTAGTAGGGTTTTGCTTGTTCTTATAGTAATTTTAATCACAAGGATGAGCGATGTCAGATGGAGGATCTGGAAATGGCGATTGGGGTTTTGGCCATTGGATGGTAAAAACTGTTTTGGCTATAAGTTTTGACTCGGGTGTCCGTTTTCCTTTTATAACCATGTTTCAGAAACGTCTTGAAGTGATCTACATGTGACACTAATTTTCCGTCCCTCTAAAACCGACCGACCGGATCTGAAAAGGGCGATTGGGGTTTTGGCCATTGGAAGGTGAAAACTGTTTTGGCCATAACTGTTGACTCGGTTGTCCGTTTTCCTTTTATAACCATGTTTTGGAAACGTCTTGAAGTAATCTACATGTCTTACAGCATCGCCGTCCCTCTTAAACTGACCCACCGGATAGTATTATAATATTTTTCTCTATCGAAACCCTTGTGTGATTTTGTGATCGTTTTTCCCAATAGATAATATGTGTGAGTAGTATAGGCATTTTTTAATAGATAATTGTAGTAGGGTTTTGCTTGTTCTTGTTGTAATTTTGATCGCAAGGATGAGCGATGTCGGATGGATGATCTGGAAACGGCGATTGGGGTTTTGGCCATTGGATGGTGAAAACTGTTTTGGCCATAACTTTTGACTCTGATGTCCGTTTTTCATTTATAACCATGTTTCAGAAACGTCTTGAAGTCCTCTCCATGTCTCACAGCTTTGCCGTCCCTCTAAAATTGACACACCGGATAGTATTATAATATTTTTCTCTATCGCAACCCTTGTGTGATTTTGTAATCGTTTTTTCCCAACAGATAATATATGTGTGGGTAGTATAGGCATTTTTTTCATAGATAACAAAAAGTAGGTTTTGCTTGTTCTTGTTGTAATTTTGATCAAAAGGATGAGCGATGTCGGATGGAGAGGATGAAAATCGGCGATTGGGGGTTTTGGCCATTGGATGGTGAAAATTTTTTTTTTGGCCATAACTTTTCATTTCGGGTGTCCATTTTCCTTTTATAACCATGTTTCGAAACATCTTGAAGTCATCTACATGTCTCAAACTTCGTCGTCGCTCTAAAACTAACCCTCCGGATAGTATTATAATATTTTTCTCTATCTCAACCATTGTGTGATTTTGTAATCGTTTTTCCCAATGAGATAATATGTGTGGGTAGTATAGGCATTTTTTTTTTCATAGATAAGCTGTAGTAGGTTTTGCTTGTTCTTGTTGTAATTTTGATCGAAGGAGGATGAGCGATGTTGGATGGAGGATCCGGAAGCGGTGATTAGGGTTTTTGGCCATTGGATGGTGGCTTGTTTTGGCCATAACTTTTTCATTCGGGTGTCCGTTTTCCTTTTATAACCATGTTTTGGAAAGGTCTTGAAGTCATCTACATGTCCCACACCTTCGTTGTTCCTCTAAATTGACCAACCGGATAGTATTATAATATTTTTTCTATAGCAACCCTTGTGTGATTTTGTAAATCTTTTTTCCCAACAAATAATATGTGTGGGTAGTATAGGCATTTTTTTTTCATAGATAATTGTAGTAGTGTTTTGCTTGTTCTTGTTGTAATTTTGATCAAAAGGATGAGCGATGTCGGATGGAGGATAAATGGCGGCGATTGGGGTTTTGGCCATTGGATGGGGAAAAAACTTTTTGGCCATAACTTTTTGACTCGATTGTCCGTTTTCCTTTTATAACAATGTTTGGAAATGTCTTGAAGTCATCTACATGTTTTTTGGACACAGATCCCTCTCTAAAAATGACCCACCGGATAGTATTATAATATTTTTGTCTATCACAACCCTTGTGTGATTTTGTAATCGTTTTTCCCAACATATATATATGTGTGTACTATAGGCATTTTTTTTTCATAGATAAGCTGTAGTAGGGTTTTGCTTGTTCTTGTTGTAATTTTGATCGCAAGGATGAGCGATGTCGGATGGAGGATCCGAAATCGGCGATTGGGGTTTTGACCATTGGATGGTGAAAATTTTTTTGACCATAACTTTTCATTCGGTGTCCGTTTTCCTTTTATAACCATGTTTTGGAAATGTCTTGAAGTCCTCTACATGTCTCACACCTTTCTTCGTCCCTCTAAAACCGACACAACGGATAGTATTATAATATTTTTTCTATCGCAACCCTTGTGTGATTTTGTAATCGTTTTTCCCAACATAATAATATGTGTGGGTAGTATAGGCATTTTTTTCATAGATAACTGTAGTAGGGTTTTGCTTGTTCTTATTGTAATTTTGATCACAAGGATGAGCGATGTCGGATGGAGGATCCGAAATGGCGATTGGGGTTTTGGCCATTGGATGGTAAAAAACTGTTTTGGCCATAACTTTTGATTCGGGTGTCCATTTTCCTTTTATAATCATGTTTTGGAAACGTCTTGAAGTGATCTACATGTGTCATTGCTAACATTTTCAAGTCCCTCTAAAAATGACCCTCCGGATAGTATTATAATATTTTTCTCTATCGAAACCCTTGTGTGATTTTGTGATCGTTTTTCCCAATAGATAATATGTGTGAGTAGTATAGGCATTTTTTAATAGATAATTGTAGTAGGGTTTTGCTTGTTCTTGTTGTAATTTTGATCGCAAGGATGAGCGATGTCGGAAGAAGGATCTGGAAACGGCGATTGGGGTTTTGGCCATTTGATTGGGAAAACTGTTTTGGCCATAACTTTTGACTTGGGTGTCCGTTTTCCATTTATAACCATGTTTCGGAAACATCTTGAAGTCCTCTATATGTCTCACAGCTTTGCCGTCCCTCAAAAACTTACCCACCGGATAGTATTATAATATATTTTTCTATCGCAACCCTTGTGTGATTTTGTAATTGTTTTTCCCAACAGATAATATGTGTGGGTACTATAGGCATTTTTTTTCATAGGTAACTGTAGTAGGGTTTTACTTGTTCTTGTTGTAATTTTGATCGCAAGGATGAGAGATGTCGGATGGAGGATCTAGAAACGGCGATTGGGTTTTGACCATTGGATGGTGAATACTGTTTTGCCCATAACTTTTGACTCGGGTGTCCGTTTTTCTTTTATAACCATGTTTCGGAAACGTCTTGAAGTCCTCTACATGTGTCAAACCTTCGTCGTCCCTCTAAAACTAACACACCGAATAGTATTATAATACTTTTCTCTATCTCAACCCTTGTGTGATTTTGTAATCTATTTTCCCAACAGATAATATGTGTGGGTAGTTAGGCATTTTTTTTCATAGATAACTGTAGTAGGGTTTTGCTTGTTTTTGTTATAATTTTAATCGAAAGGATGAGCGATGTCTGATGGAGGATCTGGAAACGGCGATTGGGGTTTTGGCCATTGGAAGGTGAAAACTGTTTTGGCCATAACTTTTGACTCGGGTGTCCGTTTTCCTTTTATAACCATGTTTCGGAAATGTCTTGAAGTCCTCTACATGTCACACACCTTCGTCGTCCCTCTAAAACTGACACACCGGATAGTATTATAATATTTTTCTCTATCGCAACCCTTGTGTGATTTTGTAATCGTTTTTCCCAACAGATAATATGTGTGGGTAGTATAGGCATTTTTTTCATAGATAACTGTAGTAGGGTTTTGCTTGTTCTTATAGTAATTTTGATCACAAGGATGAGCGATGTCGGATGGAGGATCTGGAAATGGCGATTGGGGTTTTGGCCATTGGATGGTAAAAACTGTTTTGGCTATAAGTTTTGACTCGGGTGTCCGTTTTCCTTTTATAACCATGTTTCATAAACGTCTTGAAGTGATCTACATGTGTCACAGCTTCGCCGTCCCTCTAAAATAGACCCTCCGGATAGTATTATAATATTTTTCTCTATCGCAACCCTTGCGTGATTTTGTAATCGTTTTTCACAACATATAATATGTGTGGGTAGTATAGGCATTATTTTTCATAGATAACAAAAGTAGGGTTTTGCTTGTTCTTGTTGTAATTTTGATCGCAAGGATGAGCGATGTCGGATGGATGATATGGAAACGGCGATTGGGGTTTTGGCCATTGGATGGGGAAAACTGTTTTGGCCATAACTTTTGACTCGGGTGTCCGTTTTCCATTTATAACCATGTTTCGGAAACATCTTGAAGTCCTCTATATGTCTCATAGCTTCGACTTAGCTCTTAAACTGACCCTCCGGATAGTATTATAATATTATTTTCTATCGCAACCCTTGTGTGATTTTCTAATCGTTTTTCCCAACAGATAATATGTGTGGGTACTATAGTCATTTTTTTTTCTTAGGTAACTGTATTCGGGTTTTGCTTGTTCTTGTTGTAATTTTGATCGCAAGGATGAGCGATGTTGGATGGAGGATCTAGAAACGGCGATTGGGTTTTGGCCATTGGATGGTGAAAACTGTTTTGGCCATAACTTTTGACTCGGGTGTCCGTTTTTCTTTTATAACCATGTTTCGGAAACGTCTTGAAGTCCTCTACATGTCACACACCTTCGTCGTCCATCTAAAACTAACACACCGAATAGTATTATAATACTTTTCTCTATCTCAACCCTTGTGTGATTTTGTAATCTATTTTCCCAACAGATAATATGTGTGGGTAGTTAGGCATTTTTTTTTCTTAGGTAACTGTATTAGGGTTTTGCTTGTTATTGTTGTAATTTTGATCGCAAGGATGAGTGATGTTGGATGGAGGATCTGGAAACGGCGATTGGGGTTTTGGCCATTGGATGGTGAAAACTGTTTTGGCCATAACTTTTGACTCTGATGTCCGTTTTTCATTTATAACCATGTTTCAGAAACGTCTTGAAGTCCTCTCCATGTCTCACAGCTTTGCCGTCCCTCTAAAATTGACCCACCGGATAGTATTATAATATTTTTCTCTATCGCAACCCTTGTGTGATTTTGTAATCGTTTTTCCCAACAGATAATATGTGTGAGTAGTATAGGCATTTTTTTCATAGATAACTGTAGTAGAGTTTTGCTTGTTCTTGTTGTAATTTTGATCAAAAGGATGAGCGATGTCGGATGGAGGATCTGGAAACGGCGATTGGGGTTTTGGCCATTGGATGGTGAAAATTTTTTTGGCCATAACTTTTCATTCGGGAGTCCATTTTCCTTTTATAACCATGTTTCGGAAACGTCTTGAAGTCATCTACATGTCTCAAGGCTTCGCCGTCGCTCTAAAACTTACCCACCGGATAGTATTATAATATTTTTCTCTATCGCAACCATTGTGTGATTTTGTAATCGTTTTTCCCAACAGATAATATGTGTGGGTAGTATAGGTATTTTTTTTCATAGATAACTGTAGTAGAGTTTTGCTTGTTCTTGTTGTAATTTTGATCAATAGGATGAGCGATGTCGGATGGAGGATCTGGAAACGGTGATTAGGGTTTTGGCCATTGGATGGTGAAAACTGTTTTGGCCATATCTTTTCATTCGGGTGTCCGTTTTCCTTTTATAATCATGTTTTGGAAAGGTCTTGAAGTCATCTACATGTCCCATAGCTTCGTTGTTCCTCTATAACTGACCCACCGGATAGTATTATAATATTTTTCTCAATAGCAACCCTTGTGTGATTTTGTAATTCTTTTTCCCAACAAATAATATGTGTGGGTAGTATAGGCATTTTTTTTCATAGATAACTGTAATAGTGTTTTGCTTGTTCTTGTTGAAATTTTGATCGCAGGGATGAGCGATGTCGGATGGAGGATCTGGAAACGGCGATTGGAGTTTTGGCCATTGGATGGGGAAAACTGTTTTGGCCATAACTGTTGACTCGATTGTCCGTTTTCCTTTTATAACAATGTTTCGGAAACGTCTTGAAGTCATCTACATGTATCACAGCATCGTCGTCCCTCTTAAACTGACCCACCGGATAGTATTATAATATTTTTGTCTATCGCAACCCTTGTGTGATTTTGTAATCGTTTTTCCCAACATATATATGTGTGTGTACTATAGGCATTTTTTTTCATAGGTAGCTGTAGTAGGGTTTTGCTTGTTCCTGTTGTAATTTTGATCGCAAGGATGAGCGATGGCGGATGGAGGATCTGGAAACGGCAATTGGGGTTTTGACCATTGGATGGTGAAACCTGTTTTGACCATAACTTTTGACTCGGGTGTCCGTTTTCCTTTTATAACCATGTTTCGGAAATGTCTTGAAGTCCTCTACATGTCTCACAGCTTCGCCGTCCCTCTAAAACTGACCCACCGGATAGTATTATAATATTTTTCTCTATCGCAACCCTTGTGTGATTTTGTAATCGTTTTTCCCAACAGATAATATGTGTGGGTACTATAGGCATTTTTTTTTCATAGATAACTGTAGTAGGGTTTTGCTTGTTCTTGTTGTAATTTTGATCGCAA
This sequence comes from Stenogyne calaminthoides, assembly GCA_037126765.1. Classification (NCBI taxonomy): domain Eukaryota; kingdom Viridiplantae; phylum Streptophyta; class Magnoliopsida; order Lamiales; family Lamiaceae; genus Stenogyne; species Stenogyne calaminthoides. The sequence goes on from JBBCBC010000002.1 coordinate 16,003,764, forward strand.
GGATGAGCGATGTCGGATGGAGGATCTGGAAACGGCGATTGGGTTTTGACCATTGGATGGTGAAAACTGTTTTGCCCATAACTTTTGACTCGGGTGTCCGTTTTTCTTTTATAACCATGTTTCGGAAACGTCTTGAAGTCCTCTACATGTCTCACACCTTCGTCGTCCCTCTAAAACTAACACACCGAATAGTATTATAATATTTTTCTCTATCTCAACCCTTGTGTGATTTTGTAATCTTTTTTCCCAACAGATAATATGTGTGGGTAGTATAGGCATTTTTTTTTCATAGATAATTGTAGTAGGGTTTTGCTTGTTTTTGTTGTAATTTTGATCGAAAGGATGAGCGATGTCGGATGGAGGATCTGGAAACGGCGATTGGGGTTTTGGCCATTGGATGGTGAAAACTGTTTTTGGCCATAACTTTTGACTCGGGTGTCCGTTTTCCTTTTATAACCATGTTTCGGAAATGTCTTGAAGTCCTCTACATGTCTCACACCTTCGCCGTCCCTCTAAAACTGACCCACCGGATAGTATTATAATATTTTTCTCTATCGCAACCCTTGTGTGATTTTGTAATCGTTTTTCCCAACAGATAATATGTGTGGGTAGTATAGGCATTTTTTTTTCATAGATAACTGTAGTAGGGTTTTGCTTGTTCTTGTTGTAATTTTGATCGCAAGGATGAGCGATGTCGGATGGAGGATCTGGAAATGGCGATTGGGGTTTTGGCCATTGGATGGTAAAAACTGTTTTGGCCATAACTTTTGACTCGGGTGTCCGTTTTCCTTTTATAACCATGTTTCATAAACGTCTTGAAGTCATCTACATGTGTCACAGCTTCGCCGTCCCTCTAAAATAGACCCTCCGGATAGTATTATAATATTTTTCTCTATCGCAACCCTTGTGTGATTTTGTAATCTTTTTTCCCAACATATAATATGTGTGGGTAGTATAGGCATTTTTTTTCATAGATAACTATAGTAGGGTTTTGCTTGTTCTTGTTGTAATTTTGATCGCAAGGATGAGCGATGTCGGATGGAGGATATGGAAACGGCGATTGGGGTTTTGGCCATTGGATGGGGAAAACTGTTTTGGCCATAACTTTTGACTCGGGTGTCCGTTTTTTCCATTTATAACCATGTTTCGTAAACATCTTGAAGTCCTCTATATGTCTCATAGCTTCGACTTAGTCTCTCTAAAACTGACCCACCGGATAGTATTATAATATTTTTTTCTATCGCAACCCTTGTGTGATTTTGTAATCGTTTTTCCCAACAGATAATATGTGGGTAGTATAGGCATTTTTTTTTCTTAGATAACTGTAGTAGGGTTTTGCTTGTTCTTGTTGTAATTTTGATCGCAAGGATGAGCGATGTTGGATGGAGGATCCGAAACGGCGATTGGGGTTTTGGCCATTGGATGGTGAAAAATTTTTTTGGCCATAACTTTTTGATTCGGTGTCCATTTTCTTTTATAACCATGTTTCGGAAACGTCTTGAAGTCCTCTACATGTCTCACAGCTTCGTCGTCCATCTAAAACTAACCCACCGAATAGTATTATAATATTTTTCTCTATCTCAACCCTTGTGTGATTTTGTAATCTTTTTTCCCAACAGATAATATGTGTGGGTAGTATAGGCATTTTTTTTTTTTTCATAGATAATGTAGTAGGGTTTTGCTTGTTCTTGTTGTAATTTTGATCACAAGGATGAGTGATGTTGGATGGAGGATCTGGAAACGGCGATTGGGGTTTTGGCCATTGGATGGTGAAAACTGTTTTGGCCATAACTTTTGACTCTGATGTCCGTTTTTCATTTATAACCATGTTTCAGAAACGTCTTGAAGTCCTCTCCATGTCTCACAGCTTTGCCGTCCCTCTAAAATTGACCCACCGGATAGTATTATAATATTTTTCTCTATCGCAACCCTTGTGTGATTTTGTAATCGTTTTTCCCAACAGATAATATGTGTGAGTAGTATAGGCATTTTTTTTCATAGATAACTGTAGTAGAGTTTTGCTTGTTCTTGTTGTAATTTTGATCAAAAGGATGAGCGATGTCGGATGGAGGATCTGGAATCGGCGATTGGGGTTTTGGCCATTGGATGGTGAAAATTTTTTTGGCCATAACTTTTCATTCGGGAGTCCATTTTCCTTTTATAACCATGTTTCGGAAACGTCTTGAAGTCATCTACATGTCTCAAGGCTTCGCCGTCGCTCTAAAACTTACCCACCGGATAGTATTATAATATTTTTCTCTATCGCAACCATTGTGTGATTTTGTAATCATTTTTCCCAACAGATAATATGTGTGGGTAGTATAGGCATTTTTTTTTCATAGATAACTGTAGTAGGGTTTTGCTTGTTCTTGTTGTAATTTTGATCAATAGGATGAGCGATGTCGGATGGAGGATCTGGAAACGGTGATTAGGGTTTTGGCCATTGGATGGTGAAAACTGTTTTGGCCATATCTTTTCATTCGGGTGTCCGTTTTCCTTTTATAATCATGTTTTGGAAAGGTCTTGAAGTCATCTACATGTCCCATAGCTTCGTTGTTCCTCTATAACCCAATCCACCCGGATAGTATTATAATATTTTTCTCAATCGCAACCCTTGTGTGATTTTGTAATTCTTTTTTCCCAACAAATAATATGTGTGGGTAGTATAGGCATTTTTTTTTTTCATAGATAACTGTAGTAGGGTTTTGCTTGTTCTTGTTGTAATTTTGATCGCAAGGATGAGCGATGTCGGATGGAGGATCTGGAAACGGCGATTGGGGTTTTGGCCATTGGATGGGGAAAACTGTTTTGGCCATAACTTTTGACTCGATTGTCCGTTTTCCTTTTATAACCATGTTTCGGAAATGTCTTGAAGTCATCTACATGTTTCACAAACCTTCGTCAGTCCCTCTAAAAATGACCCACCGGATAGTATTATAATATTTTTGTCTATCACAACCCTTGTGTGATTTTGTAATCTATTTTTCCCAACATATATATGTGTGGTAGTATAGGCATTTTTTTTTTCATAGATAATTGTAGTAGGGTTTTGCTTGTTCTTTTTGTAATTTTGATCGCAAGGATGAGCGATGTCGGATGGAGGATCTGGAAACGGCGATTGGGGTTTTGGCCATTGGATGGTGAAAACTGTTTTTGACCATAACTTTTGACTCGGGTGTCCGTTTTCCTTTTATAACCATGTTTCGGAAACGTCTTGAAGTCCTCTACATGTCACACACCTTCATCCCTCTAAAAACTGACACACCGGATAGTATTATAATATTTTTTTTCTATCGCAACCCTTGTGTGATTTTGTAATCATTTTTCCCAAATAGATAATATGTGTGGGTAGTATAGGCATTTTTTTTCATAGATAACCGTAGTAGGGTTTTGCTTGTTCTTATTGTAATTTTGATCGCAAGGATGAGCGATGTCGGATGGAGGATCTGGAAATGGCGATTGGGGTTTTGGCCATTGGATGGTAAAACTTTTTTTTGGCTATAACTTTTGACTCGGGTGTCCGCTTTTCTTTTATAACCATGTTTCATAAACGTCTTGAAGTCCTCTACATGTGTCACACACCTTTGTCCGTCCCTCTAAAATTGACCCACCGGATAGTATTATAATATTTTTCTCTATCGCAACCCTTGTGTGATTTTGTAATCGTTTTCCCAACAGATAATATGTGTGGGTAGTATAGGCATTTTTTTTTCATAGATAACTGTAGTAGAGTTTTGCTTGTTCTTGTTGTAATTTTGATCCCAAGGATGAGCGATGTCGGATGGAGGATCTCGAAACGGCGATTGGGGTTTTGGCCATTGGATGTTGAAAACTGTTTTGGCCATAACTTTTCATTCGGGTGTCCCTTTTCCTTTTATAACCATGTTTCGGAAACGTCTTGAAGTCATCTACATGTCTCAAGGCCTTGCCGTCCCTCTAAAACTGACCCACCGGATAGTATTATAATATTTTTCTCTATCGCAACCCTTGTGTGATTTTGTAATTATTTTTCCCAACAGATAATATGTGTGGGTAGTATAGGCATTTTTTTCATAGATAACTGTAGTAGGGTTTTGCTTGTTCTTGTTGTAATTTTGATCGCAAGGATGAGCGATGTCGGATGGAGGATCTGGAAACGGCGATTGGGGTTTTGGCCATTGGATGGTGAAAACTTTTTTTGCCATAACTTTTGACTCGGGTGTCCGTTTTCCATTTATAACCATGTTTCGGAAACATCTTGAAGTCCTCTACATGTCTCTCATAGCTTCATTCGTCCCTCTAAAACTTACCCACCGGATAGTATTATAATATTTTTCTCTATCGCAACCCTTGTGTGATTTTGTAATCGTTTTTCCCAACAGATAATATGTGTGGGTAGTATAGGCATTTTTTTTCATAGATAATTGTAGTAGGTTTTGCTTGTTCTTGTTGTAATTTTGATCACAAGGATGAGCGATGTCGGATGGAGGATCTGGAAACGGCGATTGGGGTTTTGGCCATTGGATGGTGAAAACTGTTTTGGCCATAACTTTTGACTCGGTGTCCGTTTTCCTTTTATAACCATGTTTTGAAACGTCTTGAAGTCCTCTACATGTCTCACACCTTCGCCGTCCCTCTAAAACTGACCCAACGGATAGTATTATAATATTTTTCTCTATCGCAACCCTTGTGTGATTTTGTAATCTATTTTCCCAATAGATAATATGTGTGGGTAGTATAGGCATTTTTTTTTCATAGATAACTGTAGTAGGGTTTTGCTTGTTCTTTTTGTAATTTTGATCGAAAGGATGAGCGATGTCGGATGGAGGATCTGGAAACGGCGATTGGGGTTTTGGCCATTGGATGGTGAAAACTGTTTTGGCCATAACTTTTGACTCGATTGTCCGTTTTCCTTTTATAACCATGTTTTGAAACGTCTTGAAGTCATCTACATGTCTCACATGATGTCCCTCTTAAAAACTTGACTCATCGGATAGTATTATAATATTTTTTCTATCGAAACCTTTTGTGATTTTGTAATCGTTTTTCCCAATATATAATATGTGTGGGTAGTATAGGCATTTTTTTTAATAGATAATTGTAGTAGGGTTTTGCTTGTTCTTGTTGTAATTTTGATCGCAAGGATGAGCGATGTCGGATGGAGGATCTGGAAACGGCGATTGGGGTTTTGGCCATTTGATGGGGAAAACTGTTTTGGCTATAACTTTTGACTCGGGTGTCCGTTTTTCCATTTATAACCATGTTTTGGAAACATCTTGAAGTCCTCTATATGTCTCACACCTTCGACTTACCTCTAAAAAATATGTGTGGACCCACCGGATAGTATTATAATATTTTTTTCTATCGCAACCCTTGTGTGATTTTGTAATCGTTTTTCCCAACAGATAATATGTGTGGGTAGTATAGGCATTTTTTTTTCATAGATAACTGTAGTAGGGTTTTGCTTGTTCTTGTTGTAATTTTGATCGCAAGGATGAGCGATGTTGGATGGAGGATCTAGAAACGGCGATTGGGGTTTTGGCCATTGGATGGTGAAAACTGTTTTGGCCATAACTTTTGATTCATGTGTCCGTTTTCCTTTTATAACCATGTTTCGGAAACATCTTGAAGTCCTCTACATGTCACACACCTTCGTCGTCCATCTAAAACTAACACACCGAATAGTATTATAATACTTTTCTCTATCTCAACCATTGTGTGATTTTGTAATCTATTTTCCCAACAGATAATATGTGTTGGTAGTTAGGAATTTTTGTTTCTTAGGTAACTGTAATAGGGTTTTGCTTGTTATATTTGTAATTTTGATCGCAAGGATGAGCGATGTTGGATGGAGGATCTGGAAACGGCGATTGGGGTTTTGGCCATTGGATGGTGAAAACTGTTTTGGCCATAACTTTTGACTCGGATGTCCATTTTTCATTTATAACCATGTTTCATAAACGTCTTGAAGTCCTCTACATGTCTCACACCTTTGCCGTCCCTCTAAAATTGACCCACCGGATAGTATTATAATATTTTTCTCTATCGCAACCCTTGTGTGATTTTGTAATCGTTTTTCCCAAAAGATAATATGTGTGGGTAGTATAGGCATTTTTTTTCATAGATAACTATAGTAGAGTTTTGCTTGTTCTTGTTGTAATTTTGATCACAAGGATGAGCGATGTCGGATGGAGGATCTGGAAACGGCGATTGGGGTTTTGGCCATTGGATGGTGAAAACTGTTTTGGCCATAACTTTTGACTCTGATGTCCGTTTTTCATTTATAACCATGTTTCAGAAACGTCTTGAAGTCCTCTCCATGTCTCACAGCTTTGCCGTCCCTCTAAAATTTACCCACCGGATAGTATTATAATATTTTTCTCTATCGCAACCCTTGTGTGATTTTGTAATCGTTTTTCCCAACAGATAATATGTGTGAGTAGTATAGGCATTTTTTTTTCATAGATAATCTGTAGTAGAGTTTTTGCTTGTTCTTGTTGTAATTTTGATCAAAAGGATGAGCGATGTCGGATGGAGGATCCGAAAGCGGTGATTGGGGTTTTGGCCATTGGATGGTGAAAACTTTTTTGGCCATAACTTTTCATTCGGGTGTCCGTTTTCCTTTTATAACCATGTTTCGGAAACGTCTTGAAGTCATCTACATGTCTCAAGGCTTCGCCGTCCCTCTAAAACTTACCCACCGGATAGTATTATAATATTTTTCTCTATCGCAACCCTTGTGTGATTTTGTAATCGTTTTTCCCAACAAATAATATGTGTGGGTAGTATAGGCATTTTTTTTCATAGATAACTGTAGTAGAGTTTTGCTTGTTCTTGTTGTAATTTTGATCAATAGGATGAGCGATGTCGGATGGAGGATCTGGAAACGGTGATTAGGGTTTTGGCCATTGGATGGTGAAAAACTGTTTTGGCCATAATCTTTTTTTCATTTCGATTGTCCGTTTTCCTTTTATAATCATGTTTTGGAAAGGTCTTGAAGTCATCTACATGTCCCAACCTTCGTCGTCCCTCTAAAAACTTACCCACCGGATAGTATTATAATATTTTTGTCTATCGCAACCCTTGTGTGATTTTTTGTAATTGTTTTTCCCAACAAATATATATGTGTGGGTAGTATAGGCATTTTTTTTTTCATAGATCCTTTGTAGTAGGGTTTTGCTTGTTCTTGTTGTAATTTTGATCGCAAGGATGAGCGATGTCGGATGGAGGATCCGAAAATGGCGATTTGGGGTTTTGGCCATTGGATGGGGAAAACTGTTTTGACCATAACTTTTGACTCGATTGTCCGTTTTCCTTTTATAACCATGTTTCGGAAACATCTTGAAGTCCTCTACATGTCTCACAACTTTGCCATCCCTGTAAAACTGACCCACCAGATAGTATTATAATATTTTTTATCTATCGCAACCCTTGTGTGATTTTTATTTTTCCCAACGATAATAATATGTGTGGGTAGTATAGGCATTTTTTTCATAGATAACTGTAGTAGGGTTTAGCTTGTTCTTATAGTAATTTTGATCACAAGGATGAGCGATGTCGGATGGAGGATCTGGAAATGGCGATTGGGGTTTTGGCCATTGGATGGTAAAAACTGTTTTGGCTATAAGTTTTGACTCGGGTGTCCGTTTTCCTTTTATAATCATGTTTCATAAACGTCTTGAAGTGATCTACATGTGTCATAGCTTCGTCGTCCCTCTAAAACAGACCCTCCGGATAGTATTATAATATTTTTCTCTATCGCAACCCTTGTGTGATTTTGTAATCGTTTTTCCCAACTGATAATATGTGTGGGTAGTATAGGCATTTTTTTTCATAAATAATTGTAGTAGAGTTTTGCTTGTTCTTGTTGTAATTTTGATCCCAAGGATGAGCGATGTCGGATGGAGGATCTGGAAACGGCGATTGGGGTTTTGGCCATTGGATGGTGAAAACTGTTTTGGCCATAACTTTTGACTCGGATGTCCGTTTTTCATTTATAACCATGTTTCATAAACGTCTTGAAGTCCTCTACATGTCTCACAGCTTTGCCGTCCCTCTAAAATTGACCCACCGGATAGTATTATAATATTTTTCTCTATCGCAACCCTTGTGTGATTTTGTAATCGTTTTTCCCAACTGATAATATGTGTGGGTAGTATAGGCATTTTTTTTCATAAATAACTGTAGTAGAGTTTTGCTTGTTCTTGTTGTAATTTTGATCCCAAGGATGAGCGATGTCGGATGGAGGATCTGGAAACGGCGATTGGGGTTTTGGCCATTGGATGGTGAAAACTGTTTTTGCCATAACTTTTGACTCGGGTGTCCGTTTTCCATTTATAACCATGTTTCGGAAACTTCATGAAGTCCTCTATATGTCTCACATCTTCGACTTACCTCTAAAACTGACCCTCCGGATAGTATTATAATATTATTTTCAATCGCAACCCTTGTGTGATTTTCTAATCGTTTTTCCCAACAGATAATATGTGTGGGTAATATAGGCATTTTTTTTCTTAGGTAACTGTATTCGGGTTTTGCTTGTTCTTGTTGTAATTTTGATCGCAAGGATGAGCGATGTTGGATGGAGGATCTAGAAACGGCGATTGGGTTTTGGCCATTGGATGGTGAAAATTGTTTTGGCCATAACTTTTGACTCGGGTGTCCGTTTTTCTTTTATAACCATGTTTCGGAAACGTCTTGAAGTCCTCTACATGTCACACACCTTTGTCGTCCATCTAAAACTAACACACCGAATAGTATTATAATACTTTTCTCTATCTCAACCCTTGTGTGATTTTGTAATCTATTTTCCCAACAGATAATATGTGTGGGTAGTTAGGCATTTTTGTTTCTTAGGTAACTGTATTAGGGTTTTGCTTGTTATTGTTGTAATTTTGATCGCAAGGATGAGCGATGTTGGAAGGAGGATCTGGAAACGGCGATTGGGGTTTTGGCCATTGGATGGTGAAAACTGTTTTGGCCATAACTTTTGACTCGGATGTCCGTTTTTCATTTATAACCATGTTTCATAAACGTCTTGAAGTCCTCTACATGTCTCACAGCTTTGCCGTCCCTCTAAAATTGACCCACCGGATAGTATTATAATATTTTTTCTATCGCAACCCTTGTGTGATTTTGTAATCGTTTTTCCCAACAGATAATATGTGTGAGTAGTGTAGGCATTTTTTTTCATTGATAACTGTAGTAGAGTTTTGCTTGTTCTTGTTGTAATTTTGATCACAAGGATGAGCGATGTCGGATGGAGGATCTGGAAACGGCGATTGGGGTTTTGGCCATTGGATGGTGAAAATTTTTTTGGCCTTTCATTCGGGAGTCCATTTTCCTTTTATAACCTTGTTTCGGAAACGTCTTGAAGTCATCTCCATGTCTCAAGGCTTCGCTGTCGCTCTAAAACTTACCCACCGGATAGTATTATAATATTTTTCTCTATCGCAACCATTGTGTGATTTTGTAATCGTTTTTCCCAACAGATAATATGTGTGGGTAGTATAGGCATTTTTTTTCATAGATAACTATAGTAGAGTTTTGCTTGTTCTTGTTGTAATTTTGATCAATAGGATGAGCGATGTCGGATGGAGGATCTGGAAACGGTGATTAGGGTTTTGGCCATTGGATGGTGAAAACTGTTTTGGCCATATCTTTTCATTCGGGTGTCCGTTTTCCTTTTATAATCATGTTTTGGAAAGGTCTTGAAGTCATCTACATGTCCCATAGATTCGTCGTTCCTCTATAACTGACCCACCAAATAGTATTATAATATTTTTCTCAATAGCAACCCTTGTGTGATTTTGTAATTGTTTTTCCCAACAAATAATATGTGTGGGTAGTATAGGCATTTTTTTTCATAGATAATTGTAATAGTGTTTTGCTTGTTCTTGTTGTAATTTTGATCGCAGGGATGAGCGATGTCGGATGGAGGATCTGGAAACGGCGATTGGAGTTTTGGCCATTGGATGGGGAAAACTGTTTTGGCAATAACTTTTGACTCGGGTGTCCGTTTTCCATTTATAACCATGTTTCGGAAACATCTTGAAGTCCTCTACATGTCTCAAAACTTTGCCATCCCTGTAAAACTGACCCACCAGATAGTATTATAATATTTTTCTCTATCGCAACCCTTGTGTGATTTTGTAAATGTTTTTCCCAATAGATAATATGTGTGGGTACTATAGGCATTTTTTTTATAGGTAACTGTATTAGGGTTTTCCTTGTTCTTGTTGTAATTTTGATAGCAAGGATGAGCGATGTCGGATGGAGGATCTGGAAACGGCGATTGGGGTTTTGGTCATTGGATGGTGAAAATTGTTTTTGCCATAACTTTTGACTCGGGTGTCCGTTTTCCTTTTATAACCATGTTTCGGAAACTCTTGTGTGATTTTATAAGCATTTTTCCCATCAGATAATATGTGTGGGTAGTATAGGCATTTTTTTTTCATAGATAACTGTAGTTGGTTTTTGTTTGTTCTTATAGTAATTTTGATCGCAGGGATGAGCGATGTCGGATGGAGGATCTGGAAACGGCGATTGGGCTTTTGGCCATTGGATGGGGAAAACTGTTTTGGCTATAAGTTTTGTCTCGGGTGTCCGTTTTCCTTTTATAATCATGTTTTGGAAACGTCTTGAAGTGCTCTACATGTGTCACAGCTTCGTCGTCCCTCTAAAACAGACCCACCGGATAGTATTATAATATTTTTCTCTATCGCAACCATTGTGTGATTTTGTAATCGTTTTTCACAACAGATAATATGTGTGGGTAGTATAGGCATTTATTTTTAATAGATAACTGTAGTAGGGTTTTGCTTGTTCTTGTTGTAATTTTGATCGCAAGGATGAGCGATGTCGGACGGAGGATCTGGAAACGACGATTGGGGTTTTGGCAATTGGATGGTGAAAACTGTTTTGGTCATAACTTTTCATTCATGTGTCCGTTGTCCTTTTATAACCATGTTTCGGAAACGTCTTGAAGTCATCTACATGTCTCACACCTTCGTCGTCCCACTAAAACTGACCCACCGGATAGTATTATAATATTTTTCTTTATCGCAACCTTTGTGTGATTTTGTAATTGTTTTTCCGAACAGATGACATGTGTGGGTAGTATTGGCATTTTTTTTCATAGATAACTGTAGTAGGGTTTTGCTTGTTCTTGTTGTAATTTTGATCGCAAGGATGAGCGATGTCGGATGGAGGATCTGGAAACGGCGATTGGAGTTTTGGCCATTGGAAGGTGAAAAATGTTTTGGCCATAACTGTTGACTCGATTGTCCGTTTTCCTTTTATAACAATGTTTCGGAAACGTCTTGAAGTCATCTACATGTCTCACATCATCGCCGTCCCTCTTAAACTGACCCACCGGATAGTATTATAATATTTTTGTCTATCGAAACCCTTGTGTGATTTTGTGATCGTTTTTCCCAATAGATAATATGTGTGAGTAGTATAGGCATTTTTTTAATAGATAATTGTAGTAGGGTTTTTCTTGTTCTTGTTGTAATTTTGATCGCAAGGATGAGCGATGTCGGAAGAAGGATCTGGAAACGGCGATTGGGGTTTTGGCCATTTGATGGGGAAAACTGTTTTGGCCATAACTTTTGACTCGGGTGTCCGTTTTCCATTTATAACCATGTTTCGGAAACATCATGAAGTCCTCTATATGTCTCACAGCTTCAACTTACCTCTAAAACTGACCCTCCGGATAGTATTATAATATTATTTTCTATCGCAACCCTTGTGTGATTTTCTAATCGTTTTTCCCAACAGATAATATGTGTGGGTACTATAGGCATTTTTTTTCTTAGGTAACTGTATTAGGGTTTTGCTTTTTCTTGTTGTAATTTTGATCGCAAGGATGAGCGATGTTGGATGGAGGATCTGGAAACGGCGATTGGGTTTTGGCCATTGGATGGTGAAAACTGTTTTGGCCATAACTTTTGAATCGGGTGTCCGTTTTTCTTTTATAACCATGTTTCGGAAATGTCTTGAAGTCCTCTACATGTCACACACCTTCGTCGTCCCTCTAAAACTAACACACCGAATAGTATTATAATACTTTTCTCTATCGCAACCCTTGTGTGATTTTGTAATCTATTTTCCCAACAGATAATATGTGTGGGTAGTATAGGCATTTTTTTTCATAGATAACTGTAGTAGGGCTTTGCTTGTTCTTGTTGTAATTTTAATCGAAAGGATGAGCGATGTCTAATTGAGGATCTGGAAACGGCGATTGGGGTTTTGGCCATTGGATGGTGAAAACTTTTTTGGCCATAACTTTTCATTCGGGTGTCCGTTTTCCTTTTATAACCATGTTTCGGAAACCTCTTGAAGTCATCTACATGTCTCAAGTCTTCGCCGTCCCTCTAAAACTGACCCACCGGTTAGTATTATAATATTTTTCTCTATCGCAACCATTGTATGATTTTGTAATCGTTTTTCCCAACAGATAATATATGTGGGTAGTATAGGCATTTTTTTTCATAGATAATCCCAACTGAGTCCTGAGTGTCGAGAGTAATTTTGAAGTTGCTTGGATCGATAACTAACTTATGAATCCTCGGAAGAGAGTTCAGTTTGGTAACTATCGTTTCTAGCTTTCGAGCCGTAGGAATGGTTGACCACCCTTTAGTTTATACTGCTTTTAATCTTTTTTTGAAAACCTTCCCTTTATGAAATAGTGATTAAGCTGTGATTCAATTTACATGCAACTTCCAGTGGATTGATTCCAACTGAAATATTATGCTTTCAAAATCAAGTCAATTTTTTGATTAATTTTGATAAGGAAAGCAATAAAGAACACAACAATTATAGTGGTTCGATGGAGACTCAAGCTCCTATGTCCACTCTTGACTCTTCAGAGAAATTCACTAATCACTTCGAGCTTTTCGACTACCTCGTAGTTTACTTACTCAACTCGCCCCGAAGTTTTCGACTACTCCGTGAGTGTACTTACTCAACCCGACCTTGAGTTTTTCTCGACTACCTCCGTAGTTTACTTACTCAAACACTCACAAGTTTTGGACTACCTCTGTAGCTTACTAACTTCTCCTCTAGAGTTTTTCGACTACTCCGGCGTAGTTTACTAACTCTTTACAACTCTTTCTCACCAACAAACACACTCCAACTACCTTCTCAAGGGTTTTATTTTTTTCTCGGTTGGTTTCAACTAGGATGAGATATCCTTTACAATGAAGCACAATGCAAAGGGTTAGGATATCTCGACTTTTTTTGGATAATTCTTATCAAGCTAGGCTTAGTATAGTGAGCTCTCTTCAATATAGAAGCATGTTTGGGAAATTCTAAGTTTTTCGAGTGCTTTAACTTTTTGCAAGAATAAGTTTGAGCTCTTGAGTTATGTATAAATTTCCGTAACCTTACAATGTAGAGGGTCACCAAGTATTTATAGGCATACACCAAGGTCACTCTTGAAAACTATCCATTGGAGAGATAGCTTCGTGAGTTTCCTCTTAAGGTGTGTGAGAAACGACTATATTTAGGGTTTGAAACTCCCTAACATGTTTTAGGCAATAACCTTTCATGTAGCCGGTCTTCACTTTTTGCGATCTGGAACTTTTTACATCGACATCTTTTTCAAATGACATCCTTTGTCGATGTCGAAGATGGTGGATAATGTTGTCTTCCTCTTTTTGACTTTTTTGTCTCGAGTTAAAGGTAGACACCTTCAATGGCTCTTTTTGGTTACAAACTCGAGTTTGATATAACCTTAACAACACTTCTGACTTAGTTCCTTTTGTCTGCATTTGAATGTCTTGGCAAATATCTATTTTCTAAGGAATCGCGATCTTCTCGATTATTGCATCCTTCGTGGATAGATATATTCAATTGCCTCGGAACATTAGTTCTTCGAAAGCATTCAAGACCTCCATCGAGTCTTAATAGATTGCGGCCTTAAAGATTCTTGATCTTCAATCTTGATCTTGATCTTGCGTCTTTAGAGTCTTCGAGTCTTGTGGTCTTACGAGTCTTGAGTCTTTCGAAGTCTCTTCGACCGATATAATCGAATCTTCGTCTTGAGCCTTTGGTTCCTCAAGATCCTCATCGAGTCTTGAGATCTTAAGTTTCATACTGAATCTTCAGAATCTTCAGAACCTATCCTCACAAGCTTTCAGACTACCTCCGTAGCTTACTAACTTCTCCTCTAGAGTTTTCTGACCACTCCGCGTAGTTTACTAACTCTTTACAACTCTTCTTACCAACAAACACACTCCAACTACCTTCTCAAGGGTTTGGGGTTTCTCGATTGGTTTTCAACTGGGATGAGATATCCTTTACAATGAAGTACAAGGCAAAGGCTAGGATATCTCTACTAAGCTTTGGATATTTCTTATCAAGCTAGGCTTAGTATAGTGAGCTCTCTTCAATATAGAAGCAGTTGGAAAATTCAAGGTTTTTCGAGTGCTTTAACTTGCAGTAATAAGTTTGAGCTCTTGAGTTGCGTATAAATTTCCCGTAACCTTACAATGTAGAGGGTCCCCAGTATTTATAGGCATACACCAAGGTCACTCTTGAAAACTATCCGTTAGAGAGATAGCTTCGTGAGTTTCCTCGTAAGGTGTGTGAGAAACGGCTATATTTAGGGTTTAAAACTCCCTAACACGTTTTAGGCAATAGCCTTTCATGTAGCCGGTCTTCACTTTTTGCAGTCTGGAACTTTGTACTTCTGACATCTTTTTTAATCGACCTGTCACTGTCAGTGTCAGTATGGTACAGTGTTGTCTTCCTCTTTTTGACTTTTGTCTCCAGTTAAAGGTAGACACCTTCAATGGCTCTTTTGGTTACAAACTCTGAGTTTGATATAACCTTAACAACACTTCTGACTTAGTTCCTTTTGTCTGCATTTGAATGTCTTGGCAAATATCTATTGTCTAAGGAATCGCAATCTTCTCAGTATTGCATCCTTCAGATAGATATATTCAGTGCCTCGAAACTTTCAGGTTTATACTGAGCATTCAGTACATTACTGAGTCTTCAGTAATTACTGTGCCTTCAGTATTCTTGATCTTCATTTCTCAGTCTTCAGTCTTGCGTCTTCAGAGTCTTCTGAGTCTTTAGCGATATACTGACTGATATACTGAGTCTTCATGCTGAGTCTTCAGTTCCTCAGTATCATACTGAGTCTTCAGAAATTTCAGTTTCATACTGAAACTTCAGTTTCTTCAGAGACATACTGAGTTCTTTAGAGTCTTCAGAACCTATCCTGATCTATATCTGCTGACTATACATTTTGCAGATAACATCCTGAATACTCTAAAACTGAATCCTGACTCAACTATCAAGATCATTCTGAACATGTCATACTCAGGGGTTTTTGGGATCTAATAAAAATCATATATCTTTTATTAAATTCATCTCCCAACAATTTCCCCCTTTTTGATGATGCCAAAACCTATCTTGTTACAAACATATAACCTATACTCAGGTTTCAGTTTATCCTATTACAAGATTGGTTATCTCCCAACAATTTCCTGAAACAGAGAAAATCCTAACAATTTAAATCATTCAGTAATTTCTTCAGTAATGAATCTCTTTAAGTAGTTCATTACCAAATACTTAAACAATTTCCCCATAACAACATACAATCAGTTCAGAGACATTCATTCAGCATATCAAATTAAAAGACATGTAAATAAGATAATGAGATATTATCTTTTGAGCATAATGATAAATCTTCATTGATGATGAGTATACCATTACAGATTACAATGAGTTTATCAACAAAATCAAAAAGACAAAAATTTAAAGATTACAAAATCTTCTGAGTCTTCAGTCTTCTGATTTGTCTCTTCAGTCTTCTGCTCTTCAGTTTGCTTCATTCTCAACTTCATCGGCGGCACCTCCGTGTCGAACATTCAAAAATCTCTTCTTCAGCTCATTTCTCTCCTTAATAATATCCGGACTGTTTCCTGTTAAACCCAACTGACCAGCATACTGAGCAATTTCTTGAGTAATGACCTTCTCATTCACCAAGTCATTACCAAGTCTCGGAGGTGGATAGGAATATGGACCAGGGGCTACTATCTGTGCCTCTCCTTCATCTGCAAGGTTAATCCAACCCTGTAGATACTTTGGATAAAAGGTAAGGAGATATTCAATGAATGCTTCATTCTGATCTGAGCTTTCCCCTCTCCATTCCCTGAGAACATCATAATTGAACCAGAAGGTTCTCTTGACTTCTTCCCAAATGTCGTTGAGTTTGATAGGCATCCATTTATCAACGTGGGGCCACTTTAGTGCTTTTGATGTCCCTTTCCTCTTGCTCGCAAACTTCCTGAATTCACTCCTTCGCTTCTGCTCTTCGTCTATCTTCTTCCTGATCACAGACGCTCCTGAGACCGAAGCAGCAGCTTTCTTAGCTTGTTCTATTTGGAGTGTCTTCAGAGCATCTCTCGTGTTGAAGAATTTCTTCTAAGGTTGAGACTCAGATTCTTCCGTTTCTTCCTCATCCAGAATCAGTTTTCTCTGGATTGGCTTAGAAGCCTTTGCACGCTTGCTTTCAGATTGAACACCGCCCAAGGCTTTCCTCTTCATAGGCAATTCAGCAGCTGCCTGGCTTGTTCCAACCTTTGCTCTATCACTCAGTTTCTCTCTTGCAACATCAAGCATGGTTTGCTCGTAAACTCGAGTGTAGATAAGTTTTCTACCGAAAGTGAACTTTAACTTCTCAAGTAAGCTTCGACTTCTCTTAAGGCTTTGGCTAGGTTATATATTTTAGCATCTTTCTGAGCCTTCTTCTCCAAAGTACGCGCCATGAACTTCCTGAGGTCTTCACCTTCCTTTTCCCCCTTCTTGGCACCGTAATTTGGAAGAAGTCCGGAGAGTCTTTGGTCCATGTGATATTGCTCTTTGCTCACACAATGAACTTCTCCTCGCTATCTCGATCTTGTTCGTCTTCCGGCCTCCTTAGATGGTTCTTGGCCACGTAAAAGTTCTTCAGATAAATGGGCAAACGGCCAGAGAGTGCTTCCTTGAACATCTCTGTCAATCTTGGTCATGAGCACGGAGCTCATTTCCTCAACATCGATTTTATCATCACTTCATTCCTCTCTGGCCAATTTCACCTCTAGAAAGCAGTTGACTCCTGGTGCTTTTGTTTCATTTCAAAGATCGAAGCTCACCTTTGACTCCTCCGGCTTTTCATTCAAATTTTATCTTCCATGGAGGTCATCTGTGAGGTCAGAGTGTTTTGGATTAGCACCAGCTCTGAAGAGTGACTAATACTTTCCATCTTTTGAGCTTGATTGGCCAATGTTTCTTCCATCTGAGCAATCTTGATCATCATTGGCTCAACCTTCTCAAGTTTCTCCATCTAGGGAGTGAGATCAATCTCAGGAACCTTCTCCACCTTCTGTGTTGTTTGATCATCCCGGCTTCATCACGAGCACTAGTCTCCAATCGAAGCTCCTAGTCTCCAATCGAGCTCCAGCCTCCAATCGAGCCTCATCGTGTATCGACAATTGAGAATTAAAGATAGAACTTTCAGTAACTTTGGCATAATTGTTAATAGTGCCAAAAGGTACCTGAAGAGTGCTAGCTTCAGTCTGAGGTTGACCAATTTCAGATTGATCATCAATAGAAGTCTCCTTTTCCATCTGAAACTGATCCTCAACATCTCCCTGTTGGTCCCCATCTCCATCTTGAGATTTGTCTCCGCTGCTTGGGGCACCAACTTCAGTAGCTTTTCTCTCAGCTAACTTCCTCTGAACCAGCTCATCAAAATCGGAGTTTTTCATCCTCAGATTTGTCCTTCTGAACCCTGAGAAATCGGTCAGAAAGGTTGTCTCCTCATTCCACCAGTCTTCCCCTCTGAATGCAGCAATATCAAGCATCTCGGGAAGACTCGATTGAGGATGAACACAATTGTCCTTAATCAAGAAAAACATCTTGCAGATCGGGGGTATGAGCTAAGCTTCGGGGTAGCGGTCAAGAATGAACGTTCCCCTTGCTCCTCCACTCGCCTTCTTGGCCTCGCCCTTCTTCCATCTCGGGCTCTCGGGTTCGATTGAGGCTTCGCTAAGGATCAAGAAGTAGATCTTTCAGAGCTCATCAAGAATATTCACTCCCCGAGTCTCAAAGACCTCGAAGGTTGTGCGGTCAGTCCTCGGCCAGATCCGAGTGGGTTACGGGGCCCGAGTGACACTTCCTCGATTGGTTCCGAAGTTGGCTCTTCTTCTTGGCCGAGCAAAGACTTTTTCAAGAGGGAATCTCGAGGCTCGAGTTCCTTTGAAAATTTCCCGAGAAATTTTTGCGAACTTAGAGATGTCTCAAGCACCTCGAGAGAAGACACTGCTCCTCGGTTTGGTCTTGTGCCTTGGAGATAACTCCGAGCCAAAACTTGCAATGGCGAACTCGGCGGTTTGGCCCTCGGGTTGAATCTCCTCAGAATCATCGCCATCTTCATCGTTGAGAACCACCAATCTTCCGCGCTTTGGGGCAAGGTTCTTCGCTTCATAATTTTTCCACCTCGCTCCATCTTTGCCTCCAACAAAACCTTCCCCCCGGGTTTGTTGAGTCTCTTTTTCAGCCAAGAATCGGTGATTCTACCTTCTTTTCTCTTTTTCCTCTCGATGTCCCGCTTTTTGCAAAGAATGGGTTTAAAGAGAATTTTGGACTTAGGGAATGAGGTCTAATTGGCAAAAAGATATCCTCCTCCTCTCTCGCACATCTCCAAAATATAAGCAATTTTGGTGGCATGGTGGATCTTGCCTTTTATTGAGATCGCCCCATCAACCTTCTTCAAAAACTTTGGTCCTTTTCACTCACCGTCTGAATCAAAAATTTCAACTAGTTGAAGTCGGTGGTGGGTGAGGCCTCTATTTCCGCCATCAATCTGAGCTTGGTACCGACCGCGCTCAAAACTCCCCGCAAGACTCATGATGCTCTTGCTCACAATATCCATCAACACACGATATTGTGGCTTTAAGTGCCTCTTATGCAATGTCGCCTCAAATTTCACAGATTCTCGGCAATCCTATCTAAGTACTCTCGCTCTCTACCTAACATATACATCGCAGATCCTCTCCTCTATCACGAGCTCAAAAAATATCATTCAGATTTTTCTGAACTATATACAAATCCCTCTCAAAATCGATGTATTTGGATGACTGCTCTAAATGTGATACAGTAATCTTAGAATGTAAACCATCCTCTTCATCTATCTCCAGATTATAGATGAATTCGATTACCTCTTTTGCAAAAACTCGTCCGGGTGGAAACTGCGACTAGATGGGTGAGTTTTGATTGAATCATATCGCAGAGCCTCCTCTTCCGGCTTTGAGTTTGTTGTGCTTTCTAGTGAGACAACGAACTCGTACCAAGGCTTGTTGGTTTCGGCTAATCTCTCGAACAAGGTTGGGGCCATTTTAGAGAATGATTGAAGAAATGAAGATTTTAGGGTTTGGGAATTTCTAGGCAAAGGGGATTTATCGCAGAGGATTTGAGAATGAAGGGTTTGATAAAATTTTGGCTTGAATGGCTTATTGGGGTATATATAGCTTCGAGATCGTGGGGAATCGCATTGTTTAGGTGAAAAACAATGGTTGAGATTAATCTTCGATTAATCGGGTATACGAACCGACTAAAATCTCCGAAAAGTAAGCCGCCAAAATATCCTCATTGGTCATTAATGTAGCAGAGCATTAAATGACTGTTGACCTTCTTCAGAATTTAAAATGATCCCGCCCAAAAACATTCCTCAGGTGTTTTGTATTTATTGCGAATGATTACCGAGTTTCACTTAAGCAATAAATGAGTCGCATGAGTCATTACTTCTTCAGACTAATTTCCCTCTATTAGTCTTCTTGATAATCGACCTTGATAAAATGTCTCAGATAATATCGAAATCTTGAAAGGGTTCAATTATCTAAGCATCGAGTACTTACCTTCAAGAAATCGAGTTTCACGAGACTCGATTCAAGATTTCCATTTTATCTGAGCTTCAAGAGAATTCGAGAAAAACTTCATGCATCTAAAAAATCTTCAATTTTTTGATTTTACTTTATACACCTGGTTCTAACATCCCTAATTCAACCGAAAAGTTCCTCAAATCTTGATTCGCCAAAGGTTTAGTCAAGATATCGACTCTCCGCTTATCAAGTATGAATTTTCTCCATCCTTATGTCCTTCTTCTCGACATGATCTCTCGATGAAGTTATGTATCGATATCCACATGCTTGCATCCGGTGTGCAATCACCGGATTTTTTGTGAAATAGCAATGACACTATTATTGTCACAAAATATTGGTACTTCATTAGCTACAACTTTATAATCCCTTAATTGTTGTCTCGAGCCAAAGAATCGAAAGCACGCAATGACTTCTTGCAACCATGTATTCAAATTTTCATTAGTAATTGGTTGCTCTCGAGGTCTATTTCTTCAAAAACCAAGATATCGACACATCCTAGAAATTGACAAGTTCTGAAGTGGACTTCTGTCAATCTCGCAACCTCCATAATCAAAGATCGAGTAAGTAGTTAATTCAAGGTTATCATCATTTGGATACCACAATCCTCTATTCATCGTGCCTTTAAGATACCTCAAGATCTTTTTGGCAACTTTCCATGTGACTAGCCTTAGGATTAACGGTATCTTGCACATATCCCAACAAAGAAATGTTATATCCGCCTACTTGTCGTGAGATAGAGCAATGATCCAATGATTCCTCTATAATCAAAAGATGACTCATCGATTTGCCTTCGTAATCGGGATCCATCTTGTAGTTAGTATTCATGGGAATCCTAAGCGCATTGCAGTTGACACCATATTTGGCAATCGGATCTACGGTGTACTTTTTGCTTGGTTGATGAATATTCATTCCTTTGATTGTTTCACTTGAAGACCTAGAAAGAAATTCATCTCTCCCATCATTGACATCTCAAACTTGCCTTTCATCAGTGTTGAAAACTTTTCACACAACTGATGGTTTGGAGATCCAAAAATGATGTCATCAACATATATCTGAACTAGTAAGATATCTTCCTCATCCTCTATCCTAACAGAGTTCTATCAACAGTTCCTTTGACAAAACCATGGTCAGTAAGAAACTGAGAAAGAGTATCATACCATGCTCTGGGTGCTTGCTTAAGACCATACAAAGCTTTTCTCGAGCTGTAAACTTGGTCATTCTCATTTTGAAACCAGGAGGTTGTTCCACATAAACCTCTTCTTTAAGCACACCGTTCAGAAATGCACTTTTCACATCCATTTGATAGACTGTGAACTTCATGTGTACAGCATATGCAAGAAACAATATGATGGCTTCTAGTCTTGCAACAGGTGCAAAGGTTTCATCATAATCCAAGCCTTCTTCTTGGGAATAACCTTGTGCAACTAGCCTTGCCTTGTTTCTCACAATGTTGTTGTTTTCATCTCTTTTATTCTTGAAAACCCACTTGGTTCCAATGATATTGTGCCTTTCTGGTCTATCTACTAGCTCCCATACTTCATTCCTTGAGAATTGATTCAGCTCATCTTGCATAGCAGTAAACCAATGAGAATCTTGTAGAGCTTCACCAATCTCAGTAGGCTCTTTCTCTGATAGGAAACAGCAGAATAGTGCACTTTCACCATTGAACCTTCTTGTTTTAACACCTTCAGTTAGATCACCCACAATCTGACTTGTAGGATGACTATCTAACCATTTCCTTCTTGATGTTCCCCCTTCAATAGTATCCTCAACATTTGAAATGTTAGGTTTAGTTAAATCAGTAAACTCAGGGAACAATAGAAAAGGAGTAAGGGAATCATCTTCATCAGGGGAAATTCTATTCAGAACATTGTCAGAGACATTTGTTCCCCTTTGGTTGATAGATTCAGAATTTGCCTCAGCTGTGACCACATCTTCATTGGCATCACATACCTAAGTCTGAACTGGTGTCTGTTCAGATTGGTCACCTTTGGAGTATTGGTTTTCCTGAGTCTCACCATCCTGAGTTCCATCCTGAACTTCTTTATCTGAGTCTGAGTCACTCCAATCATAGGATGTGACTGACTTCTTCTTTTCAGGTCCAGTGGATGATTTATCTTTCTGTTTCAGGCTTAATCTGGTGATCCTCTTAGTCAGTTCATCTGCATCATGTTCCTGTTTCTTCTGAACACAAGTAGATTCATCAAAAACAACATGAGGTGTTTCATCCACAATAAGAGTCCTACAGTTGTAAACTCTAAAAGCTTTACTGACTTCAGAATATCCTAAGAATATTCCTTCATCAGCTTTACTATCAAATGTTTTCAACTGATCTTTACCATTATTGTGTATGAAATACTTGCAACCAAACACACGAAAGAAAGAAACAAGAGGCTTCCTTTCATTCCAAAGCTCATCGGGTGTTTTGCCTTGACTCTTGGTCAGCATGGATCTGTTCTGAGAGTAGCAAGCAGTGTTGACAGCTTCAGCCCAAAATCTTTTAGGAATATCAGCTTCAGCTATCATTGTCCTTGCAGCTTCTTTCAGAGTCCTGTTCCTTCTTTCAGCAACACCATTTTGTTGAGGGGTCCTTGCAGCTGATGTTTCATGTAAAATTCCATTTTCTGCACAATAATCAGATATGATATGATTTATAAATTCAGTTCCTTTGTCAAATCTGATTTTGACCACATTCAGATTTTTCTCATTACTGAGCCTTTTCAGTAATTCTTGCAGCTTTATCTGAGTCTCTTTCTTACTGAGTAAGAATATGACCCAAGTATATCTTGAGTAGTCATCAACTACTACTAATGTGTATTTCCTACCATTAGTTCTTACTGGTGTTATAGGACCAAAAAGATCCATATGCAGTAACTGAAGTATTCTGTCAGTAGAAACTTCTACTTTGCTTTTAAATGATGCTTTTATTTGTTTTCCTTTCTGCCACGCATCACAAATATGTTCCTTACTGAACACTTCATTAGGAAACCCTCTCACAAGAGCTAATCTTGCAAGCTTGTTCAGGGTTTTGAAATTTAGGTGATTCATCCTTTTATGCCATAACCAACTGGTATCTGTGGAACTTTTAGCAACAAAACATGTATCTTTAGGAGTTGAACTCCAATCAGCACGATACACATTCCCTTTTCTTGTACGGTCAAGAATACTTTTACGTGATGTATCATCTTTCACAAAACATAAGTTCTTGGAGAACTCAACATTAAAACCCTTATCACAGAATTGGCTAATTGAAAGCAAGTTATGCTTCAATCCAGATACATATGAAACACCATGGATATGAACTGAGTCGATTTCCAAAGTTCCATATCCTTGATCTATCCCTTGGAGTTATCTCCAAAAGTGATCTGTGGGCCTCTTTGTTCAACATAGTCATCGAGTATCTTCTTGTATCTGTCATGTGTCTTGAACATCCTTGTCAAGATACCATATATCGAGAGCTTTTTTCATCTCTCGCTCATCGATTGCCATGTGATCTTTAGTCAGTTTAGTGCCCTTGTTTTCCTCCTGAAAAATAGATCAATTCTTAGGTACCCAATTTGTGTAAGGTCCTACAAGGTTAGATGTACCTTTCGGAATCCAAATCTGCCTGACAACTCTAATCACTTTAGAGTGGCTAATTTGTCTTCCATAAACATCAACATACACATCTACTACTCGGGGTGCCTTAGCGTTTTTTTTGTGTATGTGTGCTAGCTTTAGCATGAACATGGGCTTTTGAATTCTTCTTTGGTTCAGCCTTCATTCGGATGCTTAGGCTTTTAAAAACCGGTCTAAATCTTTGATGACTCGGGTTCAGATAACCATTACCCTTAGGCAAGTGGGGTTCGGGTTGTGCAGACCGAAAACTGGGTCTTTCAAAGATAATCGAGGACTTGGTCTCTTGATTGAGAATGTCTCATTGAAAGTTTTTCATTTGAGGATTCCTCGATGGTTCAGGTGTGGAGCCTTTCAGTTTGCATTCTTAGCCCGAGGCTTTGAAGTACTTGCTCGAAACTTTTCAATCGACCGCTTCAGGTTTTCTAGCCTTCACCGAGGTTTGGGCTTTCTAACCCGATCATTCGGTTTTTTTTGAGAGACCATAGGTCCTTTTCCCTTGTCTACAACCTTGGGCATTACTTGAGTTTGAAGTGTGGGTGCCATTGGTTTTACAAAGATTGTCTTCTTGCTACTTGATGCAAAGATTCGGGATGACCTTGTGAGGTTCCCCCGAATGTATCCAAATCCAGATTTTATAGTGGCAGATCTCTGGTAACTCTGAATTTCATCTATTACATTAGATGCTTTATTCAATAGAGTTACCTTCTTATTTGAACTATCCTCACAGTTCTGTAGAGTTTCATGCTTCTCAGAGAGGTCATTGAACTTAGTCCTGATTAGCTGAATCTCTTCATTGGATTTCTCTAAGCATTTCCGTTAGGGTCATTATCGCTTCTTCTTTTTTCTCGAGAGTTGTACTTCGAGAACATCCAGTTCATCAGTAGCTCCCATTAATTGAGAAGTGATTTCAGTATTGCTAGAGTCTTTCCATTTTAGATTTTTAGCTTTCAGTTCCTTATTCTGCTCTTGAGTTCTATTTAGCAGTCTTTGCAAAACAGCATAGTCCTTCATCAGATTCCTAAAAGAATCCATCAGGTCAAAATGACTGTTTTTAGTGGAACTTGAAAACTCTTGTGCTAGTGTAGGAGCAACAACAGAGAAAGAAGAGTTTACCTCCTCAATGGCCATCGAGGGCGGATGTCATCACTTTCACTTTGTCTCGAGAATATCTCATCCGAAGAGCTAGATCCCTCATCAGAGTGTTCTTCTTCTGCAAACATGGCCTTTTTGCTAGAGAACTTCTTGTCTCTTTTAGCTTGCCTTTCTCTTCTCTCCTTAGCACTCAAGTCTAGACAATCATACTGGAAGTGACCTTTCTTCTGGCAATTATAGCATCTGTTGGTATCATCATCCTGATCACTTTCTTCCTTGGACTTGGAGTCCTTCTTTCTGGATGAAGATCCTTCAGCTTTCAGGTCCTTCTTCTTCTCAGTTGATCTATCCTCAGGTTTCTTCGGTACTGTGGTTCCTGTAATAGCTTTTGTATTTTCCAAATCTACTATTAAGTCTGTCTAAACCTCCTTGCCATCGATTGCTAGCTTTTCCTCAAGCTCATCCCGATTTTTTTTAGCATGGGGGTTCTCGAGACTCTCTAGTTTTTAAGTTTTATCTTTGGCTTTTTAAAGCCACATTTTTACTAGATGATGAATCATCTTTTTTGTCGACCTTTTGGATTTCTTATCAATTACAAATTCATAGGCCTTCAAATTTCGAGAGAAGACTTGTTGGTATGGCATTGAACTAATGTTTTTGGTGTTTTCAATCACCACTGCATGAATATCCCATTTCTTAGAAAGATCTCTAAGAATTTTCAATGCAACTTCTCTCTGTGGATATTTATTTCCAAGTGCATTTAGATCATTCATGATGCTAGTGAATCTGACTTCCAATTTGTCTATTGATTCACCATCATCCATTTCAAAACTATCAAACTTTCCAATTGCCACGAAAAGTTTGTTTTTTTTTATATGATATGTGCCTTGGGCACACATGCCTAGTGTATCCCATATCTCTTTAGCAAGATATTACAGTGAGAGATCATTCCCATCACACCATCATCAATGGTACTGTATAGTGTGTCTTTTGCAATGTAGTCTAGATTGACTAACTTTCTCTCTTCAGAGTCGGGTTGGTCATCGACTTAGGAAATTCTCGCTCTAGGATCAATTCTCTCATCTTCATTTCCAATGGGATTCACCACAAAGAAATTGGAATGGTCCTTGAGAGACCACTCTCCACATACGCTCATGTTTGGAATCTGAGATGAGCCCTGCATTCTCTGTCTCCATAGATCATAGTTCTCCACCGAGAACATGGGAAGTTTTTTTAGAAGACATTTTTATCTCGATCTTTTGAAAAGAAAAAAAAATTCAAACAAATAAGATCGATTCGGATAGACCACAAGTATTTTTGAAAATAAAACTTTTGGTCAACACAAAGTGGTCAAGTTGAACCAACGCTCGATACCACTTGTTGGTCCCGGTGAAAACAAGTCTTACACGCGTGTATGGGGGAATACACGTGTTCGGTGTTTTAAAACTTTTTCATCGAGGTCATTTGGGTCGATAATCCTCAAGATTAGGTTCAGAGAAGCACGATCGCTCTCGAGTCAAAGTCTCTCGAGACAAAGGTGATCCGAAGCTACTTTTCGAAGCCTCCCGATAATCCTAACCGAGTCCCGAGTGTTAGAGATCCCGAGTTGCTTGGATCGATAACTAACTCATCAATCCTCGTAAGAGAGTTCAGTTTGGTAACTATCTCGTTCTAGCTACTTTCGGTCGTCTTGAATGGTTGGCCCTTTAGTTTATACTTCGTTTTAAACTTTTTTCAAAAACCTTCCCTTTATGAAATAGTGATTAAGCTGTGATTCAATTTACATGCAACTTCCAGTGGATTGATTCCAACTGAAATATCAGTGAAAAGTATGCTTTCAAAATCAAGTCAATGCAACAGTTAAGCACATATAAGGAAAGCAATAAAGAACACAACAATTATAGTGGTTCAGAGACTCAAGCTCCTACGTCCACTCTCCCTGACTCTTCAGAGAAATTCACTAATCACTTCTGAGCTTTCTGACTACCTCGTAGTTTACTTACTCAACTCGGCCCTGAGTTTTCTGACTACTCCACGTAGTTTACTTACTCAACCCGACCTTGAGTTTTCTGACTACCTCCGTAGTTTACTTACTCAAACACTCACAAGTTTTCAGACTACCTCTGTAGCTTACTAACTTCTCCTCTAGAGTTTTCTGACTACTCCGCGTAGTTTACTAACTATTTACAACTCTTCTCACCAACAAACACACTCCAACTACCTTCTCAAGGGTTTTGGGTTTCTCGGTTGGTTTCCAACTAGGATGAGATATCCTTTACAATGAAGAACAATGCAAAGGGTTAGGATATCTCGACTAAGCTTTGGATAATTCTTATCAAGCTAGGCTTAGTATAGTGAGCTCTCTTCAATATAGAAGCACTTGGGAAATTCTAAGTTTTTCGAGTGCTTTAACTTTTGCAAGAATAAGTTTGAGCTCTTGAGTTGCGTATAAATTTCCCGTAACCTTACAATGTAGAGGGTCACCAGTATTTATAGGCATACACCAAGGTCACTCTTGAAAACTATCCATTGGAGAGATAGCTTCGTGAGTTTCCTCTTAAGGTGTGTGAGAAACGGCTATATTTAGGGTTTGAAACTCCCTAACATGTTTTAGGCAATAGCCTTTCATGTAGCCGGTCTTCACTTTTTACAGTCTGGAACATTTGTACATCTGACATCTTTTTTCAAAATGACACATCCTTTGTCGATGTCGAGATGGCACATTGTTGTCTTCCTCTTTTTGACTTTTGTCTCCAGTTAAAGGTAGACACCTTCAACGGCTCTTTTGGTTACAAACTCTGAGTTTGATATAACCTTAACAACACTTCTGACTTAGTTCCTTTTGTCTGCATTTGAATGTCTTGGCAAATATCTATTTTCTAAGGAATCGCGATCTTCTCGATTATTGCATCCCGGGATAGATATATTGGTGCCTCGGAACATTGAGTTCATATCGAGCATTCAAGACCTTCATCGAGTCTTCAAGAATTATGTGCCTTTTAGTATTCTTGATCTTCAATCTTGATCTTGATCTTGCGTCTTGAGTCTTCCGAGTCTTGTGGTCTTCGAGTCTTTGGTCTTCGAGTCTCTTGACCGATATAATCGAATCTTCGTGTTGAGCCTTGGTTCCAAGATCCTCATCGAAGTCTTGATATCTTAAGTTTCATATTGAAACTTCGTTTTCTTGAGGTAAAATCTTCGTAACCTATCCCTAACTATATATCCGACTATACATTTTGAGATAACATCCCGAATACTCTAAAACCGAATCGACTCAACTATCAAGATCATTACGAACATGTCATACTCAGGGGTTTTTGGGATCTAATCAAAATCATATATATTTTATTAAATTCATCTCCCAACAAGAGTTATGCTTGTTCTTGTTGTAATTTTGATCAATAGGATGAGCGATGTCGGATGGAGGATCTGGAAACGGTGATTAGGGTTTTGGCCATTGGATGGTGAAAACTGTTTTGGCCATAACTTTTCATTCGGGTGTCCGTTTTCCTTTTATAATCATGTTTCGGAAAGGTCTTGAAGTCATCTACATGTCCCATAGCTTCGTCGTTCCTCTAAAACTGACCCACCAGATAGTATTATAAAATTTTTCTCTATAGCAACCATTGTGTGATTTTGTAATTGTTTTTCCCAACAGATAATATGTGTGGGTAGTATAGGAATTTTTTTTCATAGATAACTGTAATAGTGTTTTGCTTGTTCTTGTTGTAATTTTGATCGATGTCGGATGGAGGATCTGGAAACGGCGATTGGAGTTTTGGCCATTGGATGGGGAAAACTGTTTTGGCAATAACTTTTGACTCGAGTGACCGTTTTTCATTTATAACCATATTTCGGAAACATCTTGAAGTCCTCTACATGTCTCACAACTTTGCCATCCCTGTAAAACTGACCCTTGTGTGATTTTGTAATCGTTTTTCCCAATAGATAATATGTGTGGGTACTATAGGCATTTTTTTTATAGGTAACTATAATAGGGTTTTCCTTGTTCTTGTTGTAATTTTGATCGCAAGGATGAGCGATGTGGGATGGAGGATCTGGAAACGGCGATTGGAGTTTTGGTCATTGGATGGTGAAAATTGTTTTGGCCATAACTTTTGACTCGGGTGTCCGTTTTCCTTTTATAACCATGTTTCGGGAACGTCTTGAAGTCCTCTACATGTCTCACAGCTTCGAAGTACCTCTAAAACTTACCCACCAGATAGTATTATAATATTTTTCTCTATCGTAACCCTTGTGTGATTTTATAATCGTTTTTCCCAACAGATAATATGTGTGGGTAGTATAGGCATTTTTTTTCATAGATAACTGTAATAGGTTTTTGTTTGTTCTTATAGTAATTTTGATCGCAGGGATGAGCGATGTCGGATGGAGGATCTGGAAACGGCGATTGGGGTTTTGGCCATTGGATGGGGAAAACTGTTTTGGCTATAAGTTTTGTCTCGGGTGTCCGTTTTCCTTTTATAATCATGTTTTGGAAACGTCTTGAAGTGCTCTACATGTGTCACAACTTCGCCGTCCCTCTAAAATAGACCCACCGAATAGTATTATAATATTTTTCTCTATCGCAACCATTGTGTGATTTTGTAATCGTTTTTTCACAACAGATAATATGTGTGGGTAGTATAGGCATTTATTTTTCATAGATAACTGTAGTAGGGTTTTGCTTGTTCTTGTTGTAATTTTGATCGCAAGGATGAGCGATGTCGGATGGAGGATCTGGAAACGACGATTGGGGTTTTGGCAATTGGATGGTTAAAACTGTTTTGGCCATAACTTTTCATTCATGTGTCTGTTGTCCTTTTATAAACATGTTTTGGAAAGGTCTTGAAGTCATCTACATGTCTCACACCTTCGTCGTCCCACTAAACTGACCCACCGGATAATATTATAATATTTTTCTCTATCGCAACCCTTGTGTGATTTTGTATTTGTTTTTCCCAACAGATAATATGTGTGGGTAGTATTGGCATTTTTTTTCATAGATAACTGTAGTAGGGTTTTGCTTGTTCTTGTTGTAATTTTAATCTCAAGGATGAGCGATGTCGGATGGAGGATCTGGAAACGACAATTGGGGTTTTGGTAATTGAATGGTGAAAACTGTTTTGGCCATAACTTTTAACTCAGGTGTCCATTTTCCTTTTATAACCATGTTTCGGAAACGTCTTGAAGTCCTGTACATGTCTCACAACTTCGAAGTCCCTCTAAAACTGACACACCAAATAGTATTATAATACATTTCTCTATCGCAACCCTTGTGTGATTTTTGTAATCTATTTTCCCAACAGATAATATGTGTAGGTAGTATAGCCATTTTTTTCATAGATAACCGTAGTAGGGTTTTGCTTGTTCTTGTTGCAATTTTAATCGAAAGGATGAGCGATGTCTGATGGAGGATCTGGAAACGGCGATTGGGGTTTTTGCCATTGGAAGGTGAAAACTGTTTTGGCCATAACTTTTGACTCGGGTGTCTGTTTTCCTTATATAACCATGTTTCGGAAACGTCTTGAAGTTCTCTACATGTCTCACAGCATTGTTGTCCCTCTTAAACTGACCCACCAGATAGTATTATAATATTTTTCTCTATCGCAACCCTTGTGTGATTTTGTGATCGTTTTTCCCATAAGATAATATGTGTGAGTAGTATAGGCATTTTTTTTAATAGATAACTGTAGTAGGGTTTTGCTTGTTCTTCTTGTAATTTTGATCGCAAGGATGAGCGATGTCAGAAGAAGGATTTATAAACGGCGATTGGGGTTTTGGCCATTTGATCGTGAAAACTATTTTGGCCATAACATTTGACTCAGGTGTCCATTTTCCTTTTATAACCATGTTTCGGAAACGTCTTGAAGTCCTCTACATGTCACACACCTTTGTAGTCCCTCTAAAATTGACACACCAAATAATATTATAATACTTTTCTCTATCGCAACCCTTTTGTGATTTTGTAATCTATTTTCCCAACAGATAATATGTGTGGGTAGTATAGGAATTTTTTTTCAATAGATAATTGTAGTAGGATTTTGCTTGTTCTTGTTGTAATTTTAAACGAAAGGATGAGCGATGTCTGATGGAGGATCTGGAAACGGCGATTGGGGTTTTGGCCATTGGAAGGTGAAAACTATTTTGGCCATAACTTTTGACTCGGGTGTCCGTTTTCCTTTTATAACCATGTTTCGGAAACGTCTTGAAGTCCTCTGCATGTCTCAGAGCTTCCAAGTGCTTCTAAAACTGACCCACCGGATAGTATTATAATATTTTTCTCTATCGCAACCCTTGTGTGATTTTGTAATCGTTTTTCCCAACAGATAATATGTGTGGGTAGTATAGGCATTTTTTTTCATAGATAACTGTAGTAGGGTTTTGCTTGTTCTTATTGTAATTTTGATCGCAAGGATGAGCGATGTCGGATTGAGGATCTGGAAACGGCGATTGGGGTTTTGGCCATTGGATGGTGAAAACTGTTTTGGGTATAAGTTTTGACTCGGGTGTCCATTTTCCTTTTATAACCATGTTTCGGAAACGTCTTGAAGTGATCTACATGTGTCACAGCTTCGCCGTCCCTCTAAAATAGACCCACCGGATAGTATTATAATATTTTTGTCTATCTCAACCATTGAGTGATTTTGTAATCGTTTTTCACAACATATAATATGTGTGGGTAGTATAGGCATTATTTTTTTCATAGTTCTTGTTGTAATGAATGTAGTAGAGTTTTGCTTGTTCTTGTTGTAATTTTGATCAATAGGATGATGTTTCGAAATGTCGAGGGAGGATCGGGAAATTTTTCTCTATCGCAACCCTTGTGTGATTTTGGGATAATATGTGTGGGTAGTATTTTGGCCATTGGATGGTCTTGTTGTAAAACAATAGGATTTTTGGCCATAACTTTTCATTCGGGTGTCCATTTTCCTTTTATAATCATTTTTCGGAAACGTCTTGAAGTCATCTACAAGTCCCAAGCTTAGTCGTTCCTCTAAAACTGACCCACCGGATAGTATTATAATATTTTTCTCTATAGCAACCCTTGTGAGATTTTGTAATTGTTTTTCCCAACAGATAATATGTGTGGGTAGTATAGGCATTTTTTTTCATAGATAACTGTAATAGTGTTTTGCTTGTTCTTGGTGTAATTTTGATCGCAAGGATGAGCGATGTCGGATGGAGGATCTGGAAACGGCGATTGGAGTTTTGGCCATTGGATGGGGAAAACTGTTTTGGCAATAACTTTTGACTCGGGTGTCCGTTTTCCATTTATAACCATGTTTCGGAAACATCTTGAAGTCCTCTACATGTCTCACAACTTTGCCATACCTATAAAACTGACCCATTAGATAGTATTATAATATTTTTCTCTATCGCAACCCTTGTGTGATTTTGTAATTGTTTTTCCCAATAGATAATATGTGTGGGTACTATAGGCATTTTTTTTCATAGGTAACTGTAGTAGGGTTTCCTTGTTCTTGTTGTAATTTTGATCGCAAGGATGAGCGATGTCGGATGGAGGATCTGGAAACGGCGATTGGAGTTTTGGTCATTGGATGGTGAAAATTGTTTTGGCCATAACTTTTGACTCGGGTGTCCGCTTTCCTTTTATAACCATGTTTCGGAAACGTCTTGAAGTCCTCTACATGTCTCACAGCTTCGAAGTCCCTCTAAAACTGACCCACCAGATAGTATTATAATATTTTTCTCTATCGCAACCCTTTTGTGATTTTGTAATCGTTTTTCCCAACAGATAATATGTGTGGGTCGTATAGGCATTTTTTTTCATAGATAACTGTAGTAGGTTTTTGTTTGTTCTTATAGTAATTTTGATCGCAGGGATGAGCGATGTCGGATGGAGGATCTGGAAACGGCGATTGGGGTTTTGGCCATTGGATGGGGAAAACTGTTTTGGCTATAAGTTTTGTCTCGGGTGTTCGTTTTCCTTTTATAACCATGTTTTGGAAACGTCTTGAAGTTATCTACATGTGTCACAGCTTCGCCGTCCCTCTAAAACTGACCCACCGGATAGTATTATAATATTTTTCTCTATCGCAACCATTGTGTGATTTTGTAATCGTTTTTCACAACAGATAATATGTGTGGGTAGTATTGGCATTGTTTTTCATAGATAACTGTAGTAGGGTTTTGTTTGTTCTTGTTGTAATTTTGATCGCAATGATGAGCGAAGTCGGATGGAGGATCTGGAAACGGCGATTGGGGTTTTGGCCATTGGATAGTGAAAATAGTTTTGGCCATAATTTTTGACTCGGGTGTCTGATTTCCTTTTATAACCATGTTTCGGAAATGTCTTGAAGTCCTCTACATGTCTCACACCTTCGCCGTCCCTATAAAACTGACCCACCGGATAGTATTATAATATTTTTACCTATAGCAACCCTTGTGTGATTTTGTAATCGTTTTTCCCAACAGATAATATGTGTGGGTAGTATAGGCATTTTTTTTCATAGATAACTATATTAGAGTTTTGCTTGTTCTTGTTGTAATTTTGATCACAAGGATAAGCGATGTCGGATGGAGGATCTGGAAACGGCGATTGGGGTTTTGGCCATTGGATGGTGAAAACTGTTTTGGCCATAACTTTTCATTCATGTGTCAGTTGTCCTTTTATAACCATGTTTCGGAAACTTCTTGAAGTCATCTACATGTCTCACTGCTTCGCCGTCCCTCTAAAACTGACCCAACGGATAGTATTATAATATTTTTCTCTATCGCAACCCTTGTGTGATTTTGTAATTGTTTTTCCCAACAGATAATATGTGTGGGTAGTATTGGCATTTTTTTTTCATAGGTAACTGTAGTAGGGTTTTGCTTGTTCTTGTTGTAATTTCGATCGCAAGGATGAGCGATGTCGGATGGAGGATCTGGAAACGGCCATTGGGGTTTTTGCCAATGGATGGTGAAAACTGTTTTGGCCATAACTTTTGACTCGGGTCTCCGTTTTCCTTTTATAACCATATTTCGGAAACGTCTTGAAGTCCTCTACATGTCACACACCTTTGTCGTCCCTCTAAAACTGACACACCAAAATGTATTATAATACTTTTCTCTATCGCAACCCATGTGTAATTTTGTAATATATTTTCTCAACAGATAATATGTGTGGGTAGTATAGGCATTTTTTTTCATAGATAACTGTATTAGGGTTTTGCTTGTTCTTGTTGTAATTTTAATCGAAAGGATGAGCGATGTCTGATGGAGGATCTGGAAATGGAGATTGGGGTTTTGGCCATTGGAAGGTGAAAATTGTTTTGGCCATAACTTTTGACTCGGGTGTCCGTTTTCCTTTTATAACCATGTTTCGGAAATGTCTTGAAGTCCTCTACATGTCTCACTGCATTGTCGTCCCTCTTAAATTGACCCACCGGATAGTATTATAATATTTTTCTCTATCGAAACCCTTGTGTGATTTTGTGATCGTTTTTCCCAACAGATAATATGTGTGAGTAGCATAGGCATTTTTTTAATAGATAATTGTAGTAGGGTTTTGCTTGTTCTTGTTGTAATTTTGATCTCAAGGATGAGCGATATCGGAAGAAGGATCTGGAAACGACAATTGGGGTTTTGACCATTTGATGGTGAAAACTGTTTTGGCCATAACTTTTGACTCAGGTGTCCATTTTCCTTTTATAACCATATTTCGGAAATGTCTTGAAGTCCTCTACATGTCTCACAACTTCGAAGTGCCTCTAAAACTGACCCACCGGATAGTATTATAATATTTTTCTCTATCTCAACCCTTTTGTGATTTTGTAATTGTTTTTCCCAACAAATAATATGTGTGGGTAGTATAGGCATTTTTTTCATAGATAACTGTAGTAGGTTTTGCTTGTTCTTGTTGTACTTTTGATCGCAAGGATGAGCAATGTCGGATGGAGGATCTGGAAACGGCGATTGGGGTTTTGGCCATTGGATGGTGAAAACTATTTTGGCCATAACTTTTGACTCAGGTGTCCATTTTCCTTTTATAACCATGTTTCGGAAACATCTTGAAGTCCTGTACATGTCTCACAACTTCGAAGTCCCTCTAAAACTGACCCACCGGATAGTATTATAATTTTTTTCTCTATCGGAACCCTTGTGTGATTTTGTAATTGTTTTTCCCAACAGATAATATGTGTGGGTAGTATAGGTATTATTTTTCATAGGTAACTGTAGTAGGGTTTTGCTTGTTCTTGTTGTAATTTTGATCGCAAGGATGAGCGATGTCGGATGGAGGATCTGGAAACGGTGATTGGGGTTTTTGCCATTGGATGGTAAAAACTGTTTTCACCATAACTTTTGACTCGGGTGTCCGTTTTCCTTTTATAACCATGTTTCGGAAACGTCTTGAAGTCCTCTACATGTGACACACCTTCGTCGTCCCACTAAAACTAACACACCAAATAGTATTATAATACTTTTCTCTATCGTAACCCTTGTGTGATTTGTAATCTATTTTCCCAACAGATAATATGTGTGGGTAGTATAGGCATTTTTTTCATAGATAACTGTAGTAGGGTTTTGTTTGTTCTTGTTGTAATTTTAATCGAAAGGATGAGCGATGTCTGATGGAGGATCTGGAAACGGCGATTGGGGTTTTGGTTATTGGAAGGTGAAAACTATTTTGGCCATAATTGTTGACTCGGTTGTCCGTTTTCCTTTTATAACCTTGTTTCGGAAACATCTTGAAGTACTCTACATGTCTCACAGCATCCCCATACCTTTTAAACTGACCCACCGGATAGTATTATAATAATTTTCTCTATCGAACCCTTGTGAGATTTTGTGATCGTTTTTCCCAGTAGATAATATGTGTGAGTAGTATAGGCTTTTTTTTAATAGATAACTGTAGTAGGGTTTTGCTTGTTCTTGTTGTAATTTTGATCGCAAGGATGAGTGATGTCGGAAGAAGGATCTGGAAACGGCGATTGGTGTTTTGGCCATTTGATGGTGAAAACTGTTTTGGCCATAACTTTTGACTCGGGTGTCCGTTTTCCATTTATAACCATGTTTCGTAAACATCTTGAAGTCCTTTATATGACTCACAGCTTCGCCGTCCCTCTAAATCTGACCCACCGGATAGTATTATAATATTTTTTTCTATCACAACCCTTGTGTGATTTTGTAATCATTTTTCCAAACAGATAATATGTGTGGGTACTATAGGCATTTTTTTTCATAGGTAACTGTTGTAGGGTTTTGCTTGTTCTTCTTGTAATTTTGATCGCAAGGATGAGCGATGTCGGAAGAAGGATTTATAAACGGCGAT
The DNA here is from genome assembly GCA_037126765.1 of Stenogyne calaminthoides. Lineage (NCBI taxonomy): Eukaryota > Viridiplantae > Streptophyta > Magnoliopsida > Lamiales > Lamiaceae > Stenogyne > Stenogyne calaminthoides. The sequence goes on from JBBCBC010000002.1 coordinate 16,039,668, forward strand.
TGAGGTTTTGGCCATTTGATGGTGAAAACTGTTTTGGCCATAACTTTTGACTCAGGTGTCCATTTTCCTTTTATAACCATGTTTTGGAAACGTCTTGAAAACGTCTTGAAGTCCTCTACATGTCACACACCTTTGTAATATTTAAAAACGACACACCGAATAGTATTATAATACATTTTTTTTCTATCGCATGTTTTGGCTATAAGTTTTGATCGTGTCCATTGGATGGGGAAAATTATTTTTTTATAACCATGTCCATTTTCCTTTTTAACCATGTTTAAATGTTTTGAAGTGATCTACATGTCATCGCAACCCCTTGTGTAATTTTGATCAAAAAAAATTGATCCACCGGATAGTATTATAATATTTTTATCTATCGCAACCCTTTGTGTGATTTTGTAATGTTTTTTTTTGAACAAAATGATAATATGTGTGGGTAGTATAGGCATTATTTTTTCATAGATAACATAGTCGTAGTAGGGTTTTGCTTGTTCTTGTTGTAATTTTGATCGCAAGGATGAGCGATGTCGGATGGAGGATATTTTGGAAACGGCGATTGGGGGTTTTGGCCATTGGGACGGTGAAAAGTTTTGGCCATAACTTTTCACATTTTTCGGATGTGTTAGGTTTTCCTTTTATAACCATGTTTTAGAAACATCTTGAAGTCCTCTACATGTCTCACAGCTTTTCCGTCCCTCAAAAACTGACGCTCAAGATAGTATTATAATATTTTTCTCTATCGCAACTCTTGTGTGATTTTTTAATCATTTTTCCCAACAGATAATATGTGTGGGTACTATAAGCATTTTTTTTCATAGGTAAATGTAGTAGGGTTTTCCTTGTTCTTGTTGTACTTTTGATCGCAAGGATGAGCGATGTCGGATGGATGATCTGGAAACGGCAAATGACGTTTTGGCCATTGGATGGTGAAAACTATTTTGGCCATAACTTTTGACTCGGGTGTCCGTTTTCCTTATATAACCATTTTTCAAAAATGTCTTGAAGTCCTCTAAATGTGACACACCTACGTCGTCCCACTAAAACTGACACACCGAATAGTATTATAATACTTTTCTCTATCGTAACCCTTGTGTGATTTTGTAATCTATTTTCCCAACAGATAATATGTGTGGGTAGTATAGACATTTTTTTTCATAGGTAACTGTAGTAGGGTTTATACTGAAAAGTATGCTTTTTACTTATTTACTAAATTTTCAGACTTATTTACTGAAATAAATTGTTTATCACTGATGCTTTAAATATGATTGAATGTTACATATATTTTTGCATGTTCTTGTTGTAATTTTTCAATAATTCGTGACGTGTTACATTGTAGTTAATTTAGTGATACCGGATCAAGTCCTCTAAGATTAAATGCCGGTCCCCTTGTAATAGTAAAAAAGTACGTCATTCACGACCTAGATGGAAATGAACAACCCATCACGAAAGGTTGAGGTTGTTGGGAGATGAATTTTAATAAAGATTTATGATTTTGATTAGATCCCAAAACCCCCGTAGTATGATATGTTTTTGGCTTGAATGATCTCGATAGTTGAGTTAGGATTCGCTTTTTAGAATATTCAGGATGTTATCTGCGGAATGTATAGTCGGAGAGATATAGTTAGGATAGTTATCAAGACTCGATGAGGATACCGAGTAAATCAAGACTCATGTTTTAGAAACGTTTCCTTAGAGAACTCATGATTATTAGGTCATCATTTTTCCCAAGATAAACTAGAAAGATTCAAGACCTCAAGACTGCTCAAGACTCAAGACTCAAGACTCAAGACACAAAGATCAAGACCGAGGAACTAAAGATCCTGTAATCATCAAGGCACAAGAATTATCAAGACTCATAGAAGAAGGTATCGAAGCTCAAGATGAACTCAATGTTTCGAGGCAATGAATATATCTATCTCAAGGATGCAATCATCGAGAAGATCGCGATTCCTTAGAAAATAGATACTTGCCAAAACATTCAAATGCATAAAAGGAACTAAGTCAATAAAGTGTTGTTAAGGTTATATCAAACTTCGAGTTTGTAAAAAAAAGAGCCGTTGAAGGTGTTTACCTTTAACGGAGACAAAAGTCAAAAAAGATGAAGACAACATTGTACCATCTATATCGACTAATCGATGAAAAGGATGTGTCTCCAAAAAAGGATGTCGATGTACAAAAGTTCCATCAAAGATCGCAAAAAAGTGAAGACCGACTACATGAAAGGCTATTGCCTAGAAAGTGTTAGGGAGTTTCAAACCCTAAATATAGTCGTTTCACACACCACAAGAGGGAACTCACGGTGTTTCGTCTCTCCAACGGATAGTTTTCAAAGAGTGACCTTGGTGTATGTCTATAAATACTGGTGACCCTCTACATTGTAAGGTTACGGGAAATTTATATGCAACTCAAGAGCTCAAGCTTATTCTTGTAAAAGTTAAAAGCACTCGAAAAACTTAGAATTTCCCAAGTGCTTCAATAATTAAGAGAGCTCACGATACTAAGCCTAGCTTGATAAGAATTAACCAAAGCTTAGTCGAGATATCCTATCCCTTTGCATTGTGCTTCATTGTAAAGGATATCTCATCCTAGTTGGAAACCAACCAAGAAACCCCAAACCCTTGTGAAGGTAGTTGGAGTGTGTTTGTTGGTGAGAAGTGTTGTAAAGAGTTAGTAAACTACGCGGAGTACTCAGAAAACTCTAGAGGAGAAGTTAGTAAGCTACAGGGGTAGTCTGAAAGCTTGTGTGTGATTGAGTAAGTAAACTACGGAGGTAGTCAGAAAACTCAAGGTCGGGTTGAGTAAGTAAACTACGTGGAGTAGTCAGAAAACTCAGGGCCGAGTTGAGTAAGTAAACTACGCGGGGTAGTCAGAAAACTCAGAAGTTGATAGTGAATTTCTCTGAAGAGTCAGGGAGAGTGGACGTAGGAGCTTGAGTCTCTGAACCACTATAATTGTTGTGTTCTTTATTGCTTTCCTTTTCTGTGCTTAACTGTTGCATTGAATTGATTTTTGAAAGCATACTTTTCACTGATATTCAGTTGGAATCAATCCACTGAAGTTGCATAAGTGAATCACAGCCTAATCACTATTTCATAAAGGGAAGGTTTTCAGCAAAGCTTAAATCGAGTATAAACTAAGGGCCAACCATTCCGCACAACTGAGTAGCTAGAACAGATAGTTACCAAACTGAGAGCGATTTGTGCTTCTCAGAACCTAATCTTCAGGATTATCTGACCCAAGCTGACCTCAGTAAGAAAAAGTTTTAAAAATACTGAGCACGTGTATTCCCCCCATACACGTGTAAGACTCGTTTACAACGGGACCAATAAGTGGTATCAGAGCAGTGGTTCAACTTGACCACCTGCTGTGTTGACCAAAGTTTTATTTTCAAAAATACTTGTGGTCTATCTGAACTGATCTTATTTTCTGAAACTTTTTATTTTTCAAGAGATCAGAAAAATGTCTTCTAAAAAACTTCCCATGTTCTCAGTAGAAAACTATAACCTATGGAGACTGAGAATGCAGGCTCATCTGTATTCCAAACATGAGAGTATGTGGAGAGTGGTCTCTCAAGGACCATTCCAGTTTACTGTAGTGAATCCCAGAGGAACAGAAGATGAGAGAATTGATCCTAGAGCAGAATTTCCTAAGTCTGATGACCAACTGACTCCTGAGGAGAGAAAGTTAGTCAATCTAGACTACATTGCAAAAGACACACTATACAGCACAATTGATGATGGTGTGATGGGAATGATCTCTCACTGTAATACTGCTAAAGAGATTTGGGATACACTAGCTGTTATGTGCCAAGGCACAAATCATATAAAAGAAAACAAACTTTCAGTGGCAATTGGAAAGTTTGATAGTTTTGAAATGGATGATGGTGAATCAATAGACAAACTGGAAGTCAGATTCACTAGCATCATGAATGATCTAAATGCACTTGGAAAGAAATACCCACAGAGAGAAGTTGCATTGAAAATTCTTAGAGGTCTATCTAAGAAATGGGATATTCATGCAGTGGTGATTGAAAACACCAAGAATATTAACTCAATGCCTTACCAACAAGTCTTCTCTGAGCTGAAAGCCTATGAATTTGTAATTGATAAGAAATCCAAAAAGGTCGACAAAGAAAGATGATTCTTCATCGAGTAAGAATGTGGCTTTAAAAGCCAAAGATAAAACCTGTAAAACTAGAGAGTCTGAGAACCCCCATGCCAAAAATCAGGATGAGCTTGAGGATAAGCTAGCACTGATGGCAAGAAGGTTTGATAGACTCAATAGTAGATTTGGAAAATACAAAAGCTATTACAGGAACCACAGGTACCAGAAGAAACCTGAGGACAGATCAACTGAGAAGAAGAAAGACCTGAAAGCTGAAGGATCTTCATCCAAGAGAAAGGACTCCAAGTCCAAAGAAGAAAATGATCAGGATGATGATGCCAACAGATGCTATAACTGCCAGAAGAAAGGTCACTTCCAGTATGATTGTCCAGATTTGAGTGCTAAGGAGAGAAGAGAAAGGCAAGCTATAAGAGACCAGAAGTTCTCAAGCAAAAAGGCCATGGTTGCAGAAGAAGAACACTCTGAGGAGGGATCTAGCTCTTCAGATGAGATATTCTCAGACAGTGAAAGTGATGACATCGCCTCGATGGCCATTGAAAGTAAACTCTTCTTTTCTCCGTTGTTGCTCCTACACTAGCACAAGAGTTTTCAAGTTCCATCGACAACAAATCATTTTGACCTGATGGATTCTTTCGAGAATCTGATGAAGGACTATGTTGTTTTGCAAGGACTGCTAAATCAAACTCAAGAGCAGAATAAGGAACTGAAAGCTGAAAATCTAAAATGGAAAGACTCTAGCAATATTGAAGTCACTTCTCAATTAATGGGAGCTCTCGATGAACTGGATGTTCGAAAGTACAACTCTCGAGAGAAAGAGAAGTTGATAATGTCCCTAGCCGAAAAAGCTAGAGAAATCCATTGAAGAGATTCAATTTAATCGTAATCGAAGTTCAATGACCTCTCGAGAAGCATAAAACTCTACAGAAGCGGTGAGGATAGTGCATGAAGAAGTTAACTCTATTGAATAATGCATCTAATGTAATAGATGAAATTCAGAGTTACCAGAGATCTCGCAGGACTATAAAAACTGGATTGGGATACATTCCGTGGGGAACCTCACAAGGTCATCTAAATGTTGCGTCAAGTAGCAAGAGGACTATCTTTGTAAAAACCAAATTGGCACCTACACTTCAAATCAAGAAATGCCCAAGGTTGTAGACAAGGGAAAAGGACCTATGGTCTCAAAAAGAAACCGAATGATCGGGTTAGAAAGCCTAAACCTCGGTGTGAAGGCAAGAAAACCCGAGAAATCGATTCATTGGAAAGTTTCGTGCAAGTACTTCAAAGCCTCAAGCTAAGAATGCAAACCCGAAGGCTCCACATCGAACCATCGAGGAATCCTCGATGAGAAACACTCAAGCAGAGACATTCTCAATCAAGAGACCAAGTCCTCAAGATTATGCCGAAGACCCAAATTTCAAAGATGCATAACCCGAACCTCACTTGCCTAAGGGTAAAGGTTATCCAACCCGAAGTCATCAAAGATTTAGACCAAATTGCACAAAAAGCCTAAGCATCTGAAATGTAGGCCCGAACCAAAGAAGAACTCTAAGGCACATGTTCATCTTAAAGCTAGCACACATATACGTAAAACGCTAAGGCACCCAGAGTAGTGGATGTATATGTTGATGTTTATGGATGATAAATTAGCCATCGTAAAGTGATTAGAGTTGTCGTGCAGATTTGGATTCCGAAAGGTACATCTAACCTCGTGAGGACCCTACACAAAATGGGTACCTAAGAATTGATCTGCTTTTTCGGGGAGGAAAACCAGGCACTAAGTCGATGAAAGATCACATGGCATTGATGAGCAGAGATGAAAAAGCTCCTCGATGTATGGTATCTTGACAAAGGATGCTCAAGACATATGACAGATTCAAGAAGATGCTCAAATGATTATGTTGAACAAAGAGGCCCACAGATCACTTTTGGAGATAACTCCAAGGATGATCAAGGATATGGAACTTTGGAAGTTGACTCGATTCATATCCATGGTGTTTCATATGTATCCGGATTGAAGCATAACTTGATGTCAATTAGCCAATTTCGTGATAAGGGTTTCAATGTTGAGTTCTCCAAGAACTTATGCTTTGTGAAATATGATACATCACGTAAAGTATTCTCGACCGGGTACAAGAAAAGGGAATGTGTATCTTGGCCGATTGGAGTTCAACTCCTAAAGATACATGTTTAATTGCTAAAAGTTCCACAGATACCGCTTGGTTATGGCATAAAAGAATGAATCACCTAAACTTCAAAACCCCGAACAAGCTTGCAAGATTAGCTCTTGAGGAGAGGGGTTGCCTAATGAAGTGTTCAAGAAGGAACACATTTGTGATCTGTATGAAAGGAAAACAAGTCAAAGCATCATTTAAAAAGCAAAGTAGAAGTTTCTACCGAGAGAATACTTGACTTTTGCATATGGATCTGCTTTGGTCCTATAACACTGTGGAGCACTAATGGCGTGAAATACACATTGGTAGTAGTTGATGACTACTCAAGATATACTTGGGTCATATTCTTACTCAAGAAGAAAGAGACTCGAGATAAAGCCGCCTAATTCATCGAAAAAGACTCAAGATTGAGAAAAATCGAGTGTGGTCAAAATCGATCCGATAAAGGAACCGAGTTTATAAATCATATCATTTCGATTATTGTTCAAAGAAATGGAATTCTACATGAGACATCACCGCAAGGACCCCTCAACAAAATGGTGTTTGCCGAAGAAGGAAATGTAACTCCGAAAAGAAGTTCGCAAGGACAATGATAGTTGAAAGTCGATATTCCTAAAAGATTTTTGTGAAGCAACAACACCGCATGCTACTCTCGAATAGATCCCGGCCGAAAAAAGTCAAGGCAAAACGCCTTTATGAGCTTTGGAATGAAAGGAAGCCTCTTGTTTTTTCTTTTTCGTGTGTTTGGTTGCAAGTGTTTCATACACAATAATGGTAAAGATCAGTTGAAAACATTTGATAGTAAAGTCGATGAAGGAATATTCTTAGGATATTCTCAAGTCAAGAAAGCTTTCAGAGTTTACAACCGTAGGACTCTTTATTGTGGAGGAAACACCTCATGTTGTTTTTGATGAATCTGTTTGTGTTCGTAAGAAACAGAACATGATGCAAATGAACTGACTAAGAGGATCACCAGATTAAGCCCAAAAATGTAAAGATAAATCATCCATCGAACTCCGAAAAAGAAGAAGTTACCATTATCTATGATTGGAGTGACTCAGCATCAGATAAAGAAGTTCGGGATGGAAATCGGATGGTGAGACCCAGAAAACCAACACCCAAAAGGTGACCAATCCGAACAGACACCGCCTGCACTCAGTGCACGTGATGCCAATGAAGATGTGGTCACAAATGAGGCAATTTTCTAATCTATCAACCAAAGGGGAACAAATGTCTCTCGACAATGTTCTAAATAGAATTTCCCCTGAGGAAGATGATTCCCTTTCTCCTGTTTTGTTGTTCCCTGAGTTTGCTGATTTAACTGAACCTAACACTTCAAATGTTGAGGATACCATTGAAGGGGGAACATCAAGAAGGAAATGGTTAGATAGCCATCCTACAAGCCAGTTATTGTGGGTGATCTAATCAAGGTGTTAAGACTAGAAGGTTCCATGGAGAGAGTGCACTATTCTCGGCCGCTTCCTATCGGAGAAAGAACTCATCGAGATTGGTGAAGCTCTACAAGATTCTCTTTGGATTACCGCCATGCAAGATGAGCTGAATCAATTCTCGAGGAATGAAGTATGGGAGCTGGTAGATAGACTAGAAAGGCACAATGTCATTGGAACCAAGTGGGTTTTAAGAACAAAAGAGATGAAAACAACAACATTGTGAGAAACAAGGCAAGGCTAGTTGACAAGGTTATTCCCAAGAAGAAGGCTTGGATTATGATGAAACCTTTGCACTGTTGTAAGACTAGAAGCCATCGATTGCTTCTTGCATATGCTGCCCACATGAAGTTCACATACCATCGATGGATGTGAAAAGTGCATTTAACGAACGGCGCGTGCTTAAAGAAGAGGTTTATGTGGAACAACCTCCCGGTTTCAAACAGAATGACCAAGTTTCTGTGCTAAGAAAAGCTTTGTATGGTCTTAAGAAAGCACCCGAGCATGGTATGATACTCTTTTCACGTTTTCATCGACCATGGTTTTGTCAAAGGAACTATTGATAGAACTCGCTCGGGATAGAGGATGGTGAAGATATCTTACTAGTTCAGGATATATGTTGATGACATCATTTTTGGATCTCCAAACCATCACCGTGGTAAAAAGTTTTCAACACCGATGAAAGGCAAGTTTGAGATGTCAATGATGGGAGAGATGAATTTCTTTCTAGGACTTCAAGTGAAACAATCAAAGGAAGGAATATTCATCAACCAGCAAAGTACACCGTAGATCCGATTGCCAAATATGGTGTACAGATTGCAATGCGCTTAGAATTCCATGAATACTAACTACAAGATGGATCCCGATTCAAGGCAAATCAAGAAGTCATACCGATTATAGAGGAATCATTGGATCATTGCTCTATCTCACAAAACAAGTAGGCCGGATATAACATTTGTCGTTGGGATATGTGCAAGATACCAAGCTAATCCTAAGGCTAGTCACGTGGAGGCCGCCAAAAAGATCTTTGAAATATCTTAAGGGCACAAATGAATAGAGGATTATGGTATCCGGTGATGATAACCTAGAGTTAAGTGGTTACTCGGGATGTCGATTATGGAGGATGCAGAATTGACAGAAGTCCACTTCAGAACTTGTCAATTTATAGGAAGCAAGTCGATATCTTGGTTTTCAAAAAGAAATGACCTCAAAGAGCAACAAGTACTCATCGGGTTTAATATATGGTTGCAGGAAGTCATTGCGGCATGCATTCTTTCGCTCGCACAACAATTGAGGGATTATAAAGTTGTAGCCAATGAAGTACCAATATTTTGTGACAATAATAGTGCCATTGCTATTTCACAAAATCCGTATTGCACACCAGATGCAAGCATGTGGATATCGACATCACTTCATCGAGATCATGTCGAGAAGAAGGACATAAGGATGGAGAAAATTCATACCGATAATAAAGAGTCGATATCTTGACTAAACCTTTGGGTCAATCAAGATTTCGTGAACTTTCGTTGAATTAGGGATGCTAAAACCAGTGTATAGAGTAAAATCGAAAAATTGAAGGTTTTCGGGATGCATGAAGTTTTTCGTAATCCTTCGAGAAGCTCAGATAAATGGAAATATCGAATCGAGTCTCGTAAAAACTTCTCAAGAAGATCTTGAACCAATTCAAGATCAAGATTATATCGACATTTTATCAAGATCAAGACTCGAAGAAGACCGATAGAGGGAAATTGGTCAAGAAGTAATGATTCATGCGATTCATTTATTGCTCAAGAAAATTCAAGAATCATTCGCAATAAATATAAAAACACCGAGGAATGTTTTTTTTGGGCAAGGATCGCTTTTAAATTCCAAAGAAGGTCAACAAATCATTTAATGATCCGCTACATTAATGACCAATGAGGATGTTTTGGCGGCTTACTTTTTGGAGAGATCGGTTAGAGATACCCGATTAATCGGAGATTAATCTCAACCATTGTTACTCACCTAACCAACACGATTCCCCACGCATCTCAAGGCTATATAAACCCCAATCAGCCATTCAAGCCAAAATTTTATCAAACCCTTCGTTTTCAAATCCTCTCGCAATAAAAAAATCCCTTTGCCCGTAAATTCTCCAAACCCTAAAGCTTCCCTTCTTCAATCAAACTCTAAAATGGCTCCAACCCCTGCTCGAGAGATTAGCAAAAACCAACAAGCCGTGGTTCGAGTTTGTTGTCTCACTTGAGAGCACAACCAACTCAAAGCCGTAAGAGGAGGCTCGTGATATGATTCGATCAAGCTAAACTTCACCCAACTAGTCGCAAACCCACCGGACAGAGTTTCAAAAGAGGTAATCGAATTCATCTCAGAATTTGAAGATAGATGAAGAGGGTTGTATGCATTCTAAGTTAATCAGATCACACTTAGAGCAAATATCCAAATACGCCAATTTTGAGAGGGATCAGATATAGTTCAAAAAATCTAAATGATGTTTTTGAGCTCGTGGATAGAGGAGAGGATCCTACGACGTATATGTCGGGAAGAGAGCAGAGTACTTAGATAGGATTGCCGAGAATCTGTTAAGTTTGAGGCTATTAATCGCATAAAAAGGCACTCAAGCCACAATATCGTGTGTTGATGGATATTGTGTGCAAGTGCATCATGAGTCTTCATGGGGAGTTTTGAGCGATAATACCTCAAGCTCAAATTGATGGCGGCGATAGAAGCTTCACCCACCATGATTTCAACTGGTGAAATTCCCGATCCATACGGGGTGAGTGAGTAGACCAAAGTTTTGAGGAAGATTGACGGGGCGATCTCAATCAAAGGCAAGATCCACCATGCCACCAAAATTGCTTACATTTTGGAGATGTGCAGAGAGGAGGAGGATATCTTCGCCAATTCGACCCCATTTCCTAAATCCAAAATTCTCCTTAAACCCATTTTGCAAGGAAGCAGTCATCCGGGGGGGAAGAGAGAAAAGAAGGTAGAATCACCTTTTGCAAATTTTTGAAAAGAGACCCAACAAACTAGGGGAAGGTGTTGTTGGAGGCAAAGATGGAGCAGGGAGCAAAAATGATGAAACAGAAGAATCTTGCTCCAAAACGCAGAAGATTGGTGGTTCTCACCGATGAAGATGAAAGTGATTCTGAAGAGATTCAATCTGAGGGCCAAACCGCTTTCAGAGTTCACCATTACAAGTGTTGGCTCAGTTATCTCCGTGACACAGATCGACCGAGGAGCGTGTCTTTTCCGAGGTGCTCGAGACATCGCCAAGACAGATAAAAATTTCAAGAAATTTTCAAAGGAGCTCAGACCTCAGAGATGCCTACCTCAAGTGTGTGTGCTCGAGACAGAAGAGCAACCAGAGTCGATCCAAGATGTGCAAGCTCAGATCGACGAGCCAACTCGGACTAAACCGAGGATATACTAGTTCAGGCCTCGTAACCCACTCGGATGCAAACCGAGGACTGATCAAGACAAACATCGATGTCGGGCCGAGACTCAGAGCATAATATTCTTGATGAGCTCTCGAAAGTGATCTACTTCTTGATCCCTTAGCGTAAACTTCAAATGAACCGTAGAGCCCGAGATGGAAGAAGGGCGAGATCAAGAATGTGAGTGGAGGAGCAAGGGGGAACGGTTCATATACTTGACCGATAATTTCGAGCTCACTCATACCCCGACCGCAAGATATTTTCTTCAGATTAAGGACAATCAGATTTATCCTCAATCGACTCTTCCCGAGATGCTTGATATTGCCGCTTTTAGAGGGAAGAGACGGTGGAATGAGGAGACGACCTTTTCGGGACCGACTTCTCGTGGTTCGGGACAAAGCTCGAGGATGAAAAATGCCGATTTTGATGAGCCTGGTTCAGAGGAAGTTGGCCGAGAGGAGAGCAACTAAAGTTGGTGCCCCAAGCGGTGGAGACAAATATCAAGATGGAGATGGGGACCAACAGGAGATTTGAGGAGGAATGGGGCCTCGGAATGAAAAGGAGACTTATGTTGCCGATCAACTCCGGATCTAGTCAACATCGATCGATGATAGTACTCTTTCAGATCGAGGCGCAAGCCTAGAGATCGGAGCTCAAGATGATCGACAAAGACAGAGGTGCGTAAGATTCCCGAGATTGATCTCCCCCCGATAGAGAAACTTGAGAAGGTTGAGCCAATGATGATCAAGATTGCTCATATGGAAGAGACGTTGGCCAATCAAGCTCAAAAGATGGACGGTCTTAGTCACTCTTCAGAACTGGTGCAAATTCAAAACATTCTAACCACCTAGATGACCTCCATGGAAGGAAAGCTAAATGTGTTCGGAGGGAGTCAAGGCCGAAGTTAAGTGATGAATCGAAGGTAAACACCAGAAAGTTCTCGATTTCTAGAGGTGAAACCGGCGTAAAAGAATGAGGTGCTAATCAAGTCATTGTTGACGAAATGAGTTCAATGCTCATGACCAAGATGACAGAGATGTTCAAAGAAGTACTCTCGCCAGTTTGCCCACTTATTCAAGAATTTTTTCGGGCCAAGAACCATCTAAGGAGGCCGAAGACTAACAAGATCGAGATAGCGGAGAAGTTTGTGTGTGAGCAAAGAGCAATATCACATGGACCAAGCACTTCTCAGCTTCTTCCAAATTACGGTGCCAAGAAGGGGGAAAAGGAAGCTGAAGATCTCAGAAAGTTCATGGCACGTACTTTGGAGAAGAAGGCTCAGAAAGATGCTGAAATGTATAATCTAGCAAAAGCCTTTAAAGAAGTCGGAGCTACTGAGAAGTTGAAGTTCGCCAGTAGAAAAAGACTATCTACACTCGAAGTTTTCGAGCAAGCTATGCTTGATGTTGCAAGAGAGAAACCGAAAGTGTTAGAGCAAAGGTTGGAACAAGCCAGCCGGCCGCCGAATCGCCTATGAAGAGGAAAGCCTTGGGTGTTGTTCAACCCGAAGCAAACGCAAAGGCTTTTAAGCCAATCCAGAGAAAACCGATTCGATGATGATGAAGAAACAGAATAACCGGTGGAATCGAAGTCTCAACCTCAGAAGAAAGTCTTCAACACGAGAAATGCTCTGAAGACACTCCAAGAAGAACAAGCTAAGAAAGTTGCTGCTTCGGTCTCAGGAACGTCTGTGATCAGAAAGAAGATAGACGAAGAGCAGAAGCGAAGGAGTGATTTCAGGAAGTTTGCGAGCAAGAGGAAAGGAACATCAAAAGCACTAAAATGGCCCCACGTTGATAAATGGATGCCCATCAAACTCAACGATATGTGGGAAGAAGTCAAGAGAACCTTCCGGTTCAATTATGATGTTCTCGTGGGAATGGAGAGGGAAAGCTCGGATCGTAATGAAGCTTTCATTGAATACCTTCTTATCTTCTATCCAAAGTATCTACAGAGCTGGATTAACTTTGCAGATGAAGGAGTGGTACAGATAGTAGCCCCTGGTCCATATTCCTATCCACCTCCAAAACTTGATAATGGCTTGGTGAATGAGAAGGCCATTACTCAAGATATTGCTCAATCTTTGCCGGGGGTTTGGTTTAACAGAAACAATCCGGACATCATCAAGGAAAGAAATGAGTCAAGAAAGAGATTTTTGGAATGTTTGACCGGAAGTGCCCAATCGATGAAGTTGAGAATGAAGCAAAATCAAGAGCAGAAGATCAAGAGCCAAAATCGGAAGATCAAGACTCGTAAGATTTTGTAATCTTTAAATTTTTTTTTTTTTGATTTTGTTGATAAACTCATTGTAATATGTAACAGGATACCAATCATCAATGAAGATTTATCATTATGCTCAAAAGATAATATCTCATTATCTTATTTACATGTCTTTTATTTTGATATGCCCGAATGAATGTCTCGAACCGATTGTATGTTGATAAGGGAGAAATTGTTTAAGTATTTGGTAATGAACTAGTTAAAGAGATTCATTCTTCAAGAAATTGTTGAATGTTTAAACTGTTGAAAAACTCAAATTGTTGAGAGTTTTTCTAATTTATGAAATTGTTGGGAGACAACCAATCTTTTAATAAGATAAAATCAAACCACGAGTATAGGTTATTTGTTTGTAACAAGATAGGTTTTGGCATCATCAAAAGGGGGAAATTGTTGGGAGATGAATTTTAATAAAGATTTATGATTTTGATTAGATCCCAAAAACCCCGAGTATGACATGTTCGAATGATCTCGATAGTTGAGTCGATTCAGCTTTTTAGAATATTCAGATGTTATCTGCGCAGAATGTATAGTCAGCAGATATAGTTCAGATAGTTATCAAGACTCAAGAGGATATGGAGTAATCAAGACTCAATGAGAAGACTCAAAGACATCGGTCAAGATAAACTACAAAGATTCGAAGACCTCAAGACTTAGAAGACCTCAAGACTCGTAAGACTCAAGAAGATACAAAGATCAAGATCGAGGAACTAAAGATCAAGAATATGAAGGCACGAAAGAATTATCAAGACTCAAGAAGGTAATCAATGCTCAAGATGAACTCGAATGTTTCGAGGCAATCAATATATCTATTCAAGGATGCAACATCGAGAAGATTGTGATTCCTTAGAAAATAGATACTTGCCAAAACATTCAAATGCAGACAAAAGGAACTAAGTCAGAAGTGTTGTTAAGGTTATATCAAACTCAAAGTTTGTAAACAAAAAGAGCCGTTGAAGGTGTTTACCTTTAACTGGAGACAAAAGTCAAAAAGAGGAAGACAACACTGCACTATATCGACATCGACAAAGGACAAGTCTCTAAAAAAGGATGTCTGATGTACAAAAGTTCCAGACTGCAAAAAGTGAAGACCGGCTACATGAAAGGCTATTGCCTAGAAAGTGTTAGGGAGTTTCAAACCCTAAATATAGCCGTTTCACACACCACAAGAGGGAACTCACGAAGCTGTCTCTCCAACGGATAGTTTTCAAAGAGTGACCTTGGTGTATGTCTATAAATACTGGTGACCCTCTACATTGTAAGGTTACGGGAAATTTATACGCAACTCAAGAGCTCAAGCTTATTCTTGTAAAAGTTAAAAGCACTCGAAAAACTTAGAATTTCCCAAGTGCTTCAATATTGAAGAGAGCTCACGATACTAAGCCTAGCTTGATAAGAATTAACCAAAGCTTAGTCGAGATATCCTAACCCTTTGCATTGTGCTTCATTGTAAAGGATATCTCATCCTAGTTGGAAACTAACCAAGAAACCCCAAACCCTTGTGAAGGTAGTTGGAATGTGTTTGTTGGTGAGAAGTGTTGTAAAGAGTTAGTAAACCACGCGAGTACTCGTAAAAACTCTAGAGGAGAAGTTAGTAAGCTGCTGTGGGTAGTCAAAGCTTGTGTGTGATTGAGTAAGTAAACTACGGAGGTAGTCGAAAAACTCAAGGTCGGGTTGAGTAAGTAAACTACGGGAGTAGTCGTAAAAACTCAGGTACGAAGTTGAGTAAGTAAACTACGCGGGTAGTCGAAAAACTCGAAGTTGATAGTGAATTTCTCTCAAGAGTCGGGAGAGTGGACGTGGGAGCTTGAGTCTCCGAACCACTATAATTGCCGTGTTCTTTATTGCTTTCCTTATCGTGCTTAATCGCCGCATTGAATTGATTTTTGAAACCATACTTTTTCACCGATATTCGGGGTTGGAATCAATCCAATCGAAGTTGCATAAGTGAATCACAAATTTAATCATTATTTCATAAAGGGAAGGTTTTCAAAGAAAGCTTAAATCGAGTATAAACTAAGGACCAACCATTCCAAGACAACCGAAAGTAGCTAGAACAGATAGTTACCAAACCGAACGCATTTCTTCGAGGGTTCAATAAGTTAGTTATCGATCCAAACAACTCAGGATCTCGACTCTCGGGACTCGATTAGGATTATCTCGAGGTTTTAAAAGAAATTTCAGATCACCTGGGCCTCAAGAGACTTTGACTCAGAGCGATCCGTGCTTCTCGTAACCTAATCTTCGAGGATTATCGACCCAAGTCGACCTCAAGAAGAAAAAAGTTTTAAAACACCTAACACGTGTATTCCCCCATACGTGTAAGACTTCGTTACACCGGGACCAACAGAGGTGTAAGGCTCATATTGGTTTGTCTTGACCAAGAGATTATACTAGTGCATGAGTGATGCGCTGAATAGGACCTACAGGACCTTAGTGGTTCGTTGTTTCTTAACCTTCGTCCCTTAAATAGGATCACGTGGGATTGGTAACTATTACTTTGACTTATCATGGGTAGCTTAATCGGAGAGAGATTCAATACTTTTTATCTTGGGCAATATTATTGGTCACATGTGATTGCTAAGATTTAATACTTAAGAATTGTGTGCAAGTACGCTTTGTTTGATTTGCCCCCTTGGGAGGTTCATAAGCTTTATCATACCAAATCTTGCAAGTGGAATTAGTTTCCGGTATGGATAATAATGTTGAACCGTTCCTCGACCAAGGACAAAAGATGTTAATTAATGGAAAGCTATTTCATTGGCTTGAATGAATTAATGGGCTAGATAATCTTAAACACGGGAAATAATGACCGGGAGCCATATTGACTGTAATATGGGTTAAGATGGATAGTGCAATATTAATTATGTAGTGGGATTAATTAATATTTATGGGCTTGAATTATATTGTGGCTCAATATTAGATATTCAAGGTCCATTAGAAGGTCCAATCTTAATTCTCCTAAAGGTCCCCTGAGTAGCCCAACATATAGTCCATTAACTGAAAATGTGATTAAAATAAAATAAATATTGTTGCTTATTTTTCCTCTATATTTTCGAAATTTATGGATAAAAGAGGGAGAAAGATTTTCTTTGAATTTTGTTATGGGATGAAGATATGTATTCTTGGAATACAAGATTATCTCATTAAATTCAAGAAATCTCCCACTTGGTTATCTATATAGAATTTTTGAAATTTTTGGAAATATAGTGGGCAAGAAAGATTTTCTTGATTTTCTTGAAAAGATATTATGGAAGATATGTATTTCTTGAAATACAAGAATATCTCATAAATTCAAGAAGATCCAAATCTTGGATTCTTGTAACACTAATTTTCGAAAATCACCATATCTTGAGGAGGTGGGATTTTTGTGGAATATTTTAATTATGGGAAAAAAATATAGGAGATATATTCAAGATTTCTTGGTGATCAAGAAAAGTCTTTTCCCACATTGATTTTCTACTGAAAATTTCGACCACTCTCCTCCTATAAATAGGGGATGATTATTTCATTCCCAAGTACAATTCCATGTGCTGAAAAAATTAGCAAATTCACATAAGTGGTGCAACAAAGTTTATTTTTCCTTTTGTTAATTATTCGACAAGTGTCCTTCCACCGGATAGTTGAGCAAGGGCTAAGGGAATACTTGAGAAGTCCATTTGGTTAATCCGTCCAACCGAAGTCACTGCCATCCCGAGAGGTACATTCACGTAAACCCGTAGATTCCGCATGCGTAGGTTTTACGTGGCTTTTTATATGCATGATATGTTGTTGCAATTATTATTTGAATTAATATAGGATTAATTCATGCTAGTAATAATTAATGAATTAAATTTGTATTTAAATATTCACCCCGAATAGATCCTTGTAACTCATTCCCCAACAACTGGTATCAGAGCCACGGTTTTGGGCTCTGAATTTTTTAAATTGTATTTTAATTCGTGGACCTTAAATTTGAAATTGGATAGTAGAACTGTTAGATCTATTTTGCAGGTATCCAATTGTCATGGATTTTAAAGTGTTTATTTATGCATACATATAAATTGTGGTTTTAATTGATTCGATTCGGATTTGTTTTTGCCTCGTGAGAAAATCCATGAGTAGACTAGGATTTGTTTGATTTGATCAATGTAATAGACTAGTCTAGATCTAGGTTTATTTATTTTTTGTAAATAAATTGTAACCGGATCGAGAACGAAAGAGACGGAGAATTAAAGGACAAAAATCATAATCGGGGCGGGCGGAGGCGGCGCGGGCACGCACGGATTTTGGCGCGGGCGAGGCCGAAACGCCGATGAGGAAGGAATGAAATACGCCAAGACGGCTGGGGCGCTTAGGCGCGCGTAGACAGACACGCCAAGCGGACGGGGCGGTACGTTCACGTAAACCCGTCCAAACGAAGTTACTGCCATCCCGAGAGGTACATTCACGTAAACCCGTAGATTCCGCATGCGTAGGTTTTACGTGGCTTTTTATATGCATGATATGTTGTTGCAAAGATTAATTCATGCTAGTAATAATTAATGAATTAAATTTGTATTTAAATATTCACCCCGAATAGATCCGTGCAACTCATTCCCCAACATGTAGTAGGGTTTTGCTTGTTCTTGTTGTAATTTTAATCGAAAGGATGAGCGATGTCTGATGGAGGATCTGGAAACGGCGATTGGGGTTTTGGCTATTGGAAGATGAAAACTGTTTTGACCATAACTTTTGACTCGGGTGTCCGTTTTTGTTTTATAACCATGTTTCGGAAACGTCTTGAAGTCCTCTACATGTCTCAAAGCATTGTCGTCCCTCTTAAACTGACCCACCGGATAGTGTTATAATATTTTTCTCTATCGCAACCCTTGTGTGATTTTGTGATCGTTTTTCCCAACAGATAATATGTGTGAGTAGTATAGGCAATTTTTTTAATAGATAACTGTAGTAGGGTTTTGCTTGTTCTTGTTGTAATTTTGATCGCAAGGATGAGCGACGTCGGAAGGAGGATCTGGAAACGGCGAATGGCGCTTTGGCCATTGGATGGTGAAAACTGTTTTGGCCATAACTTTTGACTCGGGTGTCCGTTTTCCATTTATAACCATGTTTCGGAAACATCTTGAAGTCCTCTACATGTCTCAAACCTTCGCCGTCCCTCTAAAACTGACCCACCAGATAGTATTATAATATTTTTCTCTATCGCAACCCTTGTGTGATTTTGTAATCGTTTTTCCCAACAGATAATATGTGTGGGTACTATAGGCATTTTTTTTTCATAGGTAACTGTAGTAGGGTTTTGCTTGTTCTTGTTGTAATTTTGATCGCAAGGATGAGCGATGTCGGATGAAGGATCTGGAAACGGCGATTTGAGTTTTGGCCATTGGATGGTGAAAACTGTTTTGGCCATAACTTTTGACTCGGGTGTCCGTTTTCCTTTTATAACCATGTTTTGGAAACGTCTTGAAGTCCTCTACATGTGAAACACATTCTTCGTCCCATTAAAACTGACACACCGAATAGTATTATAATATTTTTCTCTATCGCAACCCTTGTGTGATTTTTGTAATTGTTTTTCCCAACAGATAATATGTGAGGGTAGAATAGGCATTTTTTTTCATAGATAGCTGTAGTAGGGTTTTGGTTGTTCTTGTTGTAATAATGATTGCAAGGATGAGCGATGTCGGATGGAGGATCTGGAAACGGCGATTGAAGTTTTGGCCATTGGATGGTGAAAACTGTTTTAGCCATAACTTTTGACTCGGGTGTCCGTTTTCCTTTTATAACCGTGTTTTGGAAAAGTCTTGAAGTCCTCTACATGTTTCACAGCTTCGCCATCCCTCTAAAACTGACCCACGGGAGAGTATTATAATATTTTTCTCTATCGCAACCCTTGTGTGATTTTTTAATCATTTTTCCCAACAGATAATACGTGTGGGTACTATAGGCATTTTTTTAATCGACAAATGTAGTAGGGTTTTGCTTGTTCTTGTTGTAATTTTGATCGCAAGGATGAGCGATGTCGATTGGAGGATATGGAAACGGCGATTAGGGTTTTTGCCATTGGACGGTGAAAACTGTTTTGGTCATAACTTTTGACTCGGATGTCCGTTTTTCTTTTACAACCATGTTTCTGAAATGTCTTGAAGTCCTCTACATGTCTCAAAGCTTCGTCGTACCTCTAAAACTGACCCACCGGATAGTATTATAATATATTTCTCTATCGCAATCCTTGTGTGATTTTGTAATTGTTTTTCCCAACAGATAATATGTGAGGGTAGTATAGGCATTTTTTTTCATAGATAGTTGTAGTAGGGTTTTGCTTGTTCTTGTTGTAATTATGATCGCAAGGATGAGCGATGTCGGATGGAGGATCTGGAAACGGTGATTGAAGTTTTGGCCATTGGATGGTGAAAACTGTTTTGGCCATAAATTTTGACTCGGGTTTCCGTTTTCCGTTTATAACCGTGTTTCGGAAACATCTTGAAGTCCTCTACATGTCTCACAGCTTCGCCGTCCCTCTAAAACTGACCCACGGGAGAGTATTATAATATTTTTCTCTATCGCAACCCTTGTGTGATTTTGTAATTGTTTTTACCAACAGATAATATGTGAGGGTAGTATAGGGATTTTTTTCATAGATAGCTGTAGTTGGGTTTTGGTTGTTCTTGTTGTAATTATGATCGCAAGGATGAGCGATGTCGGATGGAGGATCTGGAAACGGCGATTGAAGTTTTGGCCATTGGATGGTGAAAACTATTTTAGCCATAACTTTTGACTCGGGAGACCGTTTTCCTTTTATAACCGTATTTCGGAAATGCCTTGAAGTCCTCTACATGTCTCATAGCTTAGCCTTCCCTCTAAAATTGACCCACCGGATAGTATTATAATATTTTTCTCTATCGCAACCGTTGTGTGATTTTGTAATCGTTTTTACCAACAGATAATATGTAAGGGTAGTATAGGCATTTTTTTCATAGATAGCTTTAGTAGGGTTTTGCTTGTTCTTGTTGTAATTTTGATCGTAAGGATGAGCGATGTCGGATGGAGGATCTGGAAACGGCGATTGAGGTTTTGGCCATTGGATGGGGAATTTTGTTTTGGCCATAACTTTTGACTCAGGTGTCCGTTTTCCTTTTATAACCATGTTTCAGAAACGTCTTGAAGTCCTCTACATGTCTCACAGCTTTGCCTTCCCTCTAAAATTGGCCCACCGGATAGTATTATAATATTTTTCTCTATCGCAACCCTTGTGTGATTTTATAATCGTTTTTCCCAACATATAATATGTGTGGGTACTATAGGCATTTTTTTTCATAGATAACTGTAGTTGGGTTTTGCTTGTTCTTGTTGTAATTTAGATCGCAAGGATGAGCGATGTCGAATGGAGGATCTGGAAAAGGCGATTAGGATTTTGGCCATTGGATGGGGAAAACAGTTTTGGCCATACCTTTTGACTCGGGTGTCCATTTTCCTTTTATAACCATGTTACGGAAACGTCATGAAGTCCTCTACATGTCTCACAGCTTTGCTGTCCCTCTAAATCTGACCCACCGGATAATATTATAATATTTTTCTATATCACAACCCTTGTGTGCTTTTCTAATCGTTTTTCCCAACAGATAATATATGTGGGTAGTATAGGCATTTTTTTTCATAGATAGCTGTAGTAGGGTTTTGCTTGTTCTTGTTGTAATTTTGATCGCAAGGATGACCGATGTCGGATGGAGGATCTGGAAACGGCGATTAGGGTTTTGGCTATTGGATGGTGAAAACTGTTTTGGCCATACCTTTTGACTCGGGTGTCCGTTTTCCTTTTATAACCATGTTTCGGAAACATCTTGAAGTCCTCTACATGTATCACAGCTTTGTCGTCCCTCTAAAACTTACCCACCGGATAGTATTATAATATTTTTCTCTATCGTAACCCTTGTGTGATTTTTTAATAGTTTTTCCCAACAGATAATATGTCTGGGTACTATAGGCATTTTTTTTCATAGATAACTGTAGTTGGGCTTTGCTTGTTCTTGTTGTAATTTTGATCGCAAGTGTTGGGAAATGAATTTAATAAAGAGAGATTTTGATTAGATCCCAAAACCCCTAAGTATGACTTGTTCAGGATAATCTTGATAGTTGAGTCAGAATTCAGTTTTAGAGTGTTCAGGATGTTATCTGCACAATGTATAGTCAGCAGATATAGATCAAAGTTAAATTCAAGATTTCAAGACTCAAGAAGTTTCAAGAAATCAAGTTTCAAAGATGAAATCGAGAAATCAAGACTGAGAAATCGAGAAATCAAGACTCAAAGCAGAAATCGAGAGCATCAAGACTCGGTGTAATCGAGAATCAATACTCAAGATGAAATCGAGAAAATGAAGACTCAAAGATGAAGACTAAAGATATCACCAAGATATCCGTGAAGACTCGTAAGACTCAAGACTCAAGACATCAAGACTCAAGACACGTAAGATTGAAGATCAAGGATATCAAGGCATAGTAATTATCAAGACTCAAGAATGTAATCAATGCTCAAAGATAAACCCGAATGTTCCGAGGCATCTAAAAATATCTATCTCAAGGATACAATATCGAGAAAAACGATTGCTTAGAAAAATAGATATTGCCCAAGACATCTCATGCAAACAAAAGGAACTAAGACAAAGTGTTGTTAAGGTTATATCACTCAGAGATATTGACCAAAAAGAGCCGTTGAGCTTGTCTACATTTAATGGAGACAAAAAGTAAAAAAAAGAAGACAAAGATTGTAAATTATCGACATCGATAATGATGTGTCATGAAACATGTCAAGAGTACTATGTTCCGATCAAAAAGTGATGACCAGCTACATGAAAAGCGGTTTACCTAAAACGTCTTTAGGGAGTTTCAAACCCTAAATATAGCCGTTCATCACACACCATAAGAGGAAACTCACGAAGCTATCTCTTCCAACGGATAGTTTTTCAAGAGTGACCTTGGTGTATGCCTATAAAAACTTGTGACCATCTACATTGAAGGTTACGGGAAATTTGTAAGCAACTCAAGAGCTCAAACTTATTATTGCAAGTTGAAGCACTCGAAAACCCAAGAATTTCCCAAGTGCTTTATATCGAAAAGAGCTCATTTCACTAAGCCTAGCTTGATAAGATATATCCAAAGCTTAGTCGAGATATTCTAGCCTTTGCATTGTTCTTAATTGTAAAGGATATCTCATCCTAGTTGGAAACCAACCAAGAAACCCCAAACCCTTTGTAAGGTAATTTGAGTGTGATTGTTGGTGAGTTGGAGTTGTAAAGAGTTAGTAAACTACAAGGAGGTAGTCAGAAAGCTCTAGAGAAGAAGTGAGTAAACTATCTTGGATAGTCAGAAAGCTTGTGTGTGTTTTGAGTTAGTAAACTACAGGGGTAGTCAGAAAGCTCAAAATAGAAAGGTTAGTAAACTACAGAGGTAGTCAGAAAACCTTAGGAAGTGATTAGTGAATTTCTCTGAAGAGTCAGAGAGAGTGGACGTAGGAGCTTGAGTCTCTGAACCACTATAACTTGTTGTGTTCTTTGCTTTCTGTTTTGCTTTGATTAACTGTTGCATATCTTTAAACTGAAAGCATATTTTCACTGATATTCAGTTGGAATCAATCCACTGAAGTTGCATCTGAACTGAATCACAGCCTAATAACTATTCCATTAAAAAGGAAGTTTTCAGCAAAGCATAAAACGAGTATAAACTTAGGGCCAACCATTCCGCACATCTGAGTATCTAGAACAGATAGTTACCAAACTGAACTTACTTTTCTGAGGGTTCAGTAAGTTAGTTATCTAATCCAAGCAGCTCAGGATCTCTGAAAACTCAGGATCAGTTAGGATTATCTGAGGTATCTGAAAATAGCTCTGGATCACTGTCTCAGGTAGACTTTGACTCAGGGCGATCTGTGCTTCTCAAGACCAAATCATCAGGACAACCTGACCCAAGCTGACCTCAGTAAAGAAAAGTTTTAAAATCACTGAACACGTGTATTCCCCCCCATACACGTGCAAGACTCGTTTGCACTGGGACCAACAGCAAGGATGAGCGATGTCGAATGGAGGATCTGGAAACGGAGATTAGGATTTTGGCCATTGGATGGTGAAAACTGTTTTGGCCATACCTTTTGACTCGGGTGTCCGTTTTCCTTTTATAACCATGTTACGGAAACGTCTTGAAGTCCTCTACATGTCTCACAGCTTCGATGTCCCTCTAAATCTGACCCACGGATAGTATTATAATATTTTTCTAAATCGCAACCCTTGTGTAATTTTGTAATCGTTTTTCCCAACAGATAATATGTGTGGGGAGTATAGGCATTTTTTTCATAGATAACTGTAGTAGGGTTTTGCTTGTTCTTGTTGTAATTTTGATCGCAAGGATGAGCGATGTCGGATGGAGGATCTGGAAACGGCGATTAGGGTTTAGGCCATTGGATGGGGAAAACTGTTTTGGCCATACCTTTTGACTCGGGTGTCCATTTTCCTTTTATAACCATGTTTCGGAAATGTCTATAAGTCCTCTACATGTCTCACACCTTCGTCGTACCTCTAAAACTGACCCACCAAATAGTATTATAATATTTTTCTGTATCGCAACCTTTGTGTGATTTTTTAATCATTTTTCCCAACAGATAATATGTGTGGGTACTATAGGCAATTTTTTTAACAGATAACCGTAGTAGGATTTTGCTTGTTCTTGTTGTAATTTTGATCGCAAGGATGAGCGATGTCGGATGGAGGATCTGGAAACGGCGATTCGGGTTTTGGCCATTGGATGGTGAAAACTGTTTTGGCAATAACTTTTGACTCGGGTGTCCATTTTCCTTTTATAACCATGTTTCGGAAACGTCTTGAAGTCCTCTACATATCTCATAGCTTCGTCGGGCCTCTAAAACTGACCCACCGGATAGTATTATATTATTTTTCTCTATCGCAACCCTTGTGTGATTTTCTAATCATTTTTCACAACAGATAATATGTGAGGGTAGTATAGGCATGTTTTTCGTAGATAGCTGTAGTAGGATTTTTCTTGCTCTTGTTGTAATTTTGATGGCAAGGATGAGGGATGTCGGATGGAGGATCTGGAAACGTCGATTGAGGTTTTGGCCATTGGATGGTGAAATTTATTTTGGCCATAACTTTTGACTCGGGTGTCCGTTTTCCTTTTATAACCATGTTTCGGAAACGTCTTGAAGTCCTCTACATGTCTCACAGCTTTGTTGTTCCTCTAAAACTGACCCACCGGATAGTATTATAATATTTTTCTCTATCGCAACCCTTGTGTGATTTTGTAATCGTTTTTCCCAACAGATAATATGTGTGGGTAGTATAGGCATTTTTTTCATATATAACTGTAGTAGGGTTTTGCTTGTTCTTGTTTTAATTTTGATCGCAAGGATGAGCGATGTCGGATGGAGGATCTGGAAACGGCGATTGGGGTTTTGGCCATTGGATGATGAAAACTGTTTTGGCCATAACTTTTGACTCGGGTGTCCGTTTTCCTTTTATAACCATGTTTCGGAAACGTCTTGAAGTCCTCTACATGTCTCACAGCTTCATCATAACTTCAAAACTGACACACTAGATATTATTATAATATTTTTCTCTATCGCAACCCTTGTGTGATTTTGTAGTCGTTTTTCCCAACAGATAATATGTGAGGGTAGTATAGGCATTTTTTTCATAGATAGCTGTAGTAGGGTTTTGCTTGTTCTTGTTGTAATTTTAATCGCAAGGATGAGCGATGTCGGATGGAGGATCTGGAAATGGCGATTGAGGTTTTGACCATTGGATGGTGAAAACTAGTTTGGCCATAACTTTTACTCGGGTGTCCGTTTTCCTTTTATAACCATGTTTCAGAAACTTATTGAAGTCCTCTACATGTCTCACAACTTCGTCGTCCCTCTAAAACCGACCCACCGGATAGTATTATAATATTTTCTCTAGCGCAACCCTTT
Organism: Stenogyne calaminthoides; assembly: GCA_037126765.1. Classification (NCBI taxonomy): domain Eukaryota; kingdom Viridiplantae; phylum Streptophyta; class Magnoliopsida; order Lamiales; family Lamiaceae; genus Stenogyne; species Stenogyne calaminthoides. Next base: position 16,065,082 of record JBBCBC010000002.1, read on the forward strand.
TGTGATTTTGTAATCGTTTTTCCCAACAGATAATATGTGAGGGTAGTATAGGCATTTTTTTCATAGATAGTTGTAGTAGGGTTTTTGCTTGTTCTTGTTGTAATTTTGATCGCAAGGATGAGCGATGTCGGATGGAGGATCCAGAAACGGCGATTGAGGTTTTGGCAATTGGATGGTGAAATTTGTTTTGGCCATGACTTTTGACTCGGGTGTCCGTTTTCCTTTTATAACCGTGTTTCGGAAACGTCTTGAAGTCCTCTACATGTCTCATAGCTTCGTCGGGCTTCTAAAACTGACCCACCGGATAGTATTATAATATTTTTCTCTATCGCAACCCTTGTGTGATTTTGTAATCGTTTTTCCCAACAGATAATATGTGTGGGTAGTATAGGCTTTTTTTTTCATAGATAGTTGTAGTAGTGTTTTGCTTGTTCTTGTTGTAATTATGATCACAAGGATGAGCGATGTCGGGTGGAGGATCTGGAAAAGGCGATTGAGGTATTGGCCATTAGATGGGGAAAACTGTTTTGGCCATAACTTTTGACTCGGGTGTCCGTTTTTCTTTTATAACCATGTTTCGGAAATGTCTTGAAGTCCTCTACATGTCTCACAGTTTCGTCGTGCCTCTAAAACTGACCCACCGGATAGTATTATCATATTTTTCTCTATCGCAACCCATGTGTGATTTTGTAATTGTTTTTCCCAACATATAATATGTGTGGGTAGTATAGGCATTTATTTTCATAGATAACTCTAGTAGGGTTTTGCTTGTTCTTGTTTTAATTTTGATCGCAAGGATGAGCGATGTCGGATGGAGGATCTGGAAATGGTGATTGGTGTTTTGGCCATTGGATGGTGAAAACTGTTTTGGACATAACTTTTGACTCGGGTGTCCGTTTTCCTTTTATAACCATGTTTCGGAAATGTCTTGAAGTCCTCTACATGTCTCACAGCTTCGTCGTGCCTCTAAAACTGATCCACCGGATAGTATTAAAATATTTTTCTCTATCGCAACCCTTGTGTGATTTTACAATCGTTTTTCCCAACAGATAATATGTGAGGGTAGTATAGGCATTCTTTTCATAGATAGATGTTGTAGGTTTTGCTTGTTCTTGTTGTAATTTTGATCGCAAGGATGAGCGATGTCGGATGAAGTACTAGAAACGGCGATTGAGGTTTTGACCATTGGATGGTGAAAACTGTTTTGGCCATAACTTTTGACTCGGTCCGTTTTCCTTTTATAACCATGTTTCGGAAACGTCTTGAAGTCCTCTACATGTCTCACAGCTTCGCCGTACCTCTAAAACTGACCCATTGAATAGTATTATAATATTTTTCTCTAGCGCAACCCTTGTTTGATTTTGTAATCGTTTTTCCTAGAAGATAATATGTGGGGGTAGTATAGGCATTTTTTTTCATAGATAGATGTAGTAGGGTTTTACTTGTTCTTGTTTAATTTTGATCGCAAGGATGACCGATGTCGGATGGAGGATCTGGAAACGGCGATTGAGGTTTTGGCCATTGGATGGTGAAAACTATTTTGGCCATAACTTTTGACTCGGGTGTCCGTTTACCTTTTATAACCAAGTTTTGGAAACGTCTTGAAGTCCTCTAAATGTCTCACAGCTTCGCCTACCCTCTAAAACTGACCCCTTGGATAGTATTATAATATTTTTTTCTATCGCAACCCTTGTGTGATTTTGTAATCGTTTTTCCAAACAGATAATATGTGAGGGTAGTATAGGCATTTTTTTCATAGATAGTTGTAGTAGGGTTTTGCTAGTTCTTGTTGTAATTTTGATCGCAAGGATGAGCGATGTCGGATGGAGGATCTGGAAACGGCAATTTAGGTTTTGGCCATTGGATGGTGAAATTTGTTTTGGCCATAACTTTTTACTCGGATGTCTGTTTTCCTTTTATAACCACATTTCGGAAATGTCTTGAAGTCCTCTACATGTCTCATAGCTTTGTCGGGCCTCTAAAACTGACCCACCTGATAGAATAATAATATTTTTCTTTATCGCAACCCTTGTGTGATTTTGTAATCGTTTTTCCCAAGAGATAATATGTGAGGGTAGTATAGGCATTTTTTTCATAGATAGTTGTAGTAGTGTTTTGCTTGTTCTTGTTGTAATTTTGATCGCAAGGATGAGCGATGTCGGATGGAGGATCTGGAAACGGAAATTTAGGTTTTGGCCATTGGATGGTGAAATTTGTTTTGGCCATAACTTTTGACTCGGGTGTCCGTTTTCCTTTTATAACCATGTTTCGGAAACGTCTTGAAGTCCTCTACATGTCTCATAGCTTCGTTGGGTCTCTAAAACTGACCCACCGGATTGTATTATAATATTTTTCTCAATCGCAACCCTTGTGTGATTTTGTAATCGTTTTTCCCAACAGATTATATGTGTGGGTAGTATATGCATTATTTTTCATAGATAACTGTAGTAGGGTTTTGCTTGTTCTTGTTGTAATTTTGATCGCAAGGATGAGCGATGTCGGATGGAGAATCTGGAAACGGCGATTGGGGTTTTGGCCATTGGATGGTGAAAACTATTTTGGCCATAACTTTTGACTCGGGTGTCTGTTTTCCTTTTATAACCATGTTTCGGAAATATCTTGAAGTCCTCTAAATGTCTCACAACTTTGCCATACCTCTAAAACTGACCCACTAGATAGTATTATAATATTTTTCTCTATCGCAACCCTTGTGTGATTTTGTAATCGTTTTTCCCAACAGATAATATGTGAGGGTAGTATAGACATTTTTTTCATAGATAGCTGTAGTAGGGTTTTGCTTGTTCTTGTTGTAATTTTGATCGCAAGGATGAGCGATGTCGGATGGAGGATCTAGAAACGGCGATTGGGGTTTTGGCCATTGGATGGTGAAAACTGTTTTGGCCATAACTTTTGACCCGGGTGTCCTTTTTCCTTTTATAACCATGTTTCGGAAACATCTTGAAGTCCTCTACATATATCACATCTTCGTTGTCCCTCTAAAACTTACCCACCGAATAGTATTATAATATATTTCTCTTGTAATCGTTTTTCCCAATAGATAATATGTGTGGGTAGTATAGGCATTTTTTTTCAAAGATAACTGTAGTTTGGTTTTGCTTGTTCTTGTTGTAATTTTGATCGCAAGGATGAGCGATGTCGAATAGAGGATCTGGAAACGGTGATTAGGATTTAGGCCATTGGATGGTGAAAACTGTTTTGGCCATACCTTTTGACTCGGGTGTCCGTTTTCCTTTTATAACCATGTTACGGAAACATCTTGAAGTCCACTACATGTCTCACAGCTTCACTGTCCCTCTAAATCTGACCTACCAGATAGTATTATAATATTTATCTATATCGCAACCCTTGTGTGATTTTGTAATCATTTTTCTCAACAGATAATATTTTTTTGGGTAGTATAGGCATTTTTTTCATAGATACCTGTAGTAGGGTTTTGCTTGTTCTTGTTGTAATTTTGATCGCAAGGATGAGCGATGTCGGATGGAGAATCTGGAAAAGGCGATTCAGGTTTTGACCATTTGATAGAGAAAACTGTTTTGGCTATAACTTTTGACTAGGGTGTCCGTTTTCCTTTTATAACCATGTTTCGGAAATGTCTTGAAGTCCTCTACATGTCTCACAGGTTCGCCTACCCTTTAAAACTGACCCACTGGATAGTATTATAATATTTTTCTCTATCGCAACCCTTGTGTGATTTTGTAATCGTTTTTCCCAACAGATAATATGTGAGAGTAGTATAGGCATTTTTTTCATAGATAGCTGTAGTAGGGTTTTGCTTGTTCTTGTTGTAATTTTGATCGCAAGGATGAGCGATGTCGGATGGAGGATCTGGAAACGACAATTTAGGTTTTGGCCATTGGATGGTGAAATTTGTTTTGACCATAACTTTTGACTCGGGTGCCGTTTTCCTTTTATAACCATGTTTCGGAAACGTCTTAAAGTCCTCTACATGTCTCATACCTTTGTCGGGCCTCTAAAACTGACCCACCGGATAGTATTAAAATATTTTTCTCTATCGCAACCCTTGTGTGATTTTGTAATCGTTTTTCCCAACAGATAATATGTGAGGGTTGTATAGGCATTTTTTTCATAGATAACTGTAGTTGGGTTTTGCTTGTTCTTGTTGTAATTTAGATCGCAAGGATGAGTGATGTCGAATGGAGGATCTGGAAAAGGCGATTAGGATTTTAGCTATTGGATGGGGAAAACAGTTTTGGCCATACCTTTTGACTCGGGTGTCCATTTTCCTTTTATAACCAAGTTACGGAAACGTCTTGAAGTCCTCTACATGTCTCACAGCTTCGCTGTCCCTCTAAATCTGACCCACCGGATAATATTATAATATTTTTCTATATCACAACCCTTGTGTGCTTTTGTAATCGTTTTTCCCAACAGATAATATATGTGGGTAGTATAGGCATTTTTTTCATAGATAGCTGTAGTAGGGTTTTACTTGTTCTTGTTGTAATTTTGATCGCAAGGATGATCGATGTCGGATGGAGGATCTGGAAACGGTGATTGAGGTTTTGGCCATTGGATGGTGAAATTTGTTTTGGCCATAACTTTTGACTCGGGTGTCCGTTTTCCTTTTATAACCATGTTTCGGAAACGTCTTGACGTCCTCTACATGTCTCACAGCTTTGTCGTTCCTCTAAAACTGACCCACCGGATAGTATTATAATATTTTTCTCTATCGCAACCCTTGTGTGATTTTGTAATCGTTTTTCCCAACAGATAATATGTGTGGGTACTATAGGAATTTTTTTTCATAGATAACTGTAGTTGGGTTTTGCTTGTTCTTGTTGTAATTTTGATCGCAAGTGTTGGGAAATGTATTTAATAAAGAGAGATTTTGATTAGATCCCAAAACCCCTGAGTATGACATGTTCAGGATAATCTTGATAGTTGAGTCAAAATTCAGTTTTAGAGTGTTCAGGATTTTATCTGCACAATGTATAGTCAGCAGATATAGATCAGGTTAAATTCTGAAGATTCTGAAGACTCAGTAAGTTTCTGAAGAAACTGAAGTTTCAGTATGAAACTGAGAAACTGAAGACTCAGTGAGAAACTGAGAAACTGAAGACTCAGTGTGAAACTGAGATACTGAAGACTCAGTGTGTAACTAAGAATCTGAATACTCAGTATGAAACTGAGAAAATGAAGACTCAGTATGAAGACTCAGTATATCAGTCAGTATATATGTGAAGACTCAGAAGACACTGAAGACTCTGAAGACACAGAAGACTGAAGACTGAAGGATACTGAAGGCACAGTAATTACTGAAGACTCAGTAATGTACTGAATGCTCAGTATAAACCTGAATGTTCCGAGGCACTGAAAATATCTATCTGAAGGATACAATACTGAGAAAAACGCGATTGCTTAGAAAAATAGATATTGCCCAAGACATTCTCATGCAGACAAAAGGAACTAAGACAAAGTGTTGTTAAGGTTATATCACTCAGAGATATTGACCAAAAAGAGCCGTTGAGCTTGTCTACATTTAACTGGAGACAAAAGTAAAAAAGAAGAAAACAGCACTGTACATTACTGACACTGATAGCGACAGGTCACTGAAACATGTCAGTAGTACTATGTTCCAGACTGTAAAAAGTGATGACAAGCTACATGAATAGCAGTTTACCTAAAGCGTGCTAGGGAGTTTCAAACCCTAAATATAGCCGTTCATCACACATCATAAGAGGAAACTCACGAAGCTATCTCTTCCAACGGATAGTTTTTCAAGAGTGACCTTGGTGTATGCCTATAAATACTTGTGACTATCTACATTGAAGGTTACGGGAAATTTGTAAGCAACTCAAGAGCTCAAACTTATTATTGCAAGTTGAAGCACTCGAAAACCCAAGAATTTCCCAAGTGCTTTATATCGAAAAGAGCTCATTTCACTAAGCCTAGCTTGATAAGATATATCCAAAGCTTAGTCGAGATATCCGCATTGTTCTTAATTGTAAAGGATATCTCATCCTAGTTGGAAACCAACCAAGAAACCCCAAACCCTTTGTAAGGTAGTTTGAGTGTGATTTTTGGTGAGTTGGAGTTGTAAAGAGTTAGTAAACTACAAGGAGGTAGTCAGAAAGCTCTAGAGAAGAAGTGAGTAAACTATCTTGGATAGTCAGAAAGCTTGTGTGTGTTTTGAGTTAGTAAACTACTGGGGTAGTCAGAAAGCTCAAAATAGAAAGGTTAGTAAACTACAGAGGTAGTCAGAAAACCATAGGAAGTGATTAGTGAATTTCTCTGAAGAGTCAGAGAGAGTGGACGTAGAAGCTTGAGTCTCTGAACCACTATAACTTGCTGTGTTCTTTACTTTCTGTTTTGCTTTGATTAACTGTTGCATATCTTTAAACTGAAAGCATATTTTCACTGATATTCTGTTGGAATCAATCCACCGAAGTTGCATCTGGACTGAATCACAGCCTAATCACTATTCCATTAAAAATGAAGTTTTCAGCAAAGCATAAAACGAGTATAAACTTAGGGCCAACCATTCCGCACATCTGAGTATCTAGAACAGATAGTTACCAAACTGAACTTACTTTTCTGAGGGTTCAGTAAGTTAGTTATCTAATCCAAGCAGCTCAGGATCTCTGAAAACTTCGAGGATCGATTAGGATTATCCGAGGTATCCGAAAATAGCTCGGATCTTTGTCTCGAGTAGACTTTGACTCGTATGATCTGTGCTTCTCAAGACCAAATCATCGGGACAACTGACCCAAAAGTGACCTCGAAGAAAGAAAAGTTTTAAAATCACTGAACACGTGTATTCCCCCCCCCATACACGTGCAAGACTCATTTTCACCGGGACCAACAACAAGGATGAACGATGTCGAATGGAGGATCTGAAAACGGAGATTAGGATTTTGGCCATTGGATGGTGAAAACTGTTTTGGCCATACCTTTTGACTCGGGTGTCCGTTTTCCTTTTATAACCATGTTACGGAAACGTCTTGAAGTCCTCTACATGTCTCACAGCTTCGCTGTCCCTCTAAATCTAACCCACCGGATAGTATTATAATATTTTTCTATATCGCAACCCTTGTGTGATTTTGTTATCGTTTTTCCCAACAGATAATATGTGTGGGTAGTATAGGCATTTTTTTCATAGATAACTGTAGTAGGGTTTTGCTTGTTCTTGTTGTAATTTTGATTGCAAGGATGAGCGATGTCGGATGGAGGATCCGGAAACGGCTATTAGGGTTTAGGCCATTCGATGGGGAAAACTGTTTTGGCCATACCTTTTGACTCGGGTGTCCGTTTTCCTTTAATAACCATGTTTCGGAAATGTCTTTAAGTCCTCTACATGTCTCACAGCTTCGCCGTCCCTCTAAGACTGACCCACCAAATAGTATTATAATATTTTTCTCTATCGCAACCTTTGTGGGATTTTTTAATCATTTTTCCCAACAGATTATATGTGTGGGTACTATAGGCATTTTTTTTAACAGATAACCGTAGTAGGATTTTGCTTGTTCTTGTTGTAATTTGGATCGCAAGGATGAGCGATGTCGGATGGAGGATCCGAAAAGCGGTCAGGTTTCGGTTTTGGCCATTGGATGGTGAAAACTGTTTTGGCCATAACTTTTGACTCGGGTGTCCGTTTTCCTTTTATAACCATGTTTCGAAACGTCTTGAAGTCCTCTACATATCTCATAGCTTCGTCGGGCCTCTAAAACTGACCCACCGGATAGTATTATAATATTTTTCTCTATCGCAACCCTTGTGTGATTTTCAAATCATTTTTCACAACAGATAATATGTGAGGGTAGTATAGGCATTTTTTTCGTAGATAGCTGTAGTAGGATTTTTCTTGTTCTTGTTTTAATTTTGATCGCAAGGATGAGGGATGTCGGATGGAGGATCTGGAAACGGTGATTGAGGTTTTGGCCATTGAATGGTGAAATTTATTTTGCCCATAACTTTTGACTCGGGTGTCCTTTTTCCTTTTATAACCATGTTTCGGAAACGTCTTGACGTCCTCTACATGTCTCACAGCTTTTTCGTTCCTCTAAAACTGACCCACGGATAGTATTATAATATTTTTCTCTATCGCAACCCTTGTGTGATTTTGTAATCGTTTTTCCCAACAGATAATATGTGTGGGTAGTATAGGCATTTTTTTTTCATAGATAACTGTAGTAGGGTTTTGCTTGTTCTTGTTTTAATTTTGATCGCAAGGATGAGAGATGTCGGATGGAGGATCTGGAAACGGCGATTGGGGTTTTGGCCATTGGATGATGAAAACTGTTTTGGCCATAACTTTTGACTCGGGTGTCTGTTTTCCTTTTATAACCATGTTACGGAAACGTCTTGAAGTCCTCTACATGTCTCACAGCTTCATCATAACTTCAAAACTGACCCACAGGATAGTATTATAATATTTTTCTCAATCGCAACCCTTGTGTGATTTTGTAATCGTTTTTCCCAACAGATAATATGTGAGGGTAGTATAGGCATTTTTTTCATAGATAGTTGTAGAAGGGTTTTGCTTGTTCTTGTTGTAATTTTGATCTCAAGGATGAGCGATGTCGGATGGAGGATCTGGAAACGGCGATTGAGGTTTTGACCATTGGATGGTGAAAACTAGTTTGGCCATAACTTTTGACTCGGGTGTCCATTTTCCTTTTATAACCATGTTTCAGAAACTTCTTGAAGTCCTCTACATGTCTCACAACTTTGTCGTCCCTCTCAAACCGACCCACCTGATAGTATTATAATATTTTCTCTAGCGCAACCCATGTGTGATTTTGTAATCATTTTTCCCAACAGATAATATGTGAGGGTAGTATAGGCATTTTTTTCATAGATAGTTGTAGTAGGGTTTTGCTTGTTCATGTTGTAATTTTGATCTCAAGGATGAGCGATGTCGGATGGAGGATTTGGAAACGGCGATTAAGGTTTTGGCAATTGAATGGAGAAATTTGTTTTGGCCATGACTTTTGACTCGGGTGTCCGTTTTCCTTTTTTAACCGTGTTTCGGAAACGTCTTGAAGTCCTCTACATGTCTCATAGCTTCGTCGGGCTTCTAAAACTGACCCACCGGATAGTATTATAATATTTTTCTCTATCGCAACCCTTGTGTGATTTTGTAATCGTTTTTCCCAATAGATAATATGTGTGCGTAGTATAGGCATTTTTTTTCATAGATAGCTGTAGTAGGGTTTTGCTTGTTCTTGTTGTAATTATGATCACAAGGATGAGCGATGTCGGGTGGAGGATCTGGAAACGGCGATTGAGGTTTTGGCCAATGGATGGGGAAAATTGTTTTGGCCATAACTTTTGACTCGGGTGTCCGTTTTTCTTTTATAACCATGTTTTGGAAATTTCTTGAAGTCCTCTACATGTCTCACAGTTTCGTCGTGCCTCTAAAACTGACCCACCGGATAGTATTATCATATTTTTCTCTATCGCAACCCATTTGTGATTTTGTAATCGTTTTTCCCAACATATAACATGTGTGGGTAGTATTGGCATTTATTTTCATAGATACCTGTAGTAGGGTTTTAGCTTGTTCTTGTTTTAATTTTGATCGCAAGGATGAGCGATGTCGGATGGAGGATCTGGAAATGGTGATTGGGGTTTTGGCCATTGGATGGTGAAAACTGTTTTGGACATAACTTTAGACTCGGGTGTCCGTTTTCATTTTATAACCATGTTTCGGAAATGTCTTGAAGTCCTCTACATGTCTAACAGCTTCGTCGTGCCTCTAAAACTGATCCACCGGATAGTATTATAATATTTTTCTCTATCGCAACCCTTGTGTGATTTTACAATCGTTTTTCCCAACAGATAATATGTGAGGGTAGTATAGGCATTCTTTTCATAGATAGCTGTTGTAGGTTTTGCTTGTTCTTGTTGTAATTTTTATCGCAAGGATGAGCGATGTCGGATGAAATCTTTCGAACAAATGATTGAGGTTTTTACCATTGGATGGTGAAAACTGTTTTGGCCATAACTTTTGACTCGGTCCGTTTTCCTTTTATAACCATGTTTCGGAAACGTCTTAAAGTCCTCTACATGTCTCACAGCTTCGCCGTACCTCTAAAACTGACCCATCGGATAAGATTATAATATTTTTCTCTAGCGCAACCCTTGTTTGATTTTGTAATCGTTTTTCCTAACAGATAATATGTGGGGGTAGTATAGGCATTTTTTTTCATAGATAGATGTAGTAGGGTTTTTCTTGTTCTTGTTGTAATTTTGATCGCAAGGATGACCGATGTCGGATGGAGGATCTGGAAACGGCGATTGAGGTTTTGGCCATTGGATGGTGAAAACTATCTTGGCCATAACTTTTGACTTGGGTGTCCGTTTACCTTTTATAACCATGTTTTGGAAACGTCTTGAAGTCCTCTAAATGTCTCACAGCTTCGCCTACCCTCTAAAACTGACCCACTGGATAGTATTATAATATTTTTCTCTATCGCAACCCTTGTGTGATTTTGTAATCGTTTTTCCAAACAGATAATATGTGAGGGAAGTATAGGCATTTTTTTCATAGATAGTTGTAGTAGGGTTTTGCTTGTTCTTGTTGTAATTTTGATCGCAAGGATGAGCGATGTCGGATGGAGGATCTGGAAACGGCAATTTAGGTTTTGGCCATTGGATGGTGAAATTTGTTTTGGCCATAACTTTAGACTCGGGTGTCCGTTTTCCTTTTATAACCACGTTTCGGAAACATCTTGAAGTCCTCTACATGTCTCATAGCTTTGTCGGGCCTCTAAAACTGACCCACCTGATAGTATTATAATATTTTTCTCTATCGCAACCATTGTGTGATTTTGTAATCGTTTTTCCCAACAGATAATATGTGAGGGTAGTATAGGCATTTTTTTCATAGATAGCTGTAGTAGGGTTTTTCTTGTTCTTGTTGTAATTTTGATTGCAAGGATGAGTGATGTCGGATGGAGGATCTGGAAACGGAAATTTAGGTTTTGGCCATTGGATGGTGAAATTTGTTTTGGCCATAACTTTTGACTCGGGTGTCCGTTTTCCTTTTATAACCATGTTTCGGAAATGTCTTGAAGTCCTCTACATGTCTCATAGCTTCGTTGGGCCTCTAAAACTGACCCACCGGATAGTATTATAATATTTTTCTCTATCGCAACCCTTGTGTGATTTTGTAATCGTTTTTCCCAACAGATTATATGTGTGGGTAGTATATGCATTTTTTTCATAGATAACTGTAGTAGGGTTTTGCTTGTTCTTGTTGTAATTTTGATCGCAAGGATGAGCGATGTCGGATGGAGGATCTGGAAACGGCGATTGGGGTTTTGGCCATTGGATGTTGAAAACTGTTTTGGCCATAACTTTTGACTCGGATGTCCGTTTTCCTTTTATAACCATGTTTCGAAAATGTCTTGAAGTCCTCTAAATGTCTCATAGCTTTGCCATCCCTCTAAAACTGACCCAATGGATAGTATTATAATATTTTTCTCTATCGCAACCCTTGTGTGATTTTGTAATCGTTTTTCCCAACAGATAATATGTGAGGGTAGTATAGACATTTTTTTCATAGATAGCTGTAGTAGGGTTTTGCTTGTTATTGTAGTAATTTTGATCACAACAATGAGCGATGTCGGATGGAGGATCTAGAAACGGCGATTGGGGTTTTGGCCATTGGATGGTGAAAACTGTTTTGGCCATAACTTTTGACTCGGGTGTCCGTTTTCCTTTTATAACCATGTTTCGGAAACATCTTGAAGTCCTCTACATATATCACAACTTCGTTGTCCGTCTAAAACTTACCCACCGAATAGTATTATAACATATTTCTCTATCGCAACCCTTGTGTGATTTTGTAATCATTTTCCCAACAGATAATATGTGTGGGTACTATAGGCATTTTTTTTCATAGATAACTGTAGTTGGGTTTTGCTTGTTCTTGTTGTAATTTTGATCGCAAGGATGAGCGATGTCGAATAGAGGATCTCGAAACGGCGATTAGGATTTTGGCCATTGGATGGTGAAAACTGTTTTGGCCATACCTTTTTACTCGGGTGTCCGTTTTCCTATTATAACCATGTTACGGAAACGTCTTGAAGTCCACTACATGTCTCATATCCTCGCTATCCTTCTAAATCTGACCTACCATATAGTATTATAATATTTTTCTATATCGCAACCCTTGTGTGATTTTGTAATCGTTTTTCCCAACAGATAATATGTGAGGGTAGTATAGGCATTTTTTCATAGATAGTTGTAGTAGGGTTTTGCTTGTTCTTGTTGTAATTTTGATCGCAAGGATGAGCGATGTCGAATTGAGGTTCTGGAAACGGGGATTAGGATTTTGGCCATTGGATGGTGAAAACTGTTTTGGCCATCCCTTTTGACTCGGGTGTCTGTTTTCCTTTTATAACCATGTTACGGAAACGTCTTGAAGTCCTCTACATGTGTCATAGCTTCGTTGTCCCTCTAAATCTGACCCACCAGATAGTATTATAATATTTCTCTATATCGCAACCCTTGTGTGATTTTGTAATTGTTTTTCCCAACAGATAATATGTGTGGGTACTATAGGCATTTTTTTTTCATAGATTACTGTAGTTGAGTTATGGTTGTTCTTATTGTAATTTTGATCGCAAGGATGAGCAATGTCTTATGGAGGATCTGGAAACGGCGATTAGGATTTTGGCCATTGGATGGTGAAAAATGTTTTGGCCATACTTTTTGACTCGGGTGTCCGTTTTCCTTTAATAACCATGTTTCGGAAACATCATGAAGTCCTCTACATGTCTCACATCTTCGATGTCCCTCTAAATCTGACCCACCGGATAGGATTATAATATTTTTCTATATCGCAACCCTTATGTGATATTTTAATCGTTTTTCCCAACAGATAATACGTGTGGGTACTATAGGCATTTTTTAACAGATAATCGTAGTAGGGTTTTGCTTGTTCTTGTTGTAATTTTGATCGCAAGGATGAGCGATGTCGGATGGAGGATCTGGAAACGGCGATTAGGGTTTTGGCCATTGGATGGTGAAAACTGTTTTGGCCATACCTTTTGACTTGGGTGTCCGTTTTCCTTTTATTACCCTGTTTCGGAAACGTCTGTAAGCCCTCTACATGTCTCACAGCTTCGCCGGCCTTCTAAACTGACCCACCAGATAGTATTATAATATATTTCTCTATCGCAACCCTTGTGTGATTTTTTAATCGTTTTTCCCAACAGATAATATGTGTGGGTACTATAGGCTATTTTTTTAATAGATAACTTTAGTAGGATTTGGCTTGTTCTTGTTGTAATTTTGATCGCAAGGATGACCGATGTCGGATGGAGGATCTGGAAACGGCGATTAGGGTTATGGCCATTGGATGGTGAAAACTGTTTTGGCCATAACTTTTGACTCGGGTGTCCGTTTTCCTTTTATAACCATGTTTCGGAAACGTCTTGAAGTCCTCTACATACCTCACAGTTCTGCCGTCATTTTAAAACTGACTCACCAGATTGTATTATAATATTTTTCTCTATCGCAATCCTTGTGTGATTTTGTAATCGTTTTTCCCAACAGATAATATGTGTGGGTAGTATAGGCATATTTTTTCATAGATAACTGTAGTAGGGTTTCTCTTGTTCTTGTTGTAATTTTGATCGCAAGGATGAGCGATGTCGGATGGAGGATCTGGAAACGACAATTGGGGTTTGGCCATTGGATGGTGAAAACTATTTTGGCCATAACTTTTGACTCGGGTATCCGTTTTCCTTTTATAACCATGTTTCGGAAACATCTTGAAGTCCTCCACATGTATCACAGCTTCGTCGTCCCTCTAAAACTTACCCACCAGATAGTATTATAATATATTTCTCTATCGCAACCCTTGTGTGATTTTGTAATTGTTTTTCCCAACAAATAATATGTGTGGGTACTATAGGCATTTTTTTTTCATAGATAATTGTAGTTGAGTTTTGATTGTTCTTATTGTAATTTTGATCATAAGGATGAGCGATGTCGAATGGAGGATCTAGAAACGGCGATTAGGATTTTGGTCATTGGATGGTGAAAACTGTTTTGGCCATACCTTTTGACTCGGGTGTCTGTTTTCCTTTTATAACCATGTTTCGGAAACGTCTTGAAGTCCTCTACATGTCTCATCTCTTCGCTGTCCCTCTAAATATGACCCACCGGATAGTATTATAATATTTTCCTATATCGCAACCCTTGTGTGATTTTGTAATCGTTTTTCCCAACAGATAATATGTGTGGGTAGTATAGGCATTTTTTACATGGATAACTGTAGTAGGGTTTTGCTTGTTCTTGTTGTAATTTTGATCGCAAGTATAAGCGATGTCGGATGGAGGATCTGGAAACGGCGATTAGGGTTTTGGCCATTGGATGGTGAAAACTGTTTTGGCCATAACTTTTGACTCGGGTGTCCGTTTTCCTTTTATAACCATGTTTCGGAAACATCTTGAAGTCCTCTACATGTATCACGAACTTCGTTGTCCCTCTAAAACTTACCCACCAGATAATATTATAATACATTTCTCTATCGCAACCCTTGTGTGATTTTGTAATCATTTGTCCCAACAGATAATATGTGTGGGTACTATAGGCATTTTTTTTCATAGATAACTGTAGTTGGGTTTTTCTTGTTCTTGTTGTAATTTTGATCGCAAGGATGAGCGATGTCGAATGGAGGATCTGGAAACGACGATTAGGATTTTGGCCATTGGATGGTGAAAACTGTTTTGGCCATACCGTTTGACTCGGGTGTCCGTTTTCCTTTTATAACCATGTTTTGGAAACGTCTTGATGTCCTCTACATGTCTCACTGCTTCGTTGTACCTCTAAATCTAACACACCGGATAATATTATAATATTTTTCTCTATTGCAACCCTTGTGTTATTTTGTAATCGTTTTTCCCAACAGATAATATGTGAGGGTAGTATAGACATTTTTTTCATAGATAGTTGTAGTAGGGTTTTGCTTGTTCTTGTTGTAATTTTGATCGCAAGGATGAGCGATGTCGGATGGAGGATCTGGAAACGGCGATTAGGGTTTTGGCCATTGGATGGTGAAAACTGTTTTGGCCATAACTTTTGACTCGGGTGTCCGTTTTCCTTTTGTAACCATGTTTCGGAAACATCTTGAAGTCCTCTACATGTCTCATAACTTCACCATCCCTCTAAAACTGACTCACCGGATAATATTATTATATTTTTCTCTATCGCAACCCTTGTGTGATTTTGTAATCATTTTTCCCAACAGATAATATGTGAGGGTTGTATAGGCATTTTTTTCATAGATAGTGTTGGGATATTTTAGTTTTGATGAATTATGCCAAAACATTATTAACTTGTATTATTCAAGCTATTTTACAGTTAACAAGTTAAGGGAGAACGAAAGAATAAATTAAGGGGGAACTCACGAAATTAGAAGAAGAAGATCGAGATCTGACGAGGCTGCAGACGAGAATGATCGAGATCGGATGAGTTAAATGAGTTTCGAGTCAACCGATGAAATATGGAAAAGTGAAGAAAAGCTAAAAGCCGACCAAATCGAAGAGAAGGGATGGATCGGAAGATTAGCGGATGAGGCCGATCAAGATCGAGGCGTGATCGAGATCGAGATATGAAGATGAAGCGGATGAGATCGATCGAGATCGGCGCGTGATCGAGATCAGATATGATAAACCGATATGCTAACCTCGAATCTTGACCGATGCTATCTTGATATGTTGATTCGAAGAAGTGATGATCTCGATCGGATCGGTGATCGGATCGTGCAAAGAAGAAATCGGATAGCCATAGTCAATGTGACTGAGGGGGTCGATGTCTCAATTTTCGGAAGAAATGAACTTCGAAGCCCGGAAAGTGTCAAGATGCCTGATCGTATAAGGTCCGCCAAGAAAAATTTTCCATCAATTAAGAAACCCGAGACTGGGAGATAGAACCAAGAACCCGAAGACTTAATATGTTTTCAAGACACCGAGGCTTTCAGATAAGCTCGGATAACTGAAGGTTAGACATTTCAGATAGATCGAAGGCTCGGAGATAGCTTAGATAACTGAAGGCTTAGATAATCAAGATCCTCAAGAATATAGGCGTTAGAGACTCGGAAGAAATCAAGAATATAGCCGTTAGATTGGTGACGTGGACCAATGAGAGGAAGACGACAAGCCCTAAAAAGTCGCAAAAAGCTACAGAGTAGTATGGATTTGAATGTGATTCTCTCCAACGGTAACATTCAAATCCACACTATAAATACAAGTTTTTTCTTCATTATCAAGTGTGGATGAATGTGGAAGAGTGTGGAGAATGTAGCAAACGATGCTACAAAGCTAAGAAGATAAGGGTTCAGCCGGTTCGGCCGATGAAGGTCATTTTGCGGATGATCGCGCTAAAGTCGAATATTGGTTCGATCGTGATATTTTGAAACATTCTAAATCAAAGCAAGAAATCAACATAAAGTGCACGTTGAAAGGAATTGTGCTCCCGATCCTATATACTCAAGCATTCTCACCATAGAACACAAAGCAAGAAATACACGCATATATTCAAAAGTGTTCTAGGGTAATAAGTCCCGCTTGAGTGTGAACTCGGTAAATATCTATCGGCAATCCCGTGAGGGTGATAAGTCCCGCAGGTTAAGTTCGGTTAAGGTGCCCCTGTGTTAAGGGAAGAGTGGATGTAGGGCGGGTTTCGTCCGAACCACTATAAAATATCATGTGTTCATTACTGCTTTATGTTTATACTTGTCATATGCATTCGATTATAAGCAAAACAACACACATCATTCTTGTAAATCAAAGATTAGGAATCACTCTTCCCTCACCCCTGTTTTATATGCATCACATGTCATGTTTTGCTTCCGCACGAGCAAAATTGGGTCTTCTCCACTTATAATCGGGACCATCAATTGGTATCAGACCTGGATCTCAAAAGATCACCTTTTCAATGTGATCGCCTGAGTTGATCTTTTTTAAAAAAAAAAACCCATCTCTAAACTGATACCATCAATTGGTATCAGAGCAGGAGTTCAAAAGTTCAAGGTTTATCAAAGTGACCACCTGAACTGATCTTTTAAAAAACAAAAACCCGATCTCTGTATAAATGCATATATTTTTAATGTTTTGGCGTCATCATCAAAAAAGGGGAAATTGTTGGGATATTTTAGTTTTGATGAATTATGCCAAAACATTATTTACTTGTGTTATTCAAGCTATTTTACAGTTAACAAGTTAAGGGGGAACGAAAGAACAAATTAAGGGGGAACTCATGAAATTAGAAGAAGAAGATCGAGATCGACGAGGTCTTGATTTGAGAATGATCGAGATGGACGATGAGTTAGATGAGTTTCGAGTCAAGCGATGATATGCAAAATCGGCGAAGAAAAGCTAAAGCCAAAGAAATCGTAAGAGAAGGTTGCAGATCGAAGATGAGCGGATGAGATCGATCAAGATCGACGCGGATCGAGGATTGAAGATGAATGATGATTCTCTCGAGATCGACGTGATCGAGATCGATATATGATAAACCGATATCTAATCGATGTAATCGACTGATGTTATCTTGATATGTTGATTCGAAGAAGTGATTATCATGTAATTGTGGATAAAAGAAGAAATCGTGTGGAAAAAGAGGTGAAATAGTAAGGTTTCGAAAGTGTCAAGATTCCGGGACGTAAAGGTCCGCAGAAGAAAAGATGAATCAAGAAACTCGAGACTCGATAATCAAGACTCGATTATGTTTTGAAGACACCGAGGCTCGGATAACTGACATCGGATTTTGAAGGCTCGGATAACTTCGGATAACTTGAAGGTTGGGATAGCTCGGATAACTTGAAGGCTCGGATAGCTCGGATAACCTTTGAATGCTCATATAGAACCGAAGATCCGAGACTCGGAAGATCCTGAAGAATATAGGCGTTAGAGACTCGGAAGAAACTCAAGAATATAGTCGTTAGAATTCGGTGGCGTGGACCAATGAGAGTAAGGCGACAAGCTGAAAAAGTCGCAAAAAGCTACAGAGTAGTATGGATTTGAATGTGATTCTCTCCAACGGTAACATTCAAATCCACACTATAAATACAAGTTCTTCCTTCATTATCAAGTGTGGATGAATGTGGAAGAGTGTGGAGAATGTAGCAAACGATGCTTCTGAGCTAAGAAGATATGGGTTCAGTTTCAGCCAAGATGTGCGGATGATCGCGAGTCCTGAAATATGGCCTTAAAGGCAATCAACACAAGGCACGTTGAAAGGAATTGTGCTCCGATCCTATATACTCAAGCATTCCCACCATAGAACCAGAGCAAGAAATACACGATATATTCAAAAAGTGTTCTACCCTAGATCTAAGCACAAATGTAATATCCTAGGCTTAGAGAGATTTTCCCATCCTTAGTATTGAGGCTAAACAAATGTAAGGGAAAATATCAACCTAGTTGGAAACCAAACAAACCTTTACCCAAACTCAAAGTTAGGTTAAGTTTGTAGGTGAGTGTGAACTCGGTAAACATCTATAGGCAATCCCGTGAGGGTGATAAGTCCAGCTTGAGTGTGAACTCGGTAAATATCTATCGGCAATCCCGTGAGGGTGATAAGTCAATGAGTTAAGTTCGGTTAAGGTGCCCCCTGTGTTAAGGGAAGAGTGGATGTAGGGCGGGTTTCGTCAGAACCACTATAAAATATCGTGTGTTCTTTACTACTTTATGTTTATACTTGTCATATCCATTCGATTATAAGCAAAACAACACACATCATTCTTAAAAATAAAAAATTAGGAATCACTCTTCCCTCACCCCTGTTTTATATGCATCACATGTCATGTTTTGCTTCCGCACGAGCAAAATTGGGTCTTCTCCACTTATAATTGGGACCATCATATAGTTGTAGTAGGGTTTTGCTTGTTCTTGTTATAATTTTGATCGCAAGGATGAGCGATGTCGGATGGAGGATATAGAAACGGCGATTGAGGTTTTGGCCATTGGATTGTGAAAACTGTTTTGGCCATAACTTTTAACTCGGGTGTCTGTTTTCCTTTTATAACCATGTTTCGGAAACGTTTATAAGTCCTCTACATATCTCACAGCTTCTCCGTCCTTCTAAAACATACCCACTGGATAATATTATAATATATTTCTCTATCGCAACCCTTGTGTGATTTTGTAATCGTTTTTCACAACAGATAATATGTGTGGGTACTATAGGCATTTTTTTTTCATAGATAACTGTAGTTGGGTTTTGATTGTTCTTATTGTAATTTTGATCGCCAGGATGAGCGATGTCGAATGGAGGATCTGGAAACGGTGATTAGGATTTTGGTCATTGGATGGTGAAAACTGTTTTGGCCATACCTTTTGACACGGGTGTCCGTTTTCCTTTTATAACCATGTTTCGGAAACGTCTGTAAGCCCTCTACATGTCTCAAAGCTTCGCCGTTCCTATAAAACTGACCCACCGGATAGTATTATAAAATTTTTCTCTATCGCAACCCTTGTGTGATTTTTTAATCGTTTTTCCCAACAAATAATATGTGTGGGTACTATAGGTATTTTTTTTAATAGATAACTGTAGTAGGGTTTTGCTTATTCTTGTTGTAATTTTGATCGCAAGGATGACCGATGTCGGATGGAGGATCTGGAAACGGCGATTAGGGTTTTGGCCATTGGATGGTGAAAACTGTTTTGGCCATAACATTTGACTCGGGTGTCCGTTTTCCTTTTATAACCATGTATCGGAAATGTCTTGAAGTTCTCTACATTTTTCACAGCTTCACCATCCCTTTAAAACTGACCCACCGGATAGTATTATAATATTTTTCTCTATCGCAACCCTTGTGTGATTTTGTAATCGTTTTTCCCAACAGATAATATGTGAGGGTAGTATAGACATTTTTTTTCATAGATAGTTGTAGTAGGGTTTTGCTTGTTCCTGTTGTAATTTTGATCGCAAGGATGAGCGATGTCGGATGGAGGATCTGGAAACGGTGATTGAGGTTTTGGCCATTGGATGGTGAAAACTGTTTTGGCCATAACTTTTGACTAGGGTGTCCGTTTTCCTTTTATAACCATGTTTCGGAAATGTCTTGAAGTCCTCTACATGTCTCACAGCTTTGCCGTACCTCTTAAACTGACTCACCGGATAGTATTCTAATAGTTTTCTCTATCGTAACCCTTGTGTGATTTTGTAATCGTTTTTCCCAACAGATAACATGTGAGGGTAGTATAGGCATTTTTTTCATAGATAGTTGTAGTAGGGTTTTGCTTGTTCTTGTTGTAATTTTGATCGCAAGGATGAGCGATGTCGGATGGAGGATCTGGAAACGGCGATTGAGGTTTTGGCCATTGGATGGTAAAAACTGTTTTGGCCATAACTTTTGACTCGAGTGTCTATTTTCCTTTTATAACCATGTTTCAGAAACGTCTTGAAGTCCTCTACATGTCTCACAGCTTCATCGTGCCTCTAAAACTTACCCACCGGATAGTTTTATAATATTTTTCTCTATCGCAACCCTTGTGTGATTTTGTATTCGTTTTTCCCAACAGATAATCTATGTGGGTAGTACAGGCATTTTTTTTCATAGATAACTGTAGTAGGGTTTTGCTTGTTCTTGTTTTAATTTTGATCGCAAGGATAAGCGATGTCGGATGGAGGATCCGAAAGCGGCGATTGGGGTTTTGGCCATTGGATGGAGAAAACCATTTTTTTTGAAAAAGTATTCCTTTTATAACCATGTTTCGGAAATATCTTGAAGTCCTCTACATGTATCACAACTTCGTCGTCCCTCTAAAACTTACCCACATGATAAATATTATAATATATTTCTCTATCGCAACCCTTTGTGATTTTGTAATCATTTTTCCCAACAGATAATATGTGTGGGTACTATAGGCGTTTTTTTTCATAGATAACTGTAGTTGGGTTTTGCTTGTTCTTGTTGTAATTTTGATGGCAAGGATGAGCGATGTCGAATAGAGAATTTGGAAACGACGATTAGGATTTTGGTCATTGGATGGTGAAAACTTTTTTGGCTAAACCATTTGACTCGAGTGTCCATTTTCCTTTTATAACCATGTTTCGGAAAAGTCTTGAAGTCCTCTAGATGTCTCACAGCTTCGCTGTCCCTCTAAATCTGACCCACCGGATTGTATTATAATATTTTTCTATATCGCTACCCTTGTGTGATTTTGTAATCGTTTTTCCCAACAGATAATATGTGTGGGTAGTATAGGCATTTTTTTTCATAGATAACTGTAGTAGTGTTTTGCTTGTTCTAGTTGTAATTTTGATTGCAAGGATGAGCGATGTTGGATGGAGGATCTGGAAACGGCGATTAGGGTTTTGGCCATTGGATGGTGAAAACTGTTTTGGCCATAACTTTTGACTCGGGTGTCCGTTTTCCTTTTATAACCATGTTTCTGAAACGTCTTGAAGTCCACTACATGTCTCACAGCTTCGTCGTCCCTCTAAAATTGACCCACTGGATAGTATTATAATATTTTTCTCTATCACAACCCTTGTGTGATTTTGTAATCATTTTTCCCAACAGATAATATGTGAGGGTTGTATAGACATTTTTTTTCATAGATAGCTGTAGTAGGGTTTTGCTTGTTCTTGTTGTAATTTTGATCGCAAGGATGAGCGATGTCGGATGGAGGATCTGGAAACGGCGATTGAGGTTTTGGCCATTGGATGGTGAAAACTGTTTTAGCCATAACTTTTGACTCGGGTGTCCGTTTTCCTTTTATAACCATGTTTCGGAAACGTCTTGAAGTTCTCTACATGTCTCACAACTTCGCCGTCCCTCTAAAACTTACCCACCGGATAGTATTATAATATTTTTCTCTATCGCAACCCTTGTGTGATTTTTTAATCGTTTTTCCGAACAAATAATATGTGTGGGTACTATAGGTATTTTTTTTAATAGATAACTGTAGTAGGGTTTTCTTATTCTTGTTGTAATTTTGATCGCAAGGATGAGCGATGTCGGATGGAGGATCTGGAAACGGCGATTGAGGTTTTGGCCATTGGATGGTGAAAACTGTTTTGGCCATAACTTTTGACTTGGGTGTCCGTTTTCCTTTTATAACCATGTTTCGGAAATGTCTTGAAGTCCTCTACATGTCTCACAGCTTCTCCGTACCTCTAAAACTGACTCACCGGATATTATTCTAATAGTTTTCTCTATCGTAACCCTTGTGTGATTTTGTAATCGTTTTTCCCAACAGATAACATGTGAGGGTAGTATAGGCATTTTTTTCATAGATAGCTGTAGTAGGGTTTTGCTTGTTCTTGTTGTAATTTTGATCGCAAGGATGAGCAATGTCAGATGGAGGATCTGGAAATGGCGATTGAGGTTTTGGCTATTGGATGGTGAAAACTGTTTTGGCCATAACTTTTGACTCGAGTGTCCGTTTTCCTTTTATAACCATGTTTCAGAAACGTCTTGAAGTCCTCTACATGTCTCATAGCTTCGTTGTGCCTCTAAAACTGACCCACCATATAGTTTTATATTATTTTTCTCTATCGCAACCCTTGTGTGATTTTGTATTCGTTTTTCCCAACAGATAATATGTGTGGGTAGTACTGGCATTTTTTTCATAGATAACTATAGTAGGGTTTTGCTTGTTCTTGTTGTAATTTTGATCGCAAGGATGAGTGATGTCGGATGGAGGATCTGGAAACGGCGATTGAGGTTTTGGCCATTGGATGGTGAAAACTGTTTTGGCCATAACTTTTGACTCGGGTGTCCGTTTTCCTTTTATAACCATGTTTCGGAAATATCTTTAAGTCCTCTACATGTATCACAGCTTCGTCGTCCCTCTAAAACTTACCCACCGGATAGTTTTATAATATATTTCTCTATCGCAACCCTTGCGTGATTTTGTAATCATTTTTCCCAACAGATAATATGTGTGGGTACTATAGGCATTTTTTTTCATAGATAACTGTAGTTGGGTTTTGCTTGTTCTTGTTTTAATTTTGATCGCAAGGATGAGCGATGTCGAATGGAGAATCTGGAAACGACGATTAGGATTTTGGTCATTGGATGGTGAAAACTTTTTTGGCTATAACATTTGACTTTGGTGTCTGTTTTCCTTTTATAACCATGTTTCGGAAACGTCTTGAAGTCCTCTAGATGTCTCACAGCTTCGCTGTCCCTCTAAATCTCACCCACCAGATTGTATTATAATATTTTTCTATATCGCTATCCTTGTGTGATTTTGTAATCGTTTTTCCCAACAGATAATATGTGTGGGTAGTATAGGCATTTTTTTCATAGATAATTGTAGTAGGTTTTGCTTGTTCTTGTTGTACTTTTGATCGCAAGGATGAGCGATGTCGGATGGAGGATCTGGAAACGGCCATTGGGGTTTTGGATATTGGATGGTGAAAACTGTTTTGGCTATACCTTTTTACTCGGGTATCCGTTTTCCTTTTACAACCATGTTTCGGAAACGTCTGTAAGTCCTCTACATGTCTCACAGCTTCGTCGTCCCTCTAAAACTGACCCACCGGATAGTATTATAATATTTTTCTCTATCGCAACCCTTGTGTGATTTTTTAATCGTTTTTCCCAACAGATAATATGTGTGGGTACTATATGCATTTTTTTTAATAGATCACTGTAGTAGGGTTTTGCTTGTTCTTATGTAATTTTGATCGCAAGGATGAGCTATGTCGGATGGAGGATCTGGAAACGGTGATTAGGGTTTTGGCCATTGGATGGTGAAAACTATTTTGGCCATTGGATGGTGAAAACTATTTTGGCCATAACTTTTGACTCGGGTTTTCGTTTTCCTTTTATAACCATGTTTTAAACGCGTCTTGAAGTCCTCTACATGTCTGAGCTTTTCGAATCCCTGCTAAAACTAACCCACCGGATAGTATTATAATATTTTTCTCTATTGCAACCCTTGTGTGATTTTGTAATCATTTTTCCCAACAGATAATATGTGAGGGTAGTATAGGAATTTTTTTCATAGATAGTTGTATTAGGGTTTTGCTTGTTCTTGTTGTAATTTTGATCGCAAGGATGAGCGATGTCGGATGGAGGATCTGGAAACGGCGATTGAGGTTTTGGCCATTGGATCGTGAAAACTATTTTGGTCATTACTTTTGACTCGGGTGTCCGTTTTCCTTTTATAACCATGTTTCAGAAACATCTTGAAGTCCTCTACTTGTCTCACACCTTCACCATAGCTCTAAAACTTACGCACCAGATAGTATTATAATATTTTTCTCTATCGCAACCCTTGTGTGATTTTTGTAATTGTTTTCCCAACAGATAATATGTGTGGGTACTATAGGCATTTTTTTTCATAGATAACTGTAGTAGGGTTTTGCTTGTTCTTATTGTAATTTTGATCGCAAGGATGAGCAATGTCGGATGGAGGATCTGGAAATAGCGATTGACGTTTTATCCATTGGATGGTGAAAACTGTTTTGGCCATAACTTTTGACTCGGGTGTCCGTTTTCCTTTTATAACCATGTTTCAGAAACGTCTTGAAGTCCTCTACATGTCTCACAGCTTCATCATGCCTCTTAAACTGATGCACCAGATAGGATTATAATATTTTTCTCTATCGCAACCCTTGTGTGATTTTTTAATCGTTTTTCCCAACAGATAATATGTGTGGGTAGTATAGGCACTTTTTTTTCATAGATAACTGTAGTAGGGTTTTGCTTGTTCTTGTTTTAATTTTGATCACAAGGATGAGCGATGTCGGATGGAGGATCTGGAAACGGCGATTGGGGTTTTGGCCATTGGATGGTGAAAACTGTTTTGGGCATAACATTTGACTCTGGTGTCTGTTTTCCTTATATAACCATGTTTCGAAAACTTCTTGAAGTCCTCTACATGTCTCACTGCTTCGCCGTCCCTCCAAAACTGACCCACCATGTTGGGAAATTTATAGTTTTGATGAAAGTTCCAAAAACACATGTAATTTGGTCGGACTGTTAGGATATGTGATGTTTACATTGGGGTCTTGCTATAGGAGACCAGTTGATAATGATTGTATAGAAAAAGCGATGTAATAGATAGGTCACATATTGAGGGGGAACTCAATATGTAAAGGTCAAATCTGAAGAATCGGAAGAAACGATATCCGAGCGAGGCGAGAATGCTAAAACCGAGCGGAAGATCGGATCGGCCCGATCTTGTCGATAACTTCACGGAAGTCATGAAGCTCAAACCTCTATACTAGAAGATCGGATGACTTCAGGAAGATAAGACCGGAAGACCTACATCATTTAGAGTCGGCCGGTTGAAGCTAAGACAACAGCGGCGAAGACTCCATCGTGGATCGATCAATTCGGTGATCGATCATTTACTCATAAGATGAAAAACCGATGTTTCATCTTATCATCACGTCTGCGATCTAAACAAGAAGAATACCAACCTTAGTTGGAGGAACAACAACGCAAAGCAAGGCTTCCATCCAATAAGGAAGAAACACGTATGAACAGAGCCGATCTCGCGGGATTCGGATGTTGCTCTCTCAAACGGCTATAAAATATACATTCAAGGAAGCACGTCACATCAAGCTCGCAACTCTACCTAAAATAGCACGAGATTCAAATTGCTCTCCAGCGGCTCTTTGATCTCAAGGTCTATAAATATGGGATCACACTTGAGTGAAATACGGAAATGCTTGGACAAACAACATAATCGAAGCTCAAACTATAGTCGATTTTCATACGAAGAACACAACAACAAGCTTATTTTTATTGTGTTCATCCCATAAGTTCTTAGCAAGAAATCTTTTCATCTAGCTATCGGTCATGCTTGTATGCATAAGGAAAGATTTCATAGTTGGAACCTCAACAATCTTACCCAAACCCCAAGTTAGGATAAGTTGTTTAGCAAGATTCGATCTAGGGTTTCTAATCTTGATTTACGGGATCGGTTGAGTGAGAACTCTTAAAACATCTGTTGGTGTCTTGTGTTGGACTAACACACTAAACTAAGTCCGGTCGGTTAAGTCGGTTAAGTTGGTGCCATTTTGAAAGGGAAGAGTGGGCGTAGGACCGGGTTTGTCCGAACCACTATAAATCTTGTGTGCCTTTCTTTGCTTTGATTAACTCGCTCTCATCGCACAATCTTTAAAGCGCATACATTCTAAGTTAAGATCGAATGACACCAAGCTTCGATCCGTCGGACCGATATTTACGTCATCGATTAAAAGATAAAACTTGGAATCGATTTATACAAACCGGTTTTTCACACGGGTAAAACTTAAAGCTTCCGCACACATCGGTTAATCGATAGTTTCCGAAACCGACCGCTTTCCGGCGTTCAGTAAGTTGGTTATCGAGACAAACCGATTCACTGACTTTGATCAAAGTATTATCTGCTCACTTTTGATCCGCACGAAAAGTTTTTCAGAAGTCTATTCACCCCTCCCCTCTAGACTTCTGCCCTCACATAACCCGTTCGGGACCTACAAGTGGTATCAGAGCGGTTGGTTCTTCCGACCACTGACTCTGTGTCATTGTGGTCAACTGAACTGATCTTGAAAAACCGTTTTTAAAAAAAAACCTCATTCATTTTCCAAAATCACTCAGCATGGATAACACGTCCGGTATGTATCATGATCTGCCGAAGTTCTCAATTGATGAGTATGCAGATTGGGCTATATATATGTCCAACCATCTAGGCTCGATCGTGGCGAGAATGATGGAAGTCATCGAGAGGACCCATCATCATTTACTACGACAATCCGGCGATCGGAGGAGATCCAGACTTTCCCACAGGAAGTCTTGTACGAAAAAGCCCAGCCCTGATGGACACAGAAGAAAGAAAACTGCATACTCTGGACACCATTGCAAGACATATCATCATGAAGACAATGGATAAGGTCACCAAAGAGAAGATTAAGTATCTCAAATCTGCGAAAGCAATGTGGGATACTCTGGCTGAGATCTGCGAGGAAATGAGCAGATAAAAGACAGACCGTCTTCAAGCCGAATGGTGAAGTTCGAGAAACCGAAGATTTTGTAACGAAAACCATCAACGAACTCGATGGAAGAATTACAATGTCTATAAACAAGCTTCGAGAACTTGGTAGAGAGATGTCTGATAAAGATATCAACTATAAGATCCTAAGGTCTCTCACCAAGAAGTGGGACATGAAGGTCACGGTAATCAAAGATTGCCAGGACATTTCAAGAATGAAACCTAGTAGCTTGTTCTTGAGTCTTAAAGCTCACGAGTTCGATTGATTGAAAGTGGTTTCGATGAAGACGAGGTCCCCTTTGAAACCTCGACTTCAAAATCAGTTGCTTTCAAGGCAACCAGTAGCAGAACAAAGGCCAATGAACCCATTGGAAATATATTAAGTCAGGCAGAGCAGATCGCGTTGCTTACCAGGAAGCTTGAGAAGTCAGATATACAACTTGGTAAGTATCGAAGATTTTATAAGGACTATCAACATAGCCGGGGATGAGATAGGAGATCGAATAATAGATCTCGAAGAACCAGATCGATGATCGGAGGGATCACAGAGATGAAAGGGAAAGAGATAGTCGACGAAGGAAGGAAGAGATAACCAATCGATAGAAGAAACTCGACTACTATCGGAAAGGAAAATCACCGATAGGTCATTTTGAGTGATTCACCCGGAAGGAAAGGGTGGATCCGGGAGCGTGTTTAATTTTGTCACTATAGTCTTTTGCACTGGCCGAGAGAGAGGGAAGAAAAGAGGAACAAAAGAGAGCAACGGTATAGAGGAAGAGCCATGGTTCTCACGCCAGAATTGGACGATTCCTATCGCCTCCGAGGACTCGGATATAGAAGATTATAATATTTTTTCTATGAAAAGAAGATCGATATTCTCGTCCGGACGATGATGAACTTTTCGATGGCGGGGAGGAGTCGAGGTAACCTCCAAAACCCCTTCGTTCGCTTTACACCGCTATCAAAGCACTTTTCTTTGGGGAGATGTTTTTACTATAGGAGCAATTTTTTCTCCAATGCAAGAGAAACTTATGCTATTGTGGAAGCCGAGAATGATAAGCCGAGGACTAGAAATAATCACTTTGCTAAAGAAAATGATCTCGAGAAAAGCCTCGAACTTAGATCAATTTAAACCCTTTCGAGAAGGTGGCGAGGAATTTAAAATTCTCGAAGTTAAAGCCGATCGAAAAGCAGATCAAAGATCGATGGAAATTAACAGACAAACAAGTGATGACTTCAAAAATCTTGCAAGCAAAATTCGATGAGCTATTAGAATGCATGAAAGTCCGAAATCCTCGAGGATAATCTGCGTAAGAAAATAGATGTTTTTTCAAAATCATCTCAAGCAGATTAAAGACATAAACGCCTATTTTTGAGTAAAGATTGATAAGGAGGACTTGGCTATGAGAAACCCTCCACATCCTCAAAAGCCCCCGACCGATTCATCTCGTAAAGGTGTAATCGTCAATTTTGAAAAAAGATACACCAAAAGCTAAACTTGTATCTAATAGGGGTAAGAGACGGTTGAGCGGGTAAAGGCAAGTGCCTAACGAGAAAGGAACAGAATTTTGGTAAAGCATCACCGAGGAATCAACGGAAGAACCCAGTTCTTTTGAAGAAACCTCAACCTGATCAACAGATCAGGAATCAGAAAAGACAACCTACAAAAGGGAAGTCTAATCTGAGACCCAGTCAAGGTCAGTTGCCTAATAAGCATGCTTCGGAGTAAACCGCGAAAACCATCTATGCGAAAAGGATATGAATCTTTTGATGGTAGCGGTCGTACCCTATATAGTCGAAATTTAGGGCTTCGACTGAACCACATCGATAAAAAAGAAGACAAACCGAAAAGGTAAATCATAAGTCTTCTAAGTCATCCAAGGTTCACACAAGTAATCATACAAATCAGAAAGCATATGAGGATAAGTATGATTATGTTGACAGGTATGGGAGACAAATCAGGCCTTCTGATCTGACTGATCACCATAGAAGTGCTCTGTTTGTATGGATCCCCAAATCCAAACCTAACCCCTCAGGACCCAATCCGAAAGGGGTACCTAAAACCGATCCGATTGCAGTTCGCGTGGGTCCGCCAACAAAGGAGGTGTGCAAGCAACTATCGGTACATCGATAGTGGATGCTCAAGGCACATGATGGAAGCAAACATCTCCTCGTTCCTACATAGAACGAAAGGCGGCGTGTACTTTGGTGATGATAACTTTGGTTATACCAAAGGGTTTGAACTTAGAGAATGATGATGTACAAGTGGCTGGAGTCTCGTTTGTCGAAGGTCCAAGCACAACCTATTATCGGTTTTGCGACAACGGATTGGTGTTGAGTTCTCGACCGATCAATGCACTATCAAGAATCGAAGTCACTCCAGATATTGCTAACTGGTTCAAGAAAAGGGACGATCTACACAGCTGATTGGAACAGTTGTCCAAGAAATGCATGCCTGATTGTTAAGAGTTCCAAAAGTAGCAGTTGGCTCTGGCACAAAAGAATGAGCCATCTGAACTTTAAAACTCTTAATAAGATAGCTAGGATGTCTCTAGTAGAAGGACTTCCGAATGAAGTGTTCTCAAAGGATCAGACATGTACTGCGTGTCAGAAGGGAAAACAGGTCAAAGCTTCATTCAAAGGAATTTCCGGACAAAGCATCAGAATAATCGCAAATTTGCTTCATATGGATCTGTTTGGACCAGTTACACCAGTCAGTCTCAACGGACGCAAATACACTCTGGTAATCGTGGATGACTATTCCAAGTTTACCTGGGTTATATTCTTACATAAGAAGAATGAGACGACAACCAAGTAGGAGCTACTAAGAAGATTACAAAATGAGAAGGGTGTCGTCGTAGTAAAAATCGGATCGGATAAAAGTCTGAATTTTCGAACTCCTTTATTCCGATTTTTGCTCTAAGTTTGGTATCAAAGATGAAACATCATTGCGAGGACGCCACAACAGAATGGAGTAGCTGAAGCGGAGAAATGGAACTCTCAAAAAATTTTCGCCGAACAATGTTAATTTAACATGCGATACCAAACCGTTTTAAGGGGCGAAGCAATCAACACCGCATGCCATACGCAGAACAGATGTCTCGACTAAGGCTCACTACAAAACACCCTTATGAACTCGTGGAAGGCGAGAAAACCTCGTGTTTCTTACTTCCATGTTTTTTTGGGTGCTGAAGTGTTTCATACACAACAATGGGAAAAGTCGGTTGAAGACTTTTGAGGCTAAGTCGATGAGGGTATATTTCTAGGGTATTCCTCATCTAGCAAAGCCTTCGGGGTCTACAACAAACGAACCCTTGTTGTGGAAGAAACACCCCATGTAACCTTTGATGAAGCATCTTACGATCAAGAGAAATCGCCGTAACAAGAAAAGTACGATCTACCGGAACACGATATTGAGGAAAATAGATTAGCTAACGATCAAGGAAAAAGGATCAGAAACTGTATCAATTTACATTCCAGATCTAGCTGATTCACCAGATCAATCAGATCCTAAGGTACGAACAACTGTCGATGAAAAAAGTCGATTTTTGAGATAACAGAAGAATCGAACCATCCGGTTCAGGGGAACTCCCGAAGTTCTTGAACAGACATCAAGACATGATGATTCCAACATCGGTGAGACTTGTTCTTATCAAGTGGACCATAACCTCGCACCACTCCCAATCACTAGTAATAAGATTTTATCGAAGCGGACGATGTTCTCAAAACCGACGCAAATCGTAAGCGAGAAGGACTGGATAACCACCATCCAACCGATCGATAATTGGAGACCCGTCTCGATAAAATTAAAACTAGACATCGATTGGTGAAAGTGCCATGTATATTCTTTATATCTGTCATGAAGGAACCAACTACAATCGAGGAAGCATTACAAGACGAACCTGGATTCTAGCCATGCGAGGAGCCGGAATAGTTCGAGAGAAATGAAGTTTGGGAACTAGTAGACGAAGTCATCAAGACGTAATTGGCACGAAATGGATCTTCAAGAACAAGAGAGATGAGAAAAATGTTATCACCGAAAAATAAGGCAAGACTTGTTGCTAAGGGGTATTCACAATCGAAGGAATTGATTACGATGAGACCTTTGCACCATCCGCTCGCCTTTGAAGCCATTCGTTGTTTTCGCTTATGCTTTTACAGAGGGTTGTTTGTGGTATCGATGGACGTAAAGAGTGCTTTCTTAAACGGGGTACTAGCGGAGGAAGTTTATGTCGAACAACCTCCGTGCTTTGAAAAGGGCAACCAAGTGTATCGTTTAAGAAAAGCTCTTTTATCAAACAGTTTTCTCGGTATGATACACTCTCTCGATTCTTGATCGAAAGTGGGTTCACTAAAGGAACATGGGATGACGAACCTTATTGAGAATAGAAGATGGAGAAGATATTCGATGGTTGATTCGTGGGCGACATCATCTTCGGATCTCCTAACAAGAGCCTATGTGAAAGATTCAAAGAAAACCGATGCAAGGGAAATTCGAGATGTCCATGATGGGTCAGATGAATTACTTTCTAGGTCTCCAAGTTAAACAAAGTTCAGAAGGGATATTCATCTGCCAAGCAAAATACACTAGGAATCTTTTGGCTAAGTTTGGAATTCAAAATAGTAAGGAAGCCAAAATTCCTATGATATTTGGATTCAAGATGGATCCGGATGAGGCCTGGTCGAAAAACAAATCGGAAGGAATATAGGGCTCTCATTGGATCTTTATTATACCGACCATGTGAGAAGGATATCACTTTTGTAGATAGGTGTATGTGCAAGATTTCAAGCAAATCCAATGGTCAGCCACCTAGAAGCAGCTAAGCGGATTCTTAAGTATCTGAAGGGAACAATAAACCTTGGTTTATTCTACCCATCAGATGATAATCTAGAGCTTAGTGGGTATTCTGATTCTGATTATGGAGGTTGCAAGATCGATGTAAAATCAACCTCGAGAACATGTCGGTTCTTAGGAAGTAAAACCGATCTCGTGGTTTTCAAAGAAGCAAACATCGATTGTGACATCAACAACAAGCGTAATATATGGTATTTTGTTGTTTAAATAGCTCTGGCTCGATCGGCGGTGAGGATTACAACATTGTAGCTAAGAACGTACCTATATTCTCGTGACGATGAATAGTCTTATTGCAATCACTCGTAATCCGGTTCTACATACAAGATGCAAGCATGTGGATGTGGACACCACTTCATAAGAGATCACGTTGAAAAGAAGAATATCGAATAGAAAAGATTCATTCGATATACGTAAGGCTGATATTCTAACCAAGCCACTAGCCGAGATCGGAGAGATTTATGCAATGAGCTAGGACTTCTAGATCTTGGAGAAATGTCACCAAAAAATGTTTGATGGAATGCTCTCTAACTATTTGGTTAAGAGACTAACGGATCGAGAGAAATCAGTTGAGTTTGGTATCTTAACCGATCTCAAGAGATCGATAAGCAAAAAATCGATCGGACATACACGCTACTCGATCAAAGGAACCGATCAGATTTTAGTTTATCAGATTTAAAGTCTATCAGTTTAAAGGAACTGATCAGATTCAAGGTTTATCAGATTGAAGGAAAATGCTCAGTTTAAAGGATTATCTGATTAAATCAATTTGGTTATAGTATTTCTTTGTGATTCGTTTTAGCTGATATTCAACAAGCAAGGTTCAGAGATTAAGAAGCTATCAATCGCATAAGAAAGCAGGAATTTACACAACAATGAAATATGAGAACTTTTCATTGATAAAAACCCAAGGTGAGGTTACATTATGAGTTACAAGTACAAGAAGACCCGGAGGTCAGTACATAAATGTTAACCAAAATCCTAAACCTAGAACCCTAAACCTGCAATCCAAACCCAAACCCGAACTCATTAGTTAAGTGTTAATGAGGGAAGAGAGAGAGATTTTATGAAATCTGACGCTCTCATTTTTCCCCCTTAACAGTAAGGGGGGGGGCTTTTAAAAAGGTAATCCCATGCCGCAATTGATGGACTCTCCAAGTGAAGTGAGGCGGCATTGACAGATTATACTAAGCCGGGGAGCCCTAAAAGGAGTGTAGTAGGGCTCTCAAATTTTGTTGAATGGAGCACGTGTGCCAAAGAGTTGGTCATCGGATCTCATGGGCACATGTGTTGCATATTTTATACCGAGACTAAGTCGATGGTTACGGTTACGTCATCGGATAGACACACAAGGTGCATACGGTTAGGAGAAGTGTCTTCTCGGTTGCACCAAGCCAGATCCGCTATACTCGGTGGTAGAGAAGCTTTTTGAATCGTATGTGAAATCGAAGATGATGAAGAAAAACAGCAATAAGGGATGCAAAGGGTTGATTTGAGAAGATGAAACCATATAAAAGGGTGTAAAAGTGTTTTGCCGGAAGTCTCATGGAAACAAGGGTTCACTAAGATACATGATTCTTACAAAGAAGATAAGTATGGTGAATGGGTGAAGTTGTGTAAAACATTGGTCCAATTTATAGAGGCCAAGCAAGGATGCAAATGCAATTTCCATTTCAAGAAGCCTATCCAGAAATTTGCATCAAAAGGACAGAGTGTAGAAATCACGCTGACCGATAATTGGATAAATTTACGGTTGATTGACATATCGAGAGATTGAGACGATATTTCGCATGTCAATCACGCCTACTTAGGGAATAGAAGCTACTACTCTAGACTAAGTTTTGGCGGTAACACTTATCCCAAGAATTGGCTTAATCGAAAAAAGAATCGGATAAGGTCAACCAAAAATGATTACTTACGAGCATGATCGGATGAGAGAGATCTCCGAGCTTGAAACTCAATAAATCGGATATATTTATCTATTGAAATATCGGTTGAAGGGGGAACTTCAACCGATCAAGGAGGATCAAAAGGAAATCGACGTACTCGAGGAAAGATCGGCTAAGATTGAAGTTTCAACAAATCGGATGTCATTGGAGAAGATCGGTTAAAAGGATCGGTTGGGAAATTTCTTAAGGCTTGGCGAGAATGATTAAGATCAACAAGTGGAATCAACATTGACAAGTAATATTGACCGATAACAACATCATCAACCGGATCACGATCTCTCTTCTCTTGTTCTTTACTTATTTATCGGATCGTGATTCGATATTATTTGCCTTTTCTTGTACCCACTATCCTTGTGGACGTGTACTCGCAAATCATTTAATGCGGACGTGGGGTACATGTATTAACCGCTACTTGATCGTGCTTTTTAAATCCAAAAGTTTTTGTACGTCGTTTTTCCCAACCCTACGATCAAAAACCGCTAAATCTGGAGCGCATAATCTTTTCAAAAACGATTGATCTTCAAAATCTTGTCTTATTGTACCCTCGCCTCTATATAAGATTCATCAAACCTTACGAGTTTTTTACCGCTTCACAAACTTGCATTACTCTCCTTTGAAAAACTTCAAATTTTCTCTACGTTTCAAAAACGATTTCTTAGAGTTCAAAATCTTCTCTCGAAAATTTGAATCCGGTAATATTTTCTTTTAAGCTTAATGATGAATCTTTTCTTTCCGTTAAAAACATTGTTTTCAAAAGTTGTTTTTGAATTTATGCTTCATTGCCTTTTGTTTTTCGGCGGAATGATATTGATATTGATTATGCACAAATTTAATGAGTCTATCTCACTGTAGATGGCCACTCATGGACTTGGAAAGATCATGTGCAACTATGCGAATCGCAACGAAGATCTTTGAGGATAAGTTCGTTGGGTTTGGAACCACCGAGGATGAATCCATGGAGGTGGAACAAATTTTTTCGAAACATATTGCTCGCTTTCATCTGCAATCCCTTGATGCAAAGATGAAGCACTTCAATTCTTGCAGAATTTGAGTGTGGATCTGAAAAAACCGACTTTAACCGATGTCGTCGGTCAACGGAGAAGAAATCGATCGACAAAATGCGAGGACATCACTCGTCGTTCGCCAAAAAGGGCTTAATCTCACCGCACACTACTGGGAGAATGAGGATGAAGAAATCGAGAGGAGCTCTTAAGAGAGGCGGACAAACATCGAAACCGGATTCATCGGCCAATGCTCAAAAGAAAGTACAGATCGTTGTTTGACATTCTATCAAGAACGATCATGGGAATCTCATTTAGCCCGGATGCTCTCACATCGGTCAAAATGTACAAAGATGGCAAAGAATAATTGATGGGGCTCGTAACATCAATTGGCACGGCTTCTCGAAAAGCCATCTTGCTCCAAGAACACGAAAAAATTTGGAGTCAATGAATCCAGTGTGTCTTTTTCGAAAAAAGAGAGTCAACAATCTCAACAAGGTTGCGATTATATTGAAGGACAAACCGCCAATTACCGAATGGAATCGAAATGGATTTGAAGTCCTACAATGCCTTCTTCATCAACTTCGTTATATATGGGCCACCAGACGATGACAAGGAGCCCACTCCAACAAAATCAAGAAAGGAAAGAGCAAAGAAGCCGCCTCATCCACACCCGGTTGCTCCACGTAAAAAAACGAAGCGGTGAAGGCCAGAGAAGAGGCCAAAGAAAGCAAAAGCAACCTTTGGATAAGACTAGAAGATGAGTCTTTTTAATTTGCGCAACAAAGAACAGAATCGAGACAGCAAGCTTCTCAACCGAGGGCTCGCCAGAACGATCGAGGTAGAAGCACAAAGTCGATAAATCTACTTCTCCTCAACCTCAAGCCGATTCACCGCCGGACTAAAAGGTTGCCGAGCATGTCTCTACTGCTAGTTCACTTTTCATGAACTGAACGGATTAACCGCCACTACTTGAGAATCCATCGCAGTCGAACCAATCGACAACTTCCACGACTTCAAGCACAACCGAAGCTTCCACATCTCATCCAATGAGAATCGGGCCAGATAATTTCAGATCCAGATCAACAAAGACCATCACCTGGAAAAATGGTCGACTAAGAATTGAACGAGAGATTGATGAGATGTATCTCGGGTCGCCCATCCCCGCTATAAGAGAAGAAGTCATGGAGATCCTCACCGAGAGATCTCGGTTAAAAAGCTTCTCAGATCTTATTTTACTTGTTGAGCAGAGATGGGTGGTGCGGATGAGTTCGCAGATTTTGACTTCGATATGAGGAAGTCCGCCAAAGTGGGATCACCACCGAGCTCATATCTCGATAAACTGCGGAAAGCTCGAGGGAAGTTGGAATTGCGGAAGAAGAGACTTTGGAGATCGCTTCAAGAAGCTCCGTAAACATGAAATGGTGAATGCCAGGAGTCGCCGATGAAAGTGGGGCGGTGCCGCATGTTCACGACCAACCACCGGAGGCACAAACAACCGAACCTCGATCAAGTGATGGATCCAATTCCTACATCTCAAATCACCATCGATCAACTTCAGAGATCGATCTTGTCTCAAAGATCTCCCGAAAGAAGAGATTGAGGGAGTGTTAATCGATCGAGAGACAAATCGATCCTCAAACAAATCGAAGCAATGAGAGATCGGTTCTCCCAATCCATGACCACCATGTCTGCTGAGCTTACAAAATCGGGTTGATGACAAGTCAAAACAGTGGATCAAAATCAATCTTCTTTTTCGACGCCATCGAGAAAAGGCTCGAGTTATCGAAGAGAAATTTGATAAAATGATTTGGACAACCGCTACAATGGAAACCGCCAAGAAAGAACCGACATAACTGTTCGAGAATCTAACAACTCAAACTTGTGTTTATCTCGCTAATGATCTAAATCGGGCATTGTCGGTCAACTTTGGGTCTCGACTTCCCACCTCAATGCGCTTTTTGATCAAACCAAAAAGGGGAAGGATCGAGAAACCAGTGACACATCGAAGAAGACAAGGCCCATGGACAAAGCTCAATTGCTTTTCTGCTGCGGTCTTTGGAACATCAAAAATGGACCGAGATTTCGGACCAGAAAGTCACCGTAAAATGACTAATCCGGATGATCTGGTGATAAGGAGCTAGTGTAAAATTGTCCAAAGAGGAATATGAAGAAGAAGAAAGAAGGAAGGAAAAAACGGGCACAAGGTAAGGGTTGAAACGAAGTTCAAATCTAGGGCTAAGAAAGGATTGACCGAAAAATCGCACGGAACCTCGGTTACCAAAGCAAGAGTCGCGAGATCATACCAAAAAACTTGTACACGCTAAGAGGTTTGAGGAATGGAATAAGATCGAAGTGAATGGCTTCTAGATGCCTTTGTCCTTGATCTTGTTCCAAAAGAAGAATCACCGGATGATGAGTTCCTCAATCGGGTTACGTAATAAATATCCGGATCAAGTATTCGGAAAATGAGGCCAAGCTTATAAATGTAAAGATATCTCGCCAAGAGTATGATCGTTAATATACTCGAAAAGAAGGCGGATGGCTCATTTGTGGTGGCATTTGAGAGATTCTACTTTGACATCTTGAGCAAATCGCAGATAATCGATCAAGTCGCGGATAACCGATGTCAAATGGAAACTCTATCGATTTTCAACATTCCACAAGACCAAAGAGAAATGCCGAAGGATACAAGCCCAAGGAGTGAAGATTCGAGTAAGTCGCCTAGGGATCAGACTTTTTAAATTCAAAACTTTTACGATGTAACATGTAATCATCATATCTAATGAAAAGTTTATTTTTTCGATCCCAAGACAAAATCTCTTTGTTTTTCGATTACTTGCTTTTTAATCGTTCTATACTTATCAATGTTTGGTTTTTCTCAAGTGTTTTGGTTTCATCAAAAGGGGAAATTGTTGGGAAATTTATAGTTTTGATGAAAGTTCCAAAAACACATGTAATAGGACCATTTTTCGATGTTTACATTCTTGCTATAGGAGACCGGTTGATAATGATTGTATAGAAAAACCGATGTAATAGATAGGTCACATATTGAGGGGGAACTCAATATGTAAAGGTCGATCTGAAGAATCGGAAGAAAGTCGATATCCCGACAGGCGTAATGCTAAACCGCGAGCGGAAGATCGACGAATCGATCTTGTCGAGGATAACTCGGCGGAAGTCATGAAGCTCAAACCTCTATACTAGAAGATCGGATGACTTCGAAGATAAGACCGGAAGACCTACATCGGGAGAGTCCGGTTGAAGCTAAGATTGCGCGCCGGAAGATCCAGTGGGATCGATCGATTTTCGATCGATCGGCTCATAAGATGAAAACCGATGTTTCATCTTATCATACGTCCGCGATCTAAACAAGAAGAATACCAACCTTAGTTGGAGGTCGCAAAGCAAGGCTTCCATCCAATAAGGAAGAAACACGTATGAACAGAGCCGATAAGCGGGATTCGATGTTGCTCTCTCAAACGGCTATAAAATATACATTCACGCTTTTCACCATGCCCTCTTAAGACGTCACATCAAGCCCGCAACTCTACCTAAAATAGCCCCCGAGATTCAAATTGCTCTCCAACGGCTCTTTGATCTCAAAGGTCTATAAATATGGGATCACACTTCAGAGTGAAATACGGAAATGCTTGGACAAACAACATAATCAGAAGCTCAAACTATAGTCGATTTTCCATACGAAGAACACAACAACAAGCTTATTTTTATTGTGTTCATCCCATAAGTTCTTAGCAAGAAATCTTTTCATCTAGCTTTTAGGTTGGTAATGCAAAGGAAAGATTTCATAGTTGGAACCTCAACAATCTTACCCAAACCCCAAGTTAGGATAAGTTGTTTAGCAAGATTTCGATCTAGGGTTTCTAGTCTTCGATTTACGGGATCGGTTGAGTGAGAACTCTTAAAACATCTGTTGGTATCTTGTGTTGGACTAACACACTAAACTAAGTCCAATCGGTTAAGTCGGTTAAGTTGGTGCCCCTTGTGAAAGGGAAGAGTGGGACGAGGGTTCGGTTTTTGTCGAACCACTATAAATCTTGTGTGCCTTTTTTTGCTTTGATTAATCGCTCTCACATCGCACAATCTTAAAGCATACATTCTAAGTTAAGATCGATCAAAGACCAAGCTTTCGATCCGACGGACTGATATTTACGTCATCCGATTAAAAGATAAAACTTGGAATCGATTTATACAAACCTGGTTTTCACACGGGTAAAACTTAAAGCTTCCGCACACATCAGTTAATCGATAGTTCCGAATCATTCCGGCGTTTTAAGTTGGTTATCGACCAAACCGATTCACTCGACTTTGATCGGGCTATCGCTTCTCACACACGATCCAAGACGAAAAAGTTTTTTAAGTCTATTCACCCCGCCCCCTCTAAACTTACTGATTTTTTTTCCATAACCTTGTTGTAATTATGGATTCGGGACCTACAAACCATATACTATTATAATATTTTTTCTATCGTCCGTTTTCCTATTATAACCATGTTTTTGTGTGATTTTGTAATCATTTTTCCCACCCAGATAATATGTGTGGGTAGTATAGGCATTTTTTCAATGGATAATATGAGATAGGAATTTTTTTTCATAGCAACTGTTGTAGTAGGGTTTTGCTTGTTCTTGTTGTAATTTTGATCGCATAAGGATGAGCGATGTCGGATTGAGGATCTGGGAAACGGCGATTGAGGTTTGTGCCATTGGATGGTGAAAACTATTTTGGCCATAACTTTTATTTCGGGTGTCCATTTTCCTTTTATAACCATGTTTGGAAACATCTTGAAGTCCTCTACTTGTCTCCACGGCTTCACCATTGCTATAAAACTTACCCACCGGATAGTATTATAATATTTTTCTCTATCGCCACCCTTGTGTGATTTTGTAATTAGTTTTCCCAACAGATAATATGAGTGGGTACTATAGGCCTTTTTATCATAGATAACTATAGTAGGGTTTTGCTTGTTCTTTTTGTAATTTTGATAGCAAGGATGAGCGATGTCGGATGGAGGATCTGGAAACGGCGATTAGGGTTTTGGCCATTGGTTAGTGAAAACTGTTTTGCTCATAACTTTTGACTCGGGTGTCCGTTTTCCTTTTATAACCAGGTTTCGGAAACGTCTTGAAGTCCTCTACATGTCTCACATCTTCGCCATCCCTCTAAAATAGACCCACCGGATAGTATTATAATATTTTTCTCTATCGCAACCCTTGTGTGATTTTTTAATCGTTTTTCCCAACTGATAATATGTGTGGGTACTATAGGCACTTTTTTTAATAGATAACTGTAGTAGGGTTTTGCTTGTTCTTGTTGTAATTTTGATCGCAAGGATGAGCGATGTCGGATGGAGGATCTGGAAAAGACGATTAGGATTACTGCCATTGGATGGAGAAAACTGTTTTGGCCATAACTTTTGACTGGGTGTTTGTTTTTCCTTTTATAACCATGTTTCGGAAATGTCTTGAAGTCCTCTATATGTCTCACAGCTTCGCCGTCCCTCTAAAACTGACCCACCATATACTATTATAATATTTTTCTCTATCGCAGGACTTGTGTATTTTGTAATCATTTTTCCCAAAAGATAATATGTTTGGGTTGTATAGGCATTTTTTTTCGTAAATAACTGTAGTAGGCTTTTGTTTGTTCTTGTTGTAATTTTGATCGCAAGGATGAGCGATGTCGGATGGAGGATCTGGAAACGGCGATTGAGGTTTTGGCCATTGGATGGTTGAAAACTGTCTTGGCCATAACTTTTGATTCGGGTGTCCGTTTTCCTTTTATAACCATGTTTCAGAAACATCTTGAAGTCCTCTACTTATCTCACAAGTTCACCATCGCTCTAAAACTTACGCACTGGATAGTATTATAATATTTTTCTCTATCGCAACCCTTGTGTGATTTTTTAATCGTTTTTCCCAACAGATAATATGTGTGGGTAGTATAGGCACTTTTTTCATAGATAACTGTAGTAGGGTTTTGCTTGTTCTTGTTTTAATTTTGATCACAAGGATGAGCGATGTCGGATGGAGGATCTGGAAACGACGATTGGGGTTTTGGCCATTGGATGTTGAAAACTGTTTTGACCATAACTTTTGACTCGGGTGTCCGTGTTCCTTATATAACCATGTTTCGAAAACTGCTTGAAGTCCACTACATGTCTCATAGCTTCGCCGTCCCTCTAAAACTGACCCACCGGATAGTATTATAATATTTTTCTCTATCGTAACCCTTGTGTGATTTTGTACTCGTTTTTCCCAACAGATAATATGTGAGGGTAGTATAGATATTTTTTTTCATAGATAGCTGTAGTAGGGTTTTGCTTGTTCTTGTTGTAATTTTGATCGCAAGGATGAGCGATGTCGAATGGAGGATCTGGAAACGGCGATTGAGGTTTTGGCCATTGGATGGTGAAAACTATTTTGGCCATAACTTTTCACTTGGGTGTCCGTTTTCCTTTTATAACCATGTTTCGGAAATGTCTTGAAGTCCTCTACATGTCTCACAGCTTCGCCGTACCTCTAAAACTGACTCACCGGATAGTATTCTAATAGTTTTCTCTATCGTAACCCTTGTGTGATTTTGTAATCGTTTTTCCCAATAGATAATATGTGAGGGTAGTATAGGCATTTTTTTCATAGATAGCTGTAGTAGGGTTTTGCTTGTTCTTGTTGTAATTTTGATCGCAAGGATGAGCGATGTCGGATGGAGGATCTGGAAACGGCGATTGAGATTTTGGCCATTGGATGGTGAAAACTGTTTTGGCCATAACTTTTGACTCGAGTGTCCGTTTTCCTTTTATAACCTTGTTTCAGAAACGTCTTGAAGTCCTCTCCATGTCTCACAGCTTCGTCTTGCCTCTAAACCTGACCCACCGGATAGTATTATAATATTTTTCTCTATCGCAACCCTTGTGTGATTTTGTATTCGTTTTTCCCAACAGATAATATGTGTGGGTAGTACATGCATTTTTTTTCATAGATAATTGTAGTAGGGTTTTGCTTGTTCTTGTTTTAATTTTGATCGCAAGGATGAGCGATGTCGGAAGGAGGATCTGGAAACGGCGATTGGGGTTTTGGCCATTGGATGGAGAAAACTGTTTTGGCCATAACTTTTGACTCGGGTGTTCGTATTCCTTTTATAACCATGTTTCGGAAATATCTTGAAGTCCTCTACATGTATCACAGCTTCGTCGTCCCTCTTAAACTTACCCACCAGATAAATATTATAATATATTTCTCTATCGCAACCCTTGTGTGATTTTGTAATCATTTTTCCCAACATATATTATGTTTGGGTATTATAGACATTTTTTTCATAGATAACTGTAGTTGGGTTTTGCTTGTTCTTGTTGTAATTTTGATCGCAAGGATGAGCGATGTCGAATGGAGGATTTGAAAACGACGATTAGGATTTTGGTCATTAGATGGTGAAAACTTTTTTGGCTATACCATTTGACTCGGGTGTCTGTTTTCCTTTTATAACCATGTTTCGGAAACATCTTGAAGTCCTCTAGATGTCTCACAGCTTCGTTGTCCCTCTAAAGCTGACCCACCGGATTGTATTATAATATTTTTCTATATCGCAACCCTTGTGTGATTTTGTAATCATTTTTCCCAACAGATAATATGTGTGGGTAGTATAGGCATTTTTTTTCATAGATAACTGTAGTAGGGTTTTGCTTGTTCTTCTTGTAATTTTGATCGCAAGGATGAGCGATGTCGGATGGAGGATCTGGAAACGGCGATTGGGGTTTTGGCCATTGGATGGGGAAACTGTTTTGGGCATAACTTTTGACTCTGGTGTCCGTTTTCCTTATATAACCATGTTTCGGAAACTTCTTGAAGTCCTCTACATGTCTCACAGCTTCGCCGTCCCTCCAAAACTGACCCACCATATACTATTATAATATTTTTCTCTATCGCAGCCCTTGTGTGATTTTGTAATCATTTTTCCCAACAGATAATATGTGTTGGTAGTATAGGCATTTTTTTTCGTAGATAACTGTAGTAGGGTTTTGCTTGTTCTTGTTGTAATTTTGATCGCAAGGATGAGCGATGTCGGATTGAGGATCTGGAAACGGCGATTGAGGTTTGTGCCATTGGATGGTGAAAACTGTTTTGGCCATAACTTTTGACTCGGGTGTCCGTTTTCCTTTTATAACCATGTTTTGGAAACATCTTGAAGTCCTCTACTTGTCTCACAGCTTCACCATTGCTATAAAACTTATGTACCAGATAGTATTATAATATTTTTCTCTATCGCCACCCTTGTGTGATTTTGTAATTGTTTTCCCAACAGATAATATGAGTGGGTACTATAGGCCTTTTTTATCATAGATAACTGTAGTAGGGTTTTGCTTGTTCTTTTTGTACTTTTGATAGCAAGGATGAGAGATGTCGGAGGGAGGATATGGAAACGGCGATTAGGGTTTTTGCCATTGGTTGGTGAAAACTGTTTTGGGCATAACTTTTGACTCGGGTGTCCGTTTTCCTTTTATAACCAGGTTTCGGAAACGTCTTGAAGTCCTCTACATGTCTCATAGCTTTGCCATCCCTCTAAAACTGACCCACCGGATAGTATTATAATATTTTTCTCTATCGCAACCCTTGTGTGATTTTTTAATCGTTTTTCCCAACAGATAATATGTGTGGGTACTATATGCATTTTTT
Organism: Stenogyne calaminthoides; assembly: GCA_037126765.1. NCBI lineage: Eukaryota > Viridiplantae > Streptophyta > Magnoliopsida > Lamiales > Lamiaceae > Stenogyne > Stenogyne calaminthoides. The sequence continues at coordinate 16,108,519 of JBBCBC010000002.1, forward strand.
TAATAGATCACTGTAGTAGGGTTTTACTTGTTCTTAATGTAATTTTGATCGCAAGGATGAGCGATGTCGAATGGAGGATCTGGAAACAGCGATTTGGGTTTTGGCTATTGGATGAGGAAAACAATTTTGGCCATAACTTTTGACTCGGGTGTCCGTTATCCTTTTATAAGCATGTTTCGGAAACATCTTGAAGTCCTCTACTTGTCTCACATCTTCAACAACGCTCTAAAACTTACGCACCAGATAGTATTATAATATTTTTCTCTATCGCAACCCTTGTGTGATTTTGTAATCATTTTTCCCAACAGATAATATGTGAGGGTAGTATAGACATTTTTTTCATAGATAGCTGTAGTAGGGTTTTACTTGTTCTTGTTGTAATTTTGATCGCAAGGAGGAGCGATGTCGGATGGAGGATCTGGAAACGGCGATTGGGGTTTTGGCCATTGGATGGTGAAAACTGTTTTGGCCATACCTTTTTTCTCGGGTGTCCGTTTTCCTTTTATAACCATGTTTCGGAAACATCTGTAAGTCCTCTTCATGTCTCACAGCTTCGCCGTACCTCTAAAACTGACCCACCGGATAGTATTATAATATTTTTCTCTATCGCAACCCTTGTGTGATTTTTTAATCGTTTTTCCCAACAGATAATATGTGTGGGTACTATATGCATTTTTTTTAATAGATCATTGTAGTAGGGTTTTACTTGTTCTTATTGTAATTTTGATCGCAAGGATGAGCGATGTCGGATGGAGGATCTGGAAACAACGATTAGGGTTTTGGCCATTGGATTGGGAAAACTATTTTGGCCATAACTTTTGACTCGGATGTCCGTTTTCCTTTTATAACCATGTTTCGGAAACATCATGAAGTCCTCTACTTGTCTCACAGCTTCACCATCGCTCTAAAACTTACGCACCGGATAGTATTATAATATTTTTCTCTATCGCAACCCTTGTGTGATTTTGTAATAGTTTTCCCAACAGATAATATGTGTGGGTACTATAGGCATTTTTTTTTCATAGATAACTGTAGTAGGGTTTTGCTTGTTCTTGTTGTAATTTTGATCGCAAGGATGAGCGATGTCGGATGGAGGATCCGAAACAACGATTTGACGTTTTTGGCCATTGGATGGTGAAAACTGTTTTGGATATAACTTTTGACTCGGGTGTCCGTTTTCCTTTTATAACCATGTTTCGGAAACGTCTTGAAGTCCTCTACATGTCTCACAGCTTTGCCGTCCCTCTAAAACTGACCCACCGGATAGTATTATAATATTTTTCTCTATCGCAACCCTTGTGTGATTTTGTAATCGTTTTTCCCAACAGATAATATGTGAGGGTAGTATAGACATTTTTTTCATAGATAGCTGTAGTAGGGTTTTACTTGTTCTTGTTGTAATTTTGATCGCAAGGAGGAGCGATGTCGGATGGAGGATCTGGAAACGGCGATTGGGGTTTTGTCCATTGGATGGTGAAAACTGTTTTGGCCATACCTTTTTTCTCGTGTGTCCGTTTTCCTTTTATAACCATGTTTTAAACGTCTGTGATGTCCTCTACATGTCTCCATGACTTTCTTTGTACCTCTAAAACTGACCCACCGGATAGTATTATAATATTTTTCTCTATCGCAACCCTTGTGTGATTTTGTAATCGTTTTTCCCAACAGATAATATGTGAGGGTAGTATATACATTTTTTTCATAGATAGATGTAGTAGGGTTTTACTTGTTCTTGTTGTAATTTTGATCGCAAGGAGGAGCGATGTCGGATGGAGGCGAATGCGGCGATTGGGGTTTTGGCCATTGGATGGTGAAAACTGTTTTGGCCATACCTTTTTTCTTGGGTGTCCGTTTTCCTTTTATAACCATGTTTTAAACATCTATAAGTCCTCTACATGTCTCACATCTTGTCGCACCTCTAATGGATAGTATTATAATATTTTTCTCTATCGCAACCCTTTTGTGATTTTGTAATCATTTTTCCCAATGGATAATATGTGAGGGTAGTATAGACATTTTTTCATAGATATCTGTAGTAGGGTTTTGCTTGTTCTTGTTGTAATTTTGATCGCAAGGATGAGTGATGTCGGATGGAGGATCTGGAAACGGCGATTGGGGTTTTGGCCATTGGATGGTGAAAACTATTTTGGCCATACCTTTCTTCTTGGGTGCCCGTTTTCCTTTTATAACCATGTTTCGGAAACGTCTGTAAGTCCTCTTCATGTCTCACAGCTTCGCCGTACATCTAAAACTGACCCACCGGATAGTATTATAATATTTTTCTCTATCGCAACCCTTGTGTGATTTTTTAATCGTTTTTCCCAACAGATAATATGTGTGGGTACTATATGCATTTTTTTTAATAGATCAGCTGTTTTGGCCATAACTTTTGACTCTGGTGTCCATTTTCCTTTTATAACCATGTTTCGAAAATATCTTGAAGTCCTCTACATGTCTCATCTTCGTCGTCTCCCTAAAACTAACCCACCGGATAGTATTATAATATTTTTCTCTATTGCAACCCTTGTGTGATTTTGTAATCGTTTTTCCCAACAGATAATATGTGTGGGTAGTATAGGCATTTTTTTCATATATAACTGTAGTAGGGTTTTGCTTGTTCTTGTTGTAATTTTGATCGCATGAATGAGCGATGTCGGATGGAAGATCTGGAAACAGCGATTGGGGTTTTGGCCATTGGATTGTGAAAACTGTTTTGGCCATACCTTTTGACTCGGGTGTCCGTTTTCCTTTAATAACCATGTTTCGGAAACATCTTGAAGCCCTCTACATATCTCACAGCTTCTCCATCCTTCTAAAACTGACCCACCGGATAGTATTATAATATTTTTCTCTATCGCAACCCTTGTGTGATTTTGTAATAGTTTTTCCCAACAAATAATATGTGTGGGCAATATATCGGCATTTTTTTCATAGATATTTGTAGTAGGGTTTTTCTTGTTCTTGTTGTAATTTTGATCGATAGGATGAGCGATGTCGGATGGAGGATTTGGCCATTGGATTGTGAAAATTGTTTTGGCCATACCTTTTGACTCGGATGTCCGTTTTCATTTTATAATCATGTTTCAGAAACGTCTGTAAGTCCTCTACATGTCTCACAGCTTTGTGGTCCCTCTAAAACTGACACACCAGATAGTATTATAATATTTTTCTCTATCGCAACCCTTGTGTGATTTTTTTAATCGTTTTTCCCAACTGATAATATGTGTGGGTACTATATGCATTTTTTTTAATAGATAACTTTAGTAGGGTTTTGCTTGTTCTTGTTGTAATTTTGATCGCAAGGATGAGCGATGTCGGATGGAGGATCTGGAAACGGTGATTGAGGTTTTGGCCATTGGATGGTGAAAACTATTTTGGCCATAACTTTTGACTCGGGTGTCCGTTTTCCTTTTATAACCATGTTTCGGAAATGTCATGAAGTCCTCTACATGTATCACAACTTCGTCGTGCCTCTAAAACTGACCCACCATATAGTATTATTATATTTTTCTCTATCGCAACCCTTGTTTGATTTTTTAATCGTTTTTCCCAACAGATAATATGTGTGGGTAATATAGGCATTTTTTTTCATAGATAACTGTAGTAGGGTTTTGCTTGTTCTTGTTTTAATTTTGATCGCAAGGACGAGCGATGTCAGATAGAGGATCTGGAAATGGCGATTGGGGTTTTGGCCATTGGATGGTGATGTAGCGATCCCAGCTCTACCAACACTATAATCCATATTTTTTGTATAATTTTCTGGAAATAAGAAGGTAAATTACATATAGAGGAATAGAGTAAGAGATCGAGAGATGAAAATTTGAAGAAATTGGGAGAGAGAGAATTAGATAGGAAGAGAGATAGTTAGAGGAGAGAGAATAATGTAAATTTTTATGATATCTCATTCATCGGCCGCAGGCCATATTTGTAACAAACAGTGGGGTCCACACACAAATGGATATTCCTTAGGTAATTTAAATGTAGAATTAAAATAGATAATGATTGGGCCTAAGCCCCCTAAATGTTTGGGCCCATCTGTGAGAAGCCCAAGAATTTCCTCATTCAGATAACTCCTCTCAGGAGGATTTGGCTCAGGCGCATTCTTCTCGCTCAGATAAATCCACTCAGGAAGATTTGGCTCAGACGCATTCTTCTCGCTCAGATAAATCCACTCAGGCGTCTTGGACTCAGGCAAATTCTGCTCGTTCAGATAAATCCACTCAGGTGGATTTGGCTCAGTCAGATAAATCCACTCAAGTGGATTTGGCTCAGGTGGATTTGGCTCAGGCGAATTCTGCTCATTTAGAAAATGACACTCAGGCGGAGGCGTATCCTCCAACTCAGATCCCTCGTTCAGATAAACCTGAGCGCCCGACTCTTCAGCTTCCTCTATCCTGAGCGAGCCCTCCTCATTCAGACTATCCTGAGCTTCCTTTAACCTGAGCGAGCCCTCCTCATTCAGATAAACCTGAGCGCCCGACTCTTCAGCTTCCTCTAACCTGAGCGAGCCCTCCTCATTCAGACACATGGACTCGAAACCCCTTTTCTCCACTGACACCGAAAACCCCAATTCTATCTCTCCTTTCATTCCCAACTCATGATCATGACAATACTCCCCCTTTTTTGAGATCCTTGTCCCCAAGGATCTAAATCGAGTACAACTTATAAAAGTTGCATATAGATTGCATACTTTTGTATAATTTCCTAGTTGACCATTCCCACCATGACCCCATGAAAGAGCTTCTCCTTTATCTGTCAAAGTAAGAGAATAATATCCACCACTAGCTATCTGAACTACTCTATCATCTTTGAGGCCTGGAACAGGTTGAGGTTTCCAGCCACCAATTTTATCACCCCTTTTATAATTTTCCACATAATATGCATATTTTCCTGAGCTTCCCTGTACAATATCACTTCTTGATTTAGCAACCCCAAAACTTCTAAATATCTTAACTATCTCTTCATCTGCAACCTTCCAACACCAAATTCAAGAGATATCAAACTAATTAAATCAACAACTCGGCTAATCAACCTAACTAATTCATAAACATCACAGCCAGCTAGATACACCACTTCTACAATAGGTAATCGGCGGCCGATCCTTTCCCATCACAATAACACCTCCACCCATTTCCATATCTGCTTTGCTACTACCTGAAAAATTCACCAAGCAACTCGGCATTCCCTTGTTCAACAGCACTCCTGATACAAGTTCCTCCACAGTAATCATTCCCTCCACTATCAACAAGTCCAATAAGAACTAAATGTGCAGTTGAATGTGTCATTGAGGATCCCTTAATAACTACTAAATTTCTAGCTTCAAGAAAAGAAGTTGAGATAGTTACCTCACCTTCCGAAAACTCCCTTCCGGAATTAACAAGTTTAATCAAGCTTGTATGATCCTCGAGTTCCACGAATTCCAGTAACTCTTCAGCGTCACCTTATCTTGAATGTGTTGCTTGATTCTTTCATAGCCTTGTTCTAATCCCACTCTAATTTCTTCCAAATCCTCATCAACAACAACGATATCAAAGTCATCATGATAGCGACTTCGTAAGCAATAGGCCGATGCAATCAAATGAATCTGACCATATTTTTCTTTGTGAAACTTCAAAAGACAATTCAAAAGGTTCGCCTCACATTCAATAGGTTGAAACCCTTTGGATGCCTCCAAAACATCTTGGGATTCACTAATTAGCAAACCTTCTAATTGAGGAGTACTCTGATAGACCTCAGATTTCAAAGTTATCAAATACAAGTTTAATCTGGATTTCTTCCAATCGATAAGGAAGAAGTTCGATGATCGAGAATCCCCTGCCATTTCAATATAAGATAATTCATCTTCTTCAATAGTTATCTTTTTAGTGATGGCTTCAATAGTTTCCAAATACTTCCTTCCTAGCTCAATTGTTTGTTGCAAGGTGGTTGGTTCAAACATTGTGATGAAAGCTTGTGATTCTTCAGTGAGCCCACTAATAAAACTAGCAACAAGATACTCTTCAGAAAAATCCCTGTTGTTCAATAGTAGCAACCCAACCTTCAATTCTACAAAGCTTTCTACATAATCTGAGTAAGAACCATTGTGCCTTAATTTATCAAATTTCAATTAATTTTAGCTTCTTTCCATCCCTCAAATCTAGCAGATAACACTTCTAAAAAATTATTGCCATGTAATATCTACTTGTTTTAGCACGGAATTTTGATACCAATGTCTTTGCCTTACCCTCAAAGTGCTCACACGCTAGTGTGATTTTTTTAATGAATCCATTATATTAGGAATACATTTAAAATACCCATTGCATTTGAGGATCAAAGCCTAAGACGTGTACCATCAAAACGGGGGAAATTGACTTTAGGTAAGGGGTTCATAAGCTTGAATACCTTGGTTTTCCCACTTCTTTTCCTCCTTGAGTCGTTGATTAAGCTCATAACCCACAACCTGAGAATAGTTCACTCTGATACCAATTGTAGCGAGAGATGAAGATTTGAAGAAATTGGGAGAGAGAGAATTAGATAGGAAGAGAGATAGTTAGAGGAGAGAGAATAGTGTAAATTTTTACGATATCTCATTCATCGACGTTGCAGCCATATTTATAACAAGCGAAGGGGGGTCCACACACGATGGATATTCCTTAGGTAATTTAAATGCGAAATTAAAATAGATAATGATTGGGCCTAAGCCCCCTAAATGTTTGGGCCCATCCGGAGAAAGCCCAAGCATTTCCTCATTCAGATAACTCCTCTCAGGAGGATTTGGCTCAGGCGCATTCTTCTCGCTCAGATAAATCCACTCAGGAAGATTTGGCTCAGACGCATTCTTCTCGCTCAGATAAATCCACTCAGGCGTCTTGGACTCAGGCAAATTCTGCTCGTTCAGATAAATCCACTCAGGTGGATTTGGCTCAGTCAGATAAATCCACTCAAGTGGATTTGGCTCAGGTGGATTTGGCTCAGGCGAATTCTGCTCATTTAGAAAATGACACTTTCGGCGGGGCTCGGCGTATCCTCCAACTCAGATCCCTCGTTCGAGATAAACTGGCGCCCGACTCTTCAAACTTATCTATCTGAGCGAGCCCTCCTCATTCGGACTATCCACGAGCTTCCTTTAACTTTGAGCGAGCCCTCCTCATTCGGATAAACACGAGAGCCCGACTCTTGACTTCCTCTAACTCGAAGCGAGCCCTCCTCATTCGGACACATGGACTAAAACCCCTTTTCTCCATCGACACCAAAAACCCAATTTAATCTCTCCTTTCGTTCCCAACTCATGATCATGACAGGTGAAAACTGTTTTGGCCATAAATTTTGACTCGGGTGTCCGTTTTCCTTATATAACCATGTTTCGGAAACTTCTTGAAGTCCTCTACATGTTTCACAGCTTTGCCGTCCCTCTAAAACTGGCCCACCATATACTATTTTAATATTTTTGTCTATCGCAGCCTTTGTTTGATTTTGTAATCATTTTTCCCAAGAGATAATATGTGTGGGTAGTATAGGCATTTTTTTTCGTAGATTCTGTAGTAGGGTTTTGCTTTTTCTTGTTGTAATTTTGATCACAAGGATGAGCGATGTCGGATGGAGGATCTGGAAACGGCGATTGAGGTTTTGGCCCTTGGATTGGGAAAACTATTTTGGCCATAACTTTTGACTCGGATGTCCGTTTTCCTTTTATAACCATGTTTCGGAAACATCTTGAAGTCCTCTACATGTCTCACAGCTTCGCCATCCCTCTAAAACTTACGCACCGGATAGTATTATAATATTTTTCTCTATCGCAACCCTTGTGTGATTTTGTAATAGTTTTCCCAACAGATAATATGTGTGGGTACTATAGGCATTTTTTTTCATAGATAACTGTAGTAGGGTTTTGCTTGTTCTTATTGTAATTTTGATCGCAAGGATGAGCGATGTTGGATGGAGGATCTGGAAACAACGATTGACATTTTGGCCATTGGATGGTGAAAACTGTTTTGGCCATAACTTTTGACTCGGGTGTCCGTTTTCCTTTTATAACCATGTTTCGGAAACGTCTTGAAGTCCTCTACATGTCTCACAGCTTTGCCGTCCCTCTAAAACTGACCCACCGGATAGTATTATAATATTTTTCTCTATCGCAACCCTTGTGTGATTTTGTAATCGTTTTTCCCAACAGATAATATGTGAGGGTAGTATAGACATTTTTTTCATAGATAGCTGTAGTAGGGTTTTACTTGTTCTTGTTGTAATTTTGATCGCAAGGATGAGCAATGTCGGATGGAGGATCTGGAAACGGCGATTGACGTTTTGGCCATTGGATGGTGAAAACTGTTTTGGCCATAACTTTTGACTCGGGTGTCTGTTTTCCTTTTATAACCATGTTTCGGAAACGTCTTGAAGTCCTCTACATGTCTCACAGCTTCGCCATCCCTCTAAAACTGACCCACCGGATAGTATTATAATATTTTTCTCTATCGCAACGTTTGTGTAATTTTATAATCGTTTTTCCCAACAGATAATATTTGTGGGTACTATAGGCATTTTTTTTCAAAGATAACTGTAGTAGGGTTTTGCTTGTTCTTGTTGCAATTTTGATCGCAAGGATGAGCGATGTCGGATGGAGGATCTGGAAATGGCGATTGGGGTTTTGTCCATTAGATGGTGAAAACTGTTTTGGCCATACCTTTTGACTCGGGTGTCCATTTTCCTTTTATAACCATGTTTCAGAAACGTCTTGAAGTGCTCTACATGTCTCACAGCTTCGCCGTCCCTCTAAAACTGACCCACCGGATAGTATTATAATATTTTTCTCTATCGCAACCCTTGTGTAATTTTATAATCGTTTTTCCCAACAGATAATATTTGTTGGTACTATAGGCATTTTTTTTCATAGATAACTGTAGTAGGGTTTTGCTTGTTCTTGTTGTAATTTTGATCTCAAGGATGAGCGATGTCGGATGGAGGATCTGGAAACGGCGATTGGGGTTTTGTCCATTGGATGGTGAAAACTGTTTTGGCCATACATTTTGACTCGGGCGTCCATTTTCCTTTTATAACCATGTTTCCGAAACGTCTTGAAGTCCTCTACATGTCTCAGGGTGAAGGTAGGGTGATTTGTCTGGGTGGTGAAGGGAATGTGATTTTAGGTGACGGGGGAGTGGGTTATCTTGGTATATGAATAGCTTCTCCTCCTTTTGATTTTAGCAAAATTGTTATAATCCACTGGCACAGAGGCATTCCAAAATCTCTAGGGGTTCTTGATCTGTAGTGGCGGTGAAGATCACATATTTCTCGTCAATGATCTCTTTTACCATTGAAGCGTAATCGCAAACTTCAGGGGTTGCTTTTGAAGTTGCCATTTCTGTGAAACACATACAATACCTTAAATTAGGTTTTCAAAAATCATACAGTTTCAAGCAATGCAAAACACAACAATATTGAAGCATTTACACACATAATATCCCCAAATATGCATATGGTTTATAGTTGCACAGTGTTGAAACATATATTAAATTAAATCGTCTTAAACCACAGACATATGAACAGTACAACATACATATACAACCTAATATTCATGAGCAATAGATTCAAAGTAGACAAATTACCAGAAAAGCGATTTAAGGATTTTGAAAGGAAATTTAATAGCTGGATCAACGTTTGGAAGGCTTTCTGGAAAAGTTTGAGTTTGAAATTTTGAGTATGATAATGCGAAAGGTTTTTAGAAATAGGATTTTAGGGTTTTAAAAGATGGGAGGGAAAACATTTTGCACGCATATTCTTGAGAGTACTTGAGTGTCCATGTTTTTATATCAGACGATCAAGATTGAGCAGTTGAAAAGTAATTAAATCGTGCGGTCAAGGATTTTAAAGCGGTAGACTTTTGGACTTAAAAACTTGCAATAAATGCATTTAATACAAAAACCCCACGTCCGTATTTAATGTTTGCAGGCTCTATCTTCTTTAACTCATCCAGGATTGGAGTGAAATCAATCACTGGAGTTTGAACAACTGGTTCCACCTGAGTTGGATGCTCCAACTGAGCCTCAGTCTGCATATCATAAACATCATATTTAAAGTTAGGTACTTCAGTAACTTCGGCATAATGTATAACAGTGCCAAAAGGTACCTGAAGAATGCTAACTTCAGTCTGAGGTTGTCTGATATCAGTTGGTTCAGCATCAGCTTCCTTTTCCATTTCCTCCTGAGTTTCCTTTTCTTTCTCAGGTTCCTTTTCTGTCTCAGCTGGTTTCTCCATTTCAGCTTGTTTGTCACCTTCTTCATCTTGATCCTCATCTCATTGTGGATTCATAGAACTGGAGGCATCAACTTCAGCTTTCTTCTTCTCAGCCACCTTTCTCTTCACTAGCTCATCAAAGTCAGCAACTTTCATTCTGAGCTTGGTCTTCCTGAATCCAGAGAACTGTGTTAAAACAGCAGTTTCAGCATTCCACCATTCTTCTCCTCTGAAAGAGGCTATATTCAGCATCTCCTGAAGAGTCCGATTCAGGATGTAGACCGTGGTTCTGAGTCTGAAGAAGAGATCCTGAAGATCAGGATATGCATTAAGCTCGGGGTATCTGTCCAGAATGAACTGTTCCCCCTTGCTTCGCCATTCAGTTTCTTCTGCCTCTCCCTTCTTCAACTTTGGGTGTTTAGGAACAGTCGACTCAGCTTGTATCAGTTGTAGTGCTGATGGGTAAAGAAATGGTTCATTCAGAAGAGCATCAAGGTTCAGTAATTCCTGAGGTTCTGATTGTTCTGACATCTGAGTTGGTCCTTCTTCAGTTGTGACCGGAGGTCCCTTAAAAATTTCCTGAGAAATTTTATCTGAGCTCAGAGAGGTTTCAAGTACCTCTGAGAAAACATGTTCCTCAGTTTCTTGCTCCTGAACATTCGTCACCACCTGAGCAAGAACCTAAAGTGGAGATTTCATCCCTTGCTGACCTTCAGTTTGGGTTTCTTCAGTTTCGCTGGCCTCCTTCTCAGCAATCGTCTGAAGCCTTTTTCGCTTCTGAGGAGCCAGTGTCTTTTTCTTGAGTTTTTCTCCTTTCTCTCTTTTTATCTTCATCAGGGCTTTCCCCCTGGCTTGCTTGATTTCTTCTTCTCTTTCCTCAGTAGATTTCTGAGTGGTTTGTCTAGTTTCTCTGATTTGCTCAACCACTGTATTATCCTCCTCAACATCTTCTTCTGCAGTCTACTCCTGAGACTCAGTAACTTTCTCTTTATTTTCCCTCAAAGTCTTCTTAGTTGGCTTGAACATGATTTTTGATCTTGGAAAAGCTGTTGAATCAGTAAATATGTCCTCCTCTTCTCTGCACGTTTCCAAGATAAAAGCAATCTTGGTTGCATGTAGGATTTTTCCTTTAATCACTACACTGCCATTCACCTTTTGAATATGTTTGGCTTGATCACTGATCACTTTTATCAAGTAATTAAACCAATTAAATGCCCTTGAAGGTGAATCTTCAATTGCAGCCATTAGCCTCAACTTAGGCTTGCTTATCTGCTCAAAACTACCAGACCCAATCATAATGCATTTGCTCACAATATCTAAGAGGACTCGATATTTAGCTTTCAAATGCTTCTTATTCAAAGTAACTTCAAACTTAACCGGATGCTCAACAATCTGATCCAGATATTCCTGTTCCCTACCCACCATATACATAGTAGGGTCCTCCCCTCTATCATTTAACTCATATATGGCATTCAAATTCTTAGGAATAATTTACAATCCCCTAACAAAATCCACATATTTCTCCTACCTCTCTAGATGCGACATCGTGACCTTAGATTCTATGCAATTTTCATCATCTAATTGCATATTGGCAACAAATTCTATTACCTCTTTGGCATATTCGCCGTCTGGTCAATTTACGACCAAGCAGGTAAGCTTTGCCATTCAAAGCATGTGTAACACCTCCTCCTCATGAGCAGGTTTTTGAAATGGTTTGAATGAATTCTTTGTAAAGGGTATATAACTTGATTTTCGGAAAAAATCGCGTGGATCAAGGAATACGACGGTCAAGATCAAAATAGGCTAAAAACGGGTATTTGAAAGGACGATTTTGCAAGTACTGGCCGCCAATTTATCCTTATTGGTGACTAATGAACAGTGATTCTGCAGACTGTTGACTTTTCCTCAAGAATTTCAAATGTCCCGCCTATTTATATCTTCGGGTGTTTTATCATTTATTGCAAATGATTTATGATTTTCAGTTAGACAATAAATGAGGTGCATGAGTCAATAACTTCTTCGGACTAAGTTTAAACATCAGTCTTACTGAGTTTTGACCTTGATAAGATGTCAGTATAAAACTGAATACTGAACTTCAGGATTACTGAGTTTCCCTAGACTCAGTGATATCCTTATTTTATCCTGAGTTTTTCAGTGACACCTGAAAAACTTCATGCATCTGAAAACCTTCAATTTTTCAGATTCACGTTATTCTTCTGGATCCAACATACCTAATTCAACTGATAGTTCCTGAAATCTTGATTCAGCCAAAGGTTTAGTTAAGATATCAGCTCTCTGTTTATCAGTATGAATTTTCTCCATTCTGATATCCTTCTTCTCAACATGATCTCTGATGAAGTGATATCTGATATCAACATGCTTACATCTGGTGTGCAATACTGGATTTTGTGTAATAGCAATTGCACTATTATTATCACAAAATATAGGTACTTCATTGGCTATAATCTTATAATCCCTTAATTGTTGTCTGAGACAAAGAATTTGTGCACAATAGCTTCCTGCAGCCATGTATTCAGCTTCAGTAGTACTGGTTGCTACTGAGGTCTGTTTCTTTGAAAACCATGATATCAGTTTACTTCCAAGAAATTGACAAGTCCCTGTAGTCGATTTCCTGTCAATTCTACATCCACCATAATCAGCATCTGAATAACCAGTTAATTCAAGATTATCATCAGCTGGATACCATAATCCTCTATTCACCGTGCCCTTAAGATATTTCAGAATCTTTTTAGCAGCTTCCATGTGACTACCCTTAGGATTAGCTTGGTATCTTGCACATATCCCAACAGCAAAGGTAATGTCAGGCCTACTTGCTGTGAGATATAGCAATGATCCAATGATCCCTCTATAATCAGTGTGATTTATTGATTTTCCTTCAAGATCAGGATCCATCTTGTAGTTAGTATTCATGGGAATTCTAACTGCATTGCAATTCTGTACACCATACTTAGCAATCAGATCTCTGGTGTATTTTGCTTGATTGATGAAGATTCCTTCCTTAGTTTGTTTCACCTGAAGTCCAAGAAAGAAATTCATCTCCCCCATCATAGACATCTCAAACTTTCCTTTCATCAGATCAGAAAACTTCTCACACATCTGATGATTTGGAGATCCAAATATGATGTCATCCACATAAATCTGGACTAGTAGGATATCCTTCCCATCTTCTATCCTGAACAACGTTCTATCAACAGTTCCTTTGATAAACCCATGGTCAGTAAGAAACTGAGAAAGAGTATCATACCATGCTCTAGGTGTTTTCTTCAGACCATACAAGGCTTTCCCGAGCCTGTAAACTTGGTCATTCTGACAAAATCCTGGAGGTTGTTCCACATAAACCTCTTCCTTAAGCACACCATTCAGAAATGCACTTTTCACATCCATTTGATAGATTGTGAATTTCATGTGAGCAGCATATGCAAGAAACAATCTGATGGCTTCTAGTCTTGCAACAGGTGCAAAGGTTTCATCATAATCCAGGCCTTCTTCTTGGGAATAACATTGTGCAACTAGCCTTGCCTTGTTTCTCACAATGTTGTTGTTCTCATCTTTCTTGTTCTTGAACATCCATTTAGTTCCAATCACGTTGTGCCTCTTAGGTCTGTCCACCAGCTCCCAAACTTCATTTCTTGTGAACTGATTCAGCTCCTCTTGCATAGCAATAATCCAGAATGAATCCTGAAGAGCTTCTTCAATCTCAGTAGGTTCTTTTTCAGATAGGAAGCAACAGAACAAAGCACTTTCTCCATGGAACCTTCTTGATAGATCGCCCACAATCTGACTTGTAGGATGACTATCCAACCATCTTCTTCTGGATGTTCCCCCTTCAGTAGTATCCTCAACATCAGAAATGTTAGGTTCAGGTAATTCATCAAATTCAGGGAACAAAAGGAGAGAGTGAATCATCTTCCTCAGGGGATATTCCATTCAGAACATTGTTATTGACATTTGTTCCCCCTTGGTTGATAGATTCAGAATTTGCCTCAGCTGTGACCACATCTTCATCGGTATTACATACCTGAGTCTGAACTGGTTTATGTTCAGATGGGTCAGCTTCAGTATGTTGGCTTTCCTTCAGTGGAGAATTTCCATCCTGAGTCTCACCATCCTGAGTTTTACCATCATGAGTTTCTTTATCTGAGTCTGATTCACTCCATTCATAGAAAGTGGTTGACTTCTTCCGTTCAGGTTCAGAGGATGTTTTATCATTCTTCTTCAGGCTTAGTCTGGTGATTCTCTTGGTCAGTTCTCCTGAGTCATGTTCTTGTTTCTTCTGAACACAAGTAGATTCATCAAAAACAACATGAGGTGTTTCTTCTACAATAAGAGTTCTACAGTTGTAAACTCTGAAGGCTTTACTGACTTCAGAATATCCTAAGAATATTCCTTCATTAGCTTTGCTATCAAATGTTTTCAACTGATTGTTACCATTATTGTGTATGAAACACTTGCAACCAAACACACGAAAGAAAGAAACAAGAGGCTTCCTTTCATTCCACTGCTCATAAGGTGTTTTTCCTTGATTCTTTGTCAGCATGGATCTGTTCTGAGAGTAGCATGCAGTGTTGATAGCTTCATCCCAAAATCTCTTAGGAATATCAGCTTTAGCAATCATTGTTCTTGCAGCTTCTTTCAGAGTCCTATTTCTTCTTTCAGCAACACCATTTTGTTGTGGGGTCCTTGCAGCTGATGTTTCATGAGCTATTCCATTTGCTGCACAATAATCAGATATAATATGGTTGATGAATTCAGTGCCTTTATCTGATCTGATTTTGACCACACTCAGATTCTTTTCAGTACTGAGTCTTTTCAGTAGTTCAGGCAGTTTTGTCTGAGTTTCTTTCTTACTGAGTAAGAATATGACCCATGTGTATCTAGAGTAGTCATCAACTACCACGAGTGTATATTTCCTGCCATTAGTGCTTACAGGTGTTACTGGACCAAATAGATCAATATGTAACAGTTGAAGTATCCTTTCAGTAGACACTTCTATTTTGCTTTTAAATGATGCTCTGATTTGTTTCCCTTTCTGACAAGCATCACACACATGATCTTTACTGAATACTTCATTAGGTAACCCCCTCACAAGTGCTAATCTTGCAAGTTTGTACATGGTTTTGAAGTTTAAGTGATTCAGCCTTTTGTGCCACAACCAACTGGTGTCAGTGGAACTTTTTGTAACCAAACATGTATCTTTAGGAGATAGTCTCCAATCAGCAAGATACACATTTCCTTTTCTAGTACCAGTTAGTAATATTTGTTGTGAGGCATTGTCTTTCACATAACATAAGTTCTTTGAGAACTCAACACTGAATCCTTTGTCACATAATTGACTGATAGAAAGCAGGTTATGCTTCAAACCAGACACATAAGAAACACCATGGATATGAACAGATTCAACTTCAAGAGTCCCATATCCTTCAGTCTGTCCTTTGGAATTGTCTCCAAAAGTGATCTGAGGGCCTTTTGCTCAACATAGTCAGTGAGTAATTGCTTATATCCTGTCATATGTCTTGAACATCCACTGTCCAGATACCATGCAACAGGCGCCAATTCATTTCCACTCATCAGGGCTATGTTGTCTTCATTCAAATTTCGAGTGCCTTTTTCCTTTACCCGAAAAAAATAGATCGGTTCTTAGGTACCCATTTGGTGTAGGGTCCTACCAGTTAGTTTGTACCTTTTGGAACCCAAATCACTCGATAACTCTAATTACTTTTGAGTGGCTGATTTGTCTCCCATAAACATCTACATACACATTCACCACCCTATGTGCCTTGGCAGTACCCTGTGTATGAGTGCCAGCCTTAGCATGAACATGAGCCTTAGAGTTCTTCTTGGGTTCATGCCTTTTGTTCAATGCCTTGGCTTTGGTGCGGTGATCTCTCTCTCTCACGACTTGGGTTCAGAAACCTTTACCCTTAGGCAAGTGGGGTTTAGGTTGCATGTCTTGAAATTGTGGTCTTTCAATGTCGAGGACTTGGTCTTTTCGGGTTGAGAATATCTCTGTTTGAGTGTTTCTCTTCCGAAAATTCCTCCGATGGTTCAAAGGTCTGATTTCTTCAAAGTTGGTATTCTTAGCCTTTGAGTCTTGAAGTATTGGCTCGAAGATTTCCCTCACGAGTGTTCGGGTTTTCTAGCCTTTTTCCGAGGTTTGGTCTTTCTTTCCGAACCTTGATTTTTCTGAAACCATTGGTCCTTTACCTGTCCAAAACCCCCGGGCCGTTTCTTGAAGAAGAAGATTAGTACATGCCATCGGGTTTAACAAAGAGGCGATCTTAGTGCTCTTTCGAAGCAAAGATTGGAGAAGACCTTGTGAGGTTCCCCCGGATTATATCCCAATCCGGCCTTTATAGTTCTTGGTCTTTGATAACTACGAATTTCATCTATTACTTTAGATGCGTAATTCAATAGAGCTAACTTTCTCTCAAAGACTATCCTCACTTTTCTTTAGAGTTTCATGCTTCTCAAAGAGGTCATTGAATTCAGTTCTGATAAGTTGAATTTCCTCAGTGGATTTCTCTAATTTTCCATTCAGGATCTCTATCACCTTCTCCTTTTCTGAGAGTTGTACTTTCAGAACATCCAGTTCATCAGTAGTTCTCATTAGTTGGGAAGTGATTTCAGCATTTTTAGAGTCTTTCCACTTCAGATTCTTAGCAATCAGTTCCTTATTCTGCTCTTGAGTTTCAGTGAGCAGTTCTTGTAACACAGAATAGTCCTTCATAAGATTCTCAAAAGAATCCATCAGGTCAAAGTTACTGGTTACAGTTGAACTTGAAAACTCAGGTGCTTGTGTAGGAGCAACAACAGAGATAGAAGAATTTACCTCCTCCATAGCAACAACGCAGACATCATCACTGTCACTATCTGAGAATATCTCATCTGAAGAGCTGGAACCTTCTTCAGATTGTTCTTCTTCTTCAGCAATCATAGCCTTCTTGCTAGAGATCTTTCTGTCTCTTTTGGCTTGTCACTCCTTTCTTTCTTTGGCACTTAGCTCAGGACAATCATATTGGAAGTGACCTTTCTTCTAGCAATTGTAGCATCTGTTGGTATCATCATCCTGATCACTTTCCTCCTTGGTCTTGGAGTCCTTCTTTCTGGATGAGGAACCTTCAGCTTTGTGGTCCTTCCTTTTCTCAGTGGATCTGTCCCCAGCCTCTGAGTTATTCTTGTTCTTGTACCTGTGGTTCCTGTAATATTTCTTATATTTTCCATATCTGCTATTTATCTTTTCAAACCTCCTTTCCATCAGTACTAGCTTATCCTCTTGCTCATCCTGATTTTTGGCAAGTGAGTTCTCAGACTCTTTAGATTTACCGGATTTCTCTTTGGCTCTGAAAGCCACATTCTTGCTAGATGAAGAATCATCTTTGCTATCAGATTTCTTAGTTTTCTTGTCAATTACAAATTCATAAGCTTTCAGTTCAGAGAAAACTTGTTGGTATGGCATGGAATCAATATTTTTGGTGTTTTCAATCACCACAGCATGTATATCCCATTTCTTAGATAGTCCTCTAAGAGTTTTCAATGCCACTTCTCTCTGTGGGTATCTTTTCCCAAGAGCATTCAGATCATTCATAATGCTAGTGAATCTGACTTCCAGTTTGTCAATGGATTCACCATCTTCCATTTCAAAGCTATCAAACTTTCCAATAGCAACAGAAAGTTTATTCTCTTTAATATGATATGTGCCTTGACACATAATAGCAAGTGTGTCCCATATTTCCTTGGCAGTTTCACAATGAGAGATCATCCATATAACACCATCATCAATAGTGTTATATAGTGTATCTTTAGCAATGTAGTCCAAATTAACTAACTTTCTCTCATCAGGAGTAAGTTGGTCATCAGGCTTAGGAAATTCATCTATGGGATCATTCCTCTCAGTATCTGTGATTCTGGGATTTACAACAGTATATTTGAATGGTCCTTCAGAAACCACTCTCCACATTCTTTCATGTTTAGAATACAGATGAACCTACATTCTTAGTCTCCATAGATCATAGCTCTCAACAGAGAACATAGGAAGTTTCTTAGAAGGCATGATGATCTGAGCCTTGTAAGATATCAGCAAGAGATCTATTCAGTAGACCACCAAAGTCTTTCAGCAAATAGACTATGGCTACCAAAGCAAGTGGTCAAAATGAACCACTGCTCTGATACCACTTGTTGGTCCCGGTGCACACGAGTCTTACACGTGTATGGGGGGGAATACACGTGTTCAGTGAATTTTAAAACTTTTCTTTCACTGAGATCAGATGGGTCAGGATGTCTTGAGAATTTTGCCCTGAGAAGCACAAATCACCCTGAGTCAAAGTCTACTAAGACAGTGATCTTGAGCAGCTTTTAGAAGCTTCAGATTAGCCCAACTGATCCTGAGAAGCTTGGATCAGATAATTATCTTACTGAATACTCAGTAGAGTTAGTTTAGTTTGGTAACTATCTGTTCTAGCTAATCAAGAGTGCGGAATGGTTGGCCCTAAGTTTATACTCGTTTTAACTTTGCTGAAAATATTCTTCCTTTAATAAAACAGTGGTTAAGGCTGTGATCAATTTGATGCAAGTTCAGTGGATTGGTTCCAACTGAATCTCAGTAAAATATGCTTTCAGTGAAAATCATGCTACATATACAATGCAGTACAGAAAGCAAACAACACAACAATTATAGTGGTTCAGAGACTCAAGCTCCTACGTCCACTCTCTCTGATCTTCAGAGAAATTCCTTAACACACTTCCTAAAGCATTCAGGCTAACTTACTGTAGCTTACTCACTTTTCTACCTTGAGTTTTCTAACTGACTCACTGCAGCTTACTAACTCATTCACACACACAAGTTTTCAGACTACCACAAGTAGCTTACTAACTTCTTCTCTAGAGTTTTCTGGCTGGCTAACCTGCAGCTTACTCACTCTTTACAACTTTAACTCACCAACAAATCACACACACTCAAACTACCTTAAAAAAGGGTTTGGGTTGGTTTCCAACTAGGGTGAGATATCCTTTACAATAAGAACAAATGCAAAGGCTAGGATATCTCTACTAAGCTTTGAATATTTATATCAATCTAGGCTTAGTGAATGAGTTCTCTCCAATGTGAAACAATTGGGAAATTCTAGGGTTTTCGAGTGCTTCAATTTGCAAGAATACGAATGAGCTCTTGAGTTGCTGTAATTTCCCATTACCTCTCAATGTTGAAGGTCACTGGTATTTATAGGCAATTTTACCAAAGGTCACACTTGAAAAACTATCTGTTGGAAGAGATAGCATCAAGGGTTTCCTCTTCTGGTTATTGATGAACGGCTATTTTAGGGTTTGAATACTCCCTTTCATGGTTTGGGTAATAAGTAACCAACGCAGCCAATCACCACGTTTTTGCAGTCTGGAACATAATACCACTGAATAATTTAGTGTCATGTCGCTTTCAGTGTCAGTGTAGTAAGTGTTGTCTTCCTTTGATTGGTTCTTGTCTTCAGTGAATGTAGACAAACAAAATGACTCTTTTAGGTCAATCTCTCTGAATGAGACAACCTTAAACAACACTTAGTTTTAGTTCCTTTTGTCTGCACTTGAATGTCTTGGGCAATATTTATTCTTTCAGTTTTGCATGTACTCAGATAGATATTTCTTTAGTGCCTCTGAACATTCAAGTCATCCTGAGTCTTTAGTAACTACTGAGTTTTTCAGTAACTTCTGACCATTCAGGTTTACCTGAGTCTTCAGTATCAAAACTTGATTAATATCTGCTGACTATACATTGTGCAGATATCTTCCTTAACACTTCTATACTGAAACCTGACTCAGACTATCAAGATTATCCTGAACATGTCATACTCAGGGGTTTTGGGATCTAATCAAAATTTCTTTATTAAATTCATCTCCCAACAGGTATTTTCAACCCAGGTCTCGTTGTTACCTGTAGTAGCCTTTATCTTCTATTTTCTCCTTAATGCTCGGTTTAGGCCGGCTGCATCCCTCAGCTTCTTCCTCTTAGTAGCATCATCAATGACCTTTCTTCTTTTAACCTGATCGTCTTGCTCTCTTATATGTTCCTTTGATAATAGCATTTCAGATCTGGTTACCACTATTTTCTGAATAGGTCGCTTTGTCTGCTTTCCCTTCAATTGCCTTCTTTTTGCAGCTTCTGCCTCTGCTGCTTCTTATTCTTCAAGTTTCCTGTCAAGTTCAAGACTTCTTGCCTCTTCTTCCGTTTGCAACCTCTTCTGAACATTTGAGGAGAAGTCCTCAATCTTATCAACTCTGGTAGTCAGATCTATCTTTGCAGATTTCTGTTCAGATATGGCCTTCTCCTGAATGTCCACCTGTTTGGTATGTTCCTCAATGGTTGTGAACAGCTCGGCCAGTTCAGTGTCTTGAACTTCAGCAGCTTCACCGGCTTGTTTTGGTGCAGACACAAGAGTCAGTTGACCACATGGAGCAGCTTATTTTTCTGATGGCTCTCCTTCCCCCTTTTTGGTTGCATCAAAAAGCTTTCTGAGGGTCTTCTCACGATTCTCGAATTGAGAGATCATTTCCTTCTTAAGCTCGTCTGCCTCCAAGGATTGTATCTGAACAGATGAGGTAGATGGAGCAGGTCCAAGCATTTTCGATATAACGTCTTCCAGGGCCTTTTTTGCAACAGATACATAAGTTTCAAATCGTTTCACAGCAGCCTCAAAGCTTGAATCTGACTGCATCAGGGATTTGTATGCCTCCTCAAAAAGTATTCTGACATCAGAAAGCATGGAGACTTCCAATCCCAGTTTCTCCAACAGCAGTTCCACCCTCTTCATATCTGTTGTAGCAATCTCAGAGTGCATTTCCACCAGTTTTGTGGCAGTTTGATTCCTCTCAGATTCAACCAGCCTTTTGGTTATCTCCTCCATCTGATTCAACAGATTATTTGCTAGGATGTTGAATTGAACTTCCACAGATGCCTTAACCCCATCCAGAATAGTCGTCGAAACTTGGTCTAGGGTTTCAGGCGGAATCACTACCACCGGTGCAGATGTTTGCGCCTCATCAGCTAGGGTCTCAACTGGTTCACCCTCAATTGGTTCATCGGCATCATATTCAAACTCCTCAGCATCCTCCGGAAATCCCATCTTCTTATTTACCAACCAGGCAACATCATCATCTGTTGTCAACTCAGCAGCACTGGATACTCCGGCCAAATTCTTCATCCTCAATTCCAGATCCATAAAATCATCACTTCCCATCGCCTCCAGTGAGAGCAAGAAATCCTCGATATCTTGTAGCATGATATTTCTTCAGAATAGGATTTTAGCTACCTGCCCTCGGACACCTGGATGGTCTACCAGATGAGGAAAATTGTTGGTTAAGTAGTTGTCAACTTTTCTCTTCAAGAATTTGATCACCGATTTCTCCTGCTCAGGTGAATCTGGTTCGAAGACTGTTCTGGTGTTAAAAGGGTTGTGAACCACAGACACAAACCTTGCTTCCTATCGGTCTGATAGAATCTCTGGAGTAACTTCTCTGAATGGCTCAAGTTGAGTTGGCTCAGGCTCAAATTGAGATAGGGGCAGTTCAGGTTGAGCACTTTTAGGTTGGGCAGCCTCAGATTGAGTTTCTGCCGATAAGATTTCTGCAGGTTGAGTTGGCTCAGATGTGTGAATTTCTGGTTGAGCTGGGGCTTTTGTGGGAGTGGTTTGTCTGGGGGTGAAGGTAGGGTGATTTGTCTGGGTGGTGAAGGGAAGGAGATTTCAGGTGAAGGGGGAGTGGGTGATCTTGGTATATGATTAGCTTCTCCTCCTTTGAATAGAGAACTCGGGTGAGCAAAATCAGATGGTTCTGACTCATCCTGAGCCTCTTCCAGCCTTTCCTCCTCTTCTCCACCTTCTCCTTCTTCATCTCCAGCAATAGTCACAACATCCATCTGATCAGCTCCTTCTTCAGCTGCCAGATCCCTTTCCGTGTTGACTGTGTACTCAGAACTCACACCAGTCTCTCCACCAAGTTCCTTCACAACCTGCTCCTCAAGTTGCTCTCCAGCATATTCCAGGATTTCCACATCACTGTCTTCATCTTGCATGCCTCCAGATGGCATACCCTTCTTCTTTGGAAGCATTGTAGTGAGCTTCCTTTGCCTTTTCTCACTCGTAGCTTCAGCTTTTCGAGCAGGCTTAGTTGTCATCTGCTTCCTCTTCATAGTTTTCTTGTGAGGTTGACCTTGTGCTTCAGATTGCACAGATGAAGCTTGTGCCTTGTCTTTCTTTGTCTTGGGCACATAGGGGACAGGGTCATCATCTCTTTGACCTGATAACTCTTCATCTTTTGAAAGAAGAGATTTAAACTTCGGCAGGTACTGCTTCCTTCCTTGTGCATACCAGTTGTAATTTGGAATTTTGTCAGCTAGGATGAGAGAGACTTTATGGATGTTGTTGATCTTCTTAGATAGCACAACATGATTCTTCTCGTCAATCATGAATTTGTCTATCTCCTGCAGCAGTCTGTGCTTGAATAATCCTAACCAATTCATATCTTGTGACCTTTTTTATTATAGCAGTCATCACACTTTGCTTCTGCTGGGTTAGGGCATCAGGACTGAATGCAATCCCCAAGATTACCTTTGAGACAATTTCAAAGAGTAATCTGTACTTCCTCTTCAAGAACGGTGCTTTAACATTAGTGATATGAGAGTTGTTGGAAGGTCTCAGAAGCACTTTTTGAAGATATTCTTTGTTCGTCATTCCAGCCGTAAACTCATCTGGAGAGTTCCTGCCTGCTGGTAGGGCAATCATCTGTTGCAGATCATTATTAGACACCTCTATTCTTGTTCCGCCAACAAAAGAATAATGCTCTTTGTTGTCTGTCTCCTTCAACTTTTGAAGGAATTCCAGGGATTCAATGGCATAGACATTATCCAAGTGTCTATAGCAAAATTGTTATAATCCACTGGCACGGAGGCATTCCAAAATCTCTAGGGGTTCTTGATCTGTAGTGGCGGTGAAGATCACATATTTCTCATCAATGATCTCTTTTACCATTGAAGCGTAATCGCAAACTTCAGGGGTTGCTTTTGAAGTTGCCATTTATGTGAAACACATACAATACCTTAAATTAGGTTTTCAAAAATCATACAGTTTCAAGCAATGCAAAACACAACAATATTGAAGCATTTACACACATAATATCCCCAATTATGCATATGGTTCATAGTTGCAGAGTGTTGAAACATATATCAAATTAAATCGTCTTAAACCACGGACATATGAACAGTACATCATACATATACAACCTATAACCCTAACGCATAATATTCATGAGCAATAGATTCAAAGTAGACAAATTACCAGAAAAGCGATTTAAGGATTTTGAAAGGAATTTTAATAGCTGGATCAACGTTTGGAAGGCTTTCTGGAAAAGTTTGAGTTTGAAATATTGAGTATGATAATGCGAAAGGTTTTTAGAAAATAGGATTTTAGGGTTTTAAAAGATGGGAGGGAAAACATTTTGCACGAATATTCTTGAGAGTACTTGAGTGTCCATGTTTTTAAATCAAACGATCAAGATTGAGCGGTTGAAAAGTAATTAAATCGTGCGGTCAAGGATTTTAAAGCGGTAGACTTTTGGACATAAAAACTTGCAATAAATGCATTTAATACAAAAACCCCACGTCCGCATTTAATGTTTGCAGGCATGATGTCACAAAGTAATGGGCACAGTAAAGAGTAGCATAGACTTATATAAAAATAAATTAGAAAACGTATCTGACTGACTGATATTGTAATCAGTCAGTTACCACTTTGTTCTGATCTGGCTTGCCTGATTACTGTTGACCTTACTGATTGTAGCCTAATCCTTAGTATTTTCCCAACCATATCCCACTCTTCTGATCAGGTTTCTTCTGATCCTCCCTAATCAGTTGAGATTCCATTTCTCAACTAATCCTTCTTTTCTGGTTAGTTTCTTAACCAACTTGTCTTGGAGACCAGTCCACCAAAGATTTCTGGTGCACTTTCTCCTAAGTCCAGAGGTCCTAGCTCATTACATAGTTCTCTGAATCTGACTTCAGCTAGTGGCTTGGTTACGATATCAGCTCTCTACTTATCAGTATGGATCTTTTCCATTCTGATATTCTTCTTTTCCACATGATCTCTTATGAAATGATGTCTGACGTCCACATGCTTGCATCTTGTATGTAGAACTGGATTCTGAGTGATTGCAATAGCACTATTACTGTCACAGAATATGGGCACGTTCGTAGCTACAATGTTTTAATCCCTCAATTGCTGACTATGCCAAGGCAGTTGGGAACAACAGCTTTATGCGGCCATGTATTCTGCTTCAGCAGTAGATGTGGCAACAGATGTATGTTTCTTTGAAAACCATGAGATTATTTTGCTTCCTAAGAACTGTCATGTACCTGAGGTTGACTTTCTGTCTATTCTGCAACCTCCATAATCAGAATCAGAATACCCACTAAGCTCTAGATTATCATCTGATGGGTAGAATAAACAGAGGTTTACTGTCCCCTTCAGATACTTAAAAATCCGCTTAGCTGCTTCCAGGTGGCTTTGCATCGAATTTGCCTGAAATCTGGCACATACACCTACTGCGAAGGTTATGTCTGGTCTGCTGGCAGTCAGGTATAGTAACGATCCAATGAGAGCCCTATATTCTTTCTGATTAATTTTCTGACCATTTTCATCTGGATCCATCTTGAATCCAGTCATCATAGGAATTTTGGCTACCTTACTGTTCTGAATTCCAAACTTAGCCAACAAATTCGAATATCCCTTCTGTACTTTGTTTAACTTGAAGGCCCAGAAAGTAATTCATCTGACCCATCATGGACATCTCGAACTTCCCTTGCATCAGTTTGCTGAATCTATCACATAAGCTCTTGTTGAGACATCCGAAGATGATATCATCCACATAGATCTGAACCATCAGAATGTCTTCACCATCTTCTATTCTGAACAAGGTTCTGTCTATGACTCCTTTAGTGAATCCACTGTCTATCAAGAACTGGGATAGTGTATCATACCAAGCTCGGGGAGCCTGTTTCAGTCCGTAAAGAGCTTTTCTTAAACGGTACACCTGGTCACCCTTTTCAAAGCCAGTAGGTTGTTCAACATAAACTTCCTCCGCTAATACCCCATTAAGAATGCACTCTTTACATCCATCTGATACACAGTAAACCCTCTGTGGGCAGCATATGCACCTTTCATTGTAAACAAGTGACACTTATTAGTGAAACTTATAACAATAATCAACTAATACCTTTCATTCTAAACAAGTCAACCTTATTTGTGAAACCAATAACACTAATCAATTAATATGTTTCATTGCCAACAAGTTACACTTCTTGGTGAAACCAATAACACTAATCAACTAATATCTTTCATTCTAAACAAGTTACACTTATTTGTAAAACATATAACACAAAGTATCCAGTATTCTACAAGGAGGTCATGAAGGAAGGGCAGAACATGGTATTGAGACCCACTGCTCCGAGGTACAAATATTTGATCCCTCCTCTAAAAAAGAATCAAGATTATGATCCAGTGGCATTCAGAAGAGCATACATTGATGCACTGGAACGAAGGAAATATTATTAAAGAGGATCGTCATAAGGAAGTGCTCAAAAGGATGTACGACATTTTCCAAATTACTGAAGGCTTGAGAAATAAATAAGAGATCAGAAGATGAGTCTTAGATCAGATATTAGGTAATTTTGCTTATCATTTCTTGTACTTGTAAACTCTGATATTGATCAATGAAATGATTTACCTTTCTGATCTTAAGACAACATCTCATTATCTTCTGATTTCTATATATATATATATATATATATATATATTATTTTATTTTTTGTTCTTTACATTCTTTTTTGGTTATCTGCTTTTCTGATTAATTGTTTTGGTTCCATCAAAAAGGGAGAAATTGTTGGGAAATTTGTAGTGTTGATGGAAGTTCCAAAACAGGTTGTAATAGGACCAGTCAGACCTGTTAACTGACTAATGACTTAGAAATCAGGATAAGATGACCTGCTGAGATGTATAGACAGTTGATGTATTAGATAGGTCACATATTGAGGGGGAACTCAATCTGCATAGGACAAGACGAGAAGATTAGACAAGTCAGAAAGATCAGAAGATCAGACAAGTCACGAAGATCAGAAGATCAGACAAGTCAGGAAGATAAGAAGATCAAACAAGTCAAGAAGATCAGAAGATCAGACAAGACAAGAAAGATCAGAAGATCATACAAGTCGGATAGTCAGATGATCAGGTGAAGACATGAAGCTGAAGACTCAGAAGACCTGAAGATCAGATGACTACCAGAAGAACAAGACCAAGAAGACCTCAAATAACCTACATCAGAAGAACGAAATAGAGTCTGTAAGTTGTGCTAAGACAACCTACATCAGAAGACTCAATCAGGTAGACTGATCAGTTTTAACTGATCAGGTCAGCTCAATCAGGTGACAACCAAACATTCACCAAAGTCATACGAGTTCATCAGACAAGAAGAATGTCAAACTAAGTTGGTAAATCAAACACTGAATAAGTGTACTTGATAACCAATGAGAGCAAGACACGTATGTATGGAGCTGATAGTGTGGGATTCGGCGGATCACGGTTAAACGGCTAGAAAGGACAAACTTGCATGCTTTCGGCCATGCCGCCTCTGTGCACGTCATATCCATCCTGCAAACCTACCTTAAATAGACCAAAATTTTAATTACTCTCCAACGGCTAATTCGAATTTGTGCCTATATATATGAGATCAAAACATCATAGTAAGGTTATGGAAATAATCCACAAGCTCAAGCAAACGCAGTTTCCGCAAAAAGAACACAAAATTGAAGAATATTTCTAAGTGTTCATCCCATAGTTCTTAGCACATTAATCTTATCCTTTAGCTTTAGGCTACCCAAATACTAGGATATATTTCCAGTTGCAACAACTCAAATCTTATACCCAAACCAAAAGTTAGGTTAAGTTTTGTTTAGCAAGATTTCAGACTAGGGTTTCTAGTTCTGATTTTTGGGATTGGTTGAGTGAGAACTCTTGAAACACCTGTTGTATTGTGTTGGACTAAAACATTAATCTAAGTCCAGTTGGTTTAGTTGGTGCCCCTGCTGGTAGGGAAGAGTGGACGTAGGACAAGTTGTCCAAACCACTATAAAAATCTTGTGTGCCTTAATATGCTTTACGTGCTTTACACTATCTGCACACACCTGTTTAACTATTGCATGCATATTCTAAGTCTGGATCAGATTTGCACCAAGCAACTGATCTGATCAGTTTGGCATTTTTTCATCTGATCCGATACAGATAACTTAGAACCTGATTTAGTAAACTGGTTTTTCACACGGGTTAAACTTATCTTCCGCACACCAGTTAAGCTGATAGATACCGAACTGATCTGCTCTCAAGCGATCAGTAAGTTGGATATCAGTCCAAATTGATTCATACGCACTCTGATCAGGCAAACTTCCTATACACACCTGATCCCACGAAAAATTTTCAGAAGTCTATTCACCCCTCCCCTCTAGACTTCTGCCTCACTAAAACCCGTTCGGGACCTACAGCAAATGCAAAAGGCTAGGATATCTCTTACTAAGCTTTTGGATACTTAATAGATTCTAGGCTTAGTAAATGAGCTCTCTTCAAAGATGAAAAACTTGAGAAATTCTTAGGGTTTCGAGTGCTTCACAATAATCACTTGATTATGAATGAGCTCTGGAGTTGCTTGATTTTCTGTAACCTTGCAACATTGAAGGCAACTGGTATTTATAGGCAACTCACCAAGGTCACTCTTGAAAAACTATCTGTTGGAAGAGATAGCATCGAGGGTTTTCTCTTCTGGTTAGTGATAAACGGCTACATTAGAGTTTGAATGCACCCTTGCATGTTTTGGGTAATATGCAGTCTGGTAGCCAATCACTTATTTTCTACAGATCGGAACCCAGCAACTCTGACTTTCTCAGGGACAGGTCGTTGTCAGTGTCAGTAAAGTACAGTGTTGTCGCTCTCTGATTGGTTCAGATCTTCAGTGAATAGAGACAAACAAAACGGCTCTTGTAGGTCAACTTCTCTGACTGAGACAACCTTAAATGACACTTAGTTCCAATTCCTTTTGTCTGCAATAATCTATTGGACAAAATTTATTTCCTATAAATGTTAAGGACTTAAATTGGTCCAGATGTCCTCAGTGAGGTAGTCTTCAGAGTCTTTCAGTCATCTGAGTCTTCAGATCTTCAGAGTC
The DNA here is from genome assembly GCA_037126765.1 of Stenogyne calaminthoides. Lineage (NCBI taxonomy): Eukaryota > Viridiplantae > Streptophyta > Magnoliopsida > Lamiales > Lamiaceae > Stenogyne > Stenogyne calaminthoides. Next base: position 16,136,993 of record JBBCBC010000002.1, read on the forward strand.
TTCCGGAATATACTGAGTTCCCCCTCAATGTATTCTTCCTATACTAATCCTGAGTAATATCTGCTGACTATACATTGTGCAGATATTTCCTGAAAACATCTTAAACTGAAACCTATATACTGACTATCAAGATTACTCTGAGCATGTCATACTCAGGGGTTTTGGGATCTAATCAAAATCTCTTATATTAAATTCATCTCCCAACCATTTCCCCCTTGTTGATGATGCCAAAATCATCTTGTTACATTTCAAGATAAAAACTAACCTAACAATAGGTTTTAGTTTCTATAAGTACAAGAAGATTTAGCAACAATATGAATGACATAAAATATTAACCAAAGATAATAAGATATTATATTTTGAACACACAACAGTAAATTTCATTGATGAAAGATAAGAGTTTTTACAATTACAATGAAAATACTGAATTTAATAAGATAAAAGATCATATTCTTCTTCCACTTCATCTTCAGGGTCTTCTAATCCAAACATCCCGAAGTATCTTTTCTTCAACTCATCTCTCTTCTGAATGGATTCAGGATCATTTGCAGTCAGGCCAAGTTGCTCAGCATATTCAGCAATCTCCTTCGAAATTGTTGCTTCATTTATAAATCCTATGCCAAATCTTGGTGGAGGGTATGTGTAATGGCATGGAGCCTTCATCTGATAGCCATGTTTATCAAACACATTTATCCAATTCTGGAGATACTGAGGATAGAATGTCAGCAAGTACTCCAAGAAGGCTTCATCTCTATCAGAACCACTTCCTCTCCATTCTTGTAGAGTGTCACAACTGAAACAAAACTTTCTTTTTACCTCCTCCCATGCATCATTGATTTCTATTGGCATCCATGAATCAATGTGTGGCCATTTCATGATCTTTGCTTTTGATCCTCTTCTTCTGTTCATGAATCTTTGGAATCCTCTAGTTCTCCATCTCTCTTCATCTCTTCTCTTCTTTGTCAGCTCATCACCAGAAACAGACATAGCATCTTTTCTTTTCTTCTCAGCATTTAGCATAATCAGCTTGTTATGCCAGTCAAAGTCTAGTCTCTGAGTGCTAACATCATATTCACCAAAACCTTCTTTCAGTAATTCTTCTGTTTCATCTTTAGGTTCTTTCTCAGGTTCAGTGAATTCTTCTATTAGCTTCCTTTGTAGAGGTTTAGAGATTGGTTTCTTCTTCTGAATATCTTTTTCAACATAGGCAACACTCTTCTTCTTCTCAGGTTCAGCAATTTTTGTTCGGGGGGTTTGTTTTAGGAACTTCGACTAGAATTAGTTTAGGTCCTTTGATATTTCAGCACGAGCCTCTGCAAATATACTGGACTCAGTTGATCTCTTCTCAGTCTATCTCTGATCCATGGCTTCCTTAGCCATTTCAGGATCTATCAACGTGTGTGCTGTATCCAGAGGAACTTTCTCTTTCAATTTTTTAGTTGCTTCGATCATCTGAATTTTCTTGGCTATTTCATCATCTTTCTTTTGATGTTCCAATCTTTCCTAAGTCATCTTGAAATGTCATCGGATTTTTCCATGACATGAGACGTCCTTTTTGGCATCATATACCTTCGAAATTCTAGAAAGGGTAGCATCCATGTGGAATTGTTCTTGCCCAATTGTCCTTATCTCTGCAGCTAATCTCATCCTCTATTCTTCTCAGCACATTTTTCCCAATGGATACCTCTTCAGCAAGTGGAGCAAAATGTCCAGAAAAAGCTTCATGCATTAGTTATGTGATCTTGGCAATGAACATTGAGCTCATGTCCTCAACAGCTTTACTAATTAACTCATTAATCCTTTCAGTGATTTTCTTTTCCAGTTAGAAACTTCTTTCTTCATATTGTTTTTGTATCTCATCAGTTACTACCTTGGCTATACCATCAACTTTGGTATCTAAAACAATCAAGCTATTAGATAGAGAAGTATGGATGTCTGTTACCTCAGCCGAAGAGCTTAACAGATCAATCTTTTTGTCCTGAGTGATCAGTGCCTCCTTCACTCTGGCAATTTCATCAACAACAGGTTCAATTGTCTTCAAGGACTCCAATACAGGTGTCAAGTCCATAGTTTGAACTTGTGTGATTACTTCCTCGTTAATTCATTCTCCTTTGCAGATTCAGGATGGTCAACACCCTCCTGATTTTGCTTAGCAATATCATCTTCTCTTCCAGCTTCATCACCTCCATCACCTCCCTTATCTGCACTACTCGGCTTAACAACCATAGCATGTTTCCTCTCAGCTATCTTTTTCTGTACCAACTCATCAAATTCTGCATTCTTGATTCTGAGTTTGGTTTTCCTGAACCCAGAAAAGTCAGTGAGAATTGTTGTCTCCTCGTTCCACCAGTCTTCTCCTATGAATGAACTGATATTCAGCATGTCTGGTAAAGTTTGATTCAGGATATATACGGTTGTCCTGAGTCTGATGAATAGATCCTGAAGGTCAGGGTATTCTGACAGCTCAGGGTATCTATCCAGGACAAATTGTTCCCCCTTGCTCCGCCATTCTCTCTTCTGCTTCTTCTTTCTTCAGTGGGGGTGAACTGGGGATTTTAGAAGCTAATTCATGTGGGTCAAGGAATGGACTGGCCAAGATATGGTCCAAATCCAAAAGTTCTTGAGGACCTTTTGGCTCTGAGGTGGGGTGTGTTGTGCCCGGTTTATGTCTCTGGCCAACAAACAATAAACAATGGATATTCGATGACAAACACAAGTAAAAAACACAAAGTTTGATCAAGCCAGGTATAATTTACTATATTTTTTGTCTAGAATGCTAAGATTTTCCAACCGTTTACAATGAACTTGACATGAAGTATTTATAGACTAGAATTTAGGTTTTAGGGTCTTCATGGGGCTGAACGATCGGCCTTTAGGGTTAGAGATAGACCAATCGAGTATCCCACAATCTTCGGCCGAAATCTTTGACATCTAATATACTTGCTCCGATTAGGTCCTCAAAATCTGCTCCCTAATTAACCTGAATACATTCCTTCTTTACAATGATAAAACTCGGATTGATGCAAGTCGCTTTCGGCCTGAGGGAATAGAGAGCAAGTCGGCTTGCGACTTGAGTAAATCTTGTAAGTCGTCTTGCGACCTACTACTTATGTGGCCAGGGCAAGGTGCACAATCTTGATAAACAAGTCGACCATATGGCCATTTATAAACAGGTCGTTTCACGTGGCATTGGAGAGGTGAATTGCCATTCATGCGACTAACCTAGGGGTCGGGTTTATCCATGATACAACAATTGCCCCTCAAGTTGAGGTCGCACGCTTGCATCGGGGCCTGTACTTGATTCATTATTCTGCCGACCTATGGTAAGTTGACCAAGGGAAGTGTTCCTGAGGTGAGTCGTCATCCTCGGGTAGAAGAATTATTGCCTTAATCTTGTGAATAGACGTGACAGATTGATCCCCAATTTGTGGATTTGACATGATAGCGTGATAGGTCAATGACGTTATGCGCCGCGAATTGACCCAACGGGAGATCGCGGTGTTGACCACGCGCGATCCCCACGATTTTATTGACGAGGCGGGCATGAAATTTGATTTAATTGCATCTTGGCCCTTCTTCCACTTTTATAAATAGGCGAGAGTTTTAGGCTTTTAAACCCTTCTTCGTCTTCTGCAAAAACTCTCTTGAAATCCCACGGCTTTTTGACGAACTTTCGAGGATTCGATGAGGACTGATTCAGGTAAAACTCAATTTCTTCTTAATCTTTGTTATGGTTGCTGGTACTTCGACGAATCCCGCCGCCTCTCAGCCCATGATAATATCGTCCTCGGATGAGGACAATGTTGTTATCGCTCAGCTTTACCGCCACCATGGCTCTAGCTCCGCCGCCGCCAATGTGGGGATAACCTCAACTGCTGGTGCCCCAAGTGATAATCGGGACGATGATGGTAATGACGAGGGCGACGATGAACAGTTCTTGGAGGAGTTGGCCGAGATTACCCATCTTTCTATATTGAATGTTAGTCCTCTCCATACCATCGTATCGGAGAAGACGACTACAGTAGGTCCCTCTGCCCCAGCTCAAGATTATGGGGCCTTTGAATGGGCTTTGATTACAACTCTTACGAGGCTCAAGCTTCCATATAAGCGACCTGAGCATCGATATCGAAAGTCGGTCAAGTTGGCTTTTGTGGCATCCGAAGAAAAATACCGGTCAGTTATGTCTGATCGGTACGTGCGTTCGCTTTGCCGCTTGCCCTGGACATACATTTCTATGGAGTGACCTCTGATGAGAGTGTCGACCAGCCACTGCCAGGGATGATCGTGGTGAATGAGCATACCATGGAGGCTGGAATTCGTTTCCCGTTGCATCCAACTATCTCCCATCTGCTCACGGCCGGAACTAGAGCCTCACACAGATTACTCCAAATGGTTGGAGTTATATTCTCTCTACCATGACCGTGTTGGGATAAGCCGGGTTGTTTTGGTTGCCGAATCCGGGGGAAATATCCTACGTGATGAAGCCCATTGCGCAGGCCAGAGGCTATAATGCCGTGCGACTTCGTAAGGGCATGGAGCTTGTTAGTGGGATTCCCAACAAAGTAGATGCCTGGCATAGGAAGTGGTGGTTTGTCGTTGGGGCGTGGGAGTCCATGGACCCTTCAAGCACATTGTCCATTCACGTTCCGACAGATTATACAGCTCGAGTTGAACATGGTAAATCTTATGTGTTTAACTCTAAAGTCGTACTGATCTAATTCTCTTTTTATCTTTCAATGTTTGCACTCCATCCTACCGAGCTGTACTGGGCTTTCTTGGAGGCGTTTAATTTAGCTCGCGATACTCCCCCGAGCTGATGAGACGTCAATGCTCTGAACCCCGAGCTCGATCGACTTAAAGCCGGCCTGTACACATATCCCCCGTCATCTCAAGATCCCTTGTAAGTTTCTTTGTCAGTACTTCGTTGATAGCGATATGGGACTTAACTGACTGGATTTCTTCTTTGCAAACAGTTCCTAATATCCCAGTTTATCGATGTCAACCACCAGTTTCCGTGATGGCGACCCGGAATAAATCTTTACTCGGTCAGATGAAACATGTGGTGACCACCGATGCCCCTCCTCCAAGTCCGACCCCCACTGGTCCCTCTATCGCCAAAAAAGGGAAGAAGAAGTCCAAGGGGCCGACTCCGTTAGACTCCGAGCTCGCTCGGAAGAGGATGAGTGAGGAGATAGGCACGTACCGGTTAGAGATAAACCGAGGATTAGGGAGGTCGCCGCTTCATCTGACCTCTCAGCCAACATCTGCCCCAGAAGGAAATCGTCACCCGGAAGACAACTCCTGGTTTGGTTGGGACAAATATCGGGTTAATGAGTAAGTCTGGACACATGTGTTTCCCTTAGTTTTTATCATTATTCTCTACTTACGTTTTGAATTTTTCTGCATCCCGGACATCACTCCGGCCAAATTCTCCCTGGAGGCATTGAGCTTTCTGAGGTCACGCCAGATTGTCCCGGAAAGGGTCCCTGAAGGCTTGCTTTCTTACCTCTTAAGGGCCTTGCAGAACCTGCCCCGGGGTTGGACGCAGACGGACCATGCCAATGCCCGCCGTCAAAGAGTAACAGGTAACCTGTACTCGGTCCTTGCCCACTCCCAGAAGGCGGCCTTCTACCTGGAAAAATCCAGTTCTCAGTTGGAGGCCAAGCTCAAGAACCTGAGGAAGGTGCAAGAAAGGGTTACTGATCAGGCCAAGTCGATACTCTCTGCGGCCGAGGTTCAGAAGAAATTGGAGACATCCAACTCCGAGCTGACTCAGTGAATCTCGAATCTTGAGAGTCACATGGGGATTACTGAGGGCATGCTTGTGGTGGAGAAAGCGAGGGTGGCTCAGGTTGAAGGTGAGCTGGTCGAGGCCAAGAAGGAGTTGGCCGCCAAGGAGGCGCAGTTTAAGGAGGCCGAGGAGCTTAATACCAACTTTGCTTAATTGATCGCGTTTGTCGGGGTCATTCGAATCTATCACAAAGTGAACCCCACTGGCGACCTCAGCGGGTTTGTTACCGACCTGACCGACTACGTTCACGACAACCCTCCCCCCTAACGTCTTGCTAAAGATCAAAGATTTGGAGGGTATGTGTGTCAACCTCTCTTTCTTTGCCAACACGAGCCGGATTGTGTATCCCACTCCTGATCCCGACGAGACATAGCTGGATTTTACTGATGCGATCCCTGAGACCCCTCTTGAAGAGACTCAGCCTCCGTCAGAAGTCGCAGGGGGGACTCCGCAGAGAGGTCGGGTGCTGATCCTGCTGGGGATATCATCGTCCCCGGCCTCTGACGGAGATGCTTATCGGGATTCTGGCTGTTCTTAAGAATGATAACATCAAGAATCCCGATAAGAATAAAAGAGATTGAGAAGTTGTTGAACTCCATCCCCAACAATACTTTTGATTAACAAGCTTTGAGGTCGGAGTCCGCCTAGAAGTCGCAGTGAAATCGAGTAGTGGTATGTAGTTGGTAGGATATCAAAATTGGTGACTTGATGTATTTTGTTTTTCATTGGCTTTATGCCGCTTGATGTAATCGTCCTTTGAGCTCTCTAATGTACCGACCTTCAGGCCTTTGTCATTAATGAAAATTTTGTCTCTCTCCTTCCTTTGTTGTGCCGACTTGATTTCCTTATGCGACTTTAAAATTGCTTTTGTTCTTATCGTCTTATTGCCAATGCAATTTATCCTGAACTTTGCATAGTCGTCTTACAAAGTCGTGGGAGGATCACACCTCTTTGGGTGGTGATCTCACCGCCAATATGTCAAAAGTCGTACTTCGGGTGGTCGATATTTTATATGCGCGATCCCTTGATTTTAACACAGGAATTTTGAAAAGAAGAAATGACATTATTATTGATTGGCCGAATTATTTACAAGGGTGTGATCTCGAACCTACTGATAATACTTCTTTAGGTGAGTTGCATTCCACGGGTACTGAGACTTAGTTCCCTCCGGACTTTCGAGCTCGTAGGCTCCATTGGGCAAGACTTTTGACACCTTGAATGGACCTTCCCAGTTTGGACCAAAAGCTCCTTTAGATACACCAAGTACTTTCTTTAAGACCAAGTCTCCTTTTTTGAATTGTCAAAGTCGTACTTTAGAATTGTAATATCTCTCTGACTGTTGTTTATACCTTGCGTTTCTCATGTTGGCTTCTAGTCGTTTCTCCTATAGTAGGTCCAGATTTTTGGCTAAAGCCTCGTCGTTGTGGTCGATCATAGCCTGGCTTGTGCGGAGACTAGGGACGTCGACCTCTATGGGTACGACTGCCTCGGTTCCAAAAGCCAAGGAATAAGAAGTCTCCCCTGTTGAATTTTGGTAGGTCGTCTGTTGTAGCATGGATAAACCCGACCCCTGGTTTAGTCGCATGAACGGTAATTCGCCTCCCCAATGCCATTTAAAGCGACCTGGGGATAAATGTCACATGGTCAACTTGTCCATCAAGACTAAGTGCACCTTACCCAGGTCACAAAGGCAGCAAGTCGCGAGACGACTTACATGAACTCCAAAAGTTGCGAGGTGACTTACATTCTAGAGCTTCTCAGGCCGGAAGCGACTTGCATCAATTCAAGTTTTATCATCGTAAAGAAGGAATATATTCATATTAATTAGGGAGCAGATTTTGAGGACCTAATTGGAGCAAGTATATCAAATACCGAAGATCTCAACTGAGGATCGCGGGATACTCGTTTGGTCCATCTCCAACCCTAAAGGCTGTGTTGGGATATTTTAGTTTTGATGAATTATGCCAAAACATTATCAACTTGTGTTTTTGAAGTTAATCTACAGATAACAAGTTAAGGGGGAACGAGAGAATAAATTGAGGGGGAACTCACGAAATCAGACGTAGATGATCGAGATCGCATAAGGTCGCAGAGCGAGACTGATTGAGATCAGATGAGTTAGACAAGTTCCAGAGTTAATCGATGAGTCAGGCAAATCAAATGTGAAGAAAAGCTAAAGCCAAAGAAAAAGTAAGAGAAGGTTGCAGATCGAAGAAGAAAGGAGATGAGACCGATCAAGATCGACGTGATCGAGATCGATATGAAGAGGAGCAGATGAGATCGACGAGATCGACGTGATCGAGATCAGATATGATAACTTGATGTACTGACCTGATGCTATCCTAATATGTTGATCTGAAGAAGTGTTGATCTGATCAGTCGAGCCGATCGATCAGCAAAGAAGAAATCGATAGCTCGAGTCAATGTGACCCGAGGGTCAAGATGTTCGATTCGGGAAGAGCCGAACTCAAGAAGCCTCGAGTGTCAAGATGCCCGATCGATAAGGTCCGCCAAGAGAAGTCTCGCTAAATCAAGAAACTCAAGGCTCAGATAACTCAAGGTTCAATTTAACCTCAAGGCTCGATAACTCAAGGCTCGATAACTCAAGGCTCGAGATAACTCAAGGCTCGATAAACTAAAGGCTCGGGATGCTCGGAGATAACTCAAGGCTCAGATAGAATCAAGATCCTAAGACTCAGAAGATCCTGAAGAATATAGCCGTTAGATTCAGCTGACGTGGACCAATGAGAGGAAGACGACAAGCCTGAAAAAGCTGCAAAAAGCTACAGAATAGTATGGATTTGAATGTGACTCCATCCAACGGTAACATTCAAATCCACACTATAAATACAAGTTCTTCCTTCATTATTAAGTGTGGAAATGTGTGGAAGTGTGTTAAATGAGTGAAAACACCATTGAAGCTACAGAGCCAAATCATGTAGCATTTCCACCATAGAACACAGAGCAATAAATACACGCATATATTCAAGAGTGTTCTACCCTAGATCTAAGCACAAATGTAATATCCTAAGCTTAGAGAGATTTTCCCATCCTTAGCATTGAGGCTAAACAAATGTAAGGGAAAATCTCAACCTAGTTGGAAACCAAACAAATCTTTACCCAAACTCAAAAGTTAGGTTAAGTTTGTTCTGCAAGATTTCAGACTAGGGATTCTAGTTCTGATTTCTGGGATCGGTTGAGTGTGAACTCGGTAAACATTTGTTGGGTGTTGGACTAACACGTTAAACTAAGTCCAGTTGGTTAGGTTGGTTCCCCTTGTGATAGGGAAGAGTGGATGTAGGAGTTGGACTCCGAACCACTATAAAATCGTGTGTTCTTTACTACTTTATGTTCTTACTTGCCATATGCATTTGATTATAAGCAAAACACACATCGTTCTTAAACGCAAAAATTTGGAATCACTCTGCCCTCACCCCTGTTTTATATGCATTACATGTTTCTTCCGCGTACGCATGGATTTTTCCTCAAATTCGGGACCTTCAGGCTGATTGTCCAGGCCCACGAAGACCCTATAACCTAATTTCTAGTCTATAAATACTTCATGTCAAGATCACTATAAAAGGTTGAAAATTTTAGAATCTTAGGCATAAATTATAGTGAATTATACCTGGCTTGGTCGCCCCCAGACGTAGTCTTATTCACGGACGAACTGGGTAATCAAATTTGGTGTCTTTTACTTATGTTGATCGTCTAATTTCCGTTGTTTATTGTTTGTTGGCCAGAAAACATAAATCGGGCACAACAATTGGCGCCATCTGTGGTGTCAAAGCGGACGCCCGCGATGGTGTCGAAGTCTCCCTGAGTTCACAGCGCACCTGCCCAGCGGCCCTAGTGGTCACTCCTGACTGGTGGAATCTAGTTCAGACTCCGAAGGATGCAAAGGCCGTAATGCCCGTTCTCAATAAGAAACGCCTCGCCTTCGACGGTGAGGAGGAACAACCTTCGGTAAAAAAGACCACCCACGACACCGGAACCTCTAAGGGTAAGGCTGCCCTTATCAAAAAGGTACGGTCAACGGGCCAACTGGCCTACGACCCGGCAAAACATGTTATCATCCAGAATCACCGACTCCTGGAGAAACCGGTAGGATCAGACAGTGTGTTCAATCGTCTTGGGGACCTGGGGGCGCAAAAGGCTCCGATGGTCATCAAGGATGAGGCTCAGTCTCAGCCTCGACATGCTAACCAGGTGGAGCACGACCTCGCATTGGCTCTGAACATACATCATGACGAATTGTCGAGGGGTTCGGTTGTCCACCACGGCGAGCCACGGGTGGCCTTCCCTGTAGGGGATCATCGCGACGTTCAGGTTGCGGCGCTGGCTCGGATGGTCCAGCGACTTCTCAAATGAGTGGAGAATCAAAATGGGCAAGCGGGGATAGACAATAACCTTGTCATCCCAGATTCTCCACTCGGGGCTATGGTGACTCTGGCGCCTACCCAGAGAAAGTTTAGCATAGCGACTTTAGATCGCTACAGTGGAAACTCAGACCCAAAGGTCTATGTGGCGAAGTACAATTCTTACATGGCCTCTATGGGCGCATCTGATGCTACTAAGTGTCGGTTGTTCTCACTGACCTTGAGCGACTAGGCTCACAAGTGGTTCACTTGTGAACAGCTCGCTAGGCTGTTCCTGACCCACTTCACAGCACTGGCACCCCGACCTGCGACCAGGCAGCGCCTCATGAACACTCAGCAAGGGGAAACAGAGTCGGATTGGTCCTATGTTGAAAGGATCGACAAACTCATCCTTGAAGGAGACCCCATAGGGGATGAGGCAAAATTGCTGGGGGCCATCTTCGGCCTCAGGAAAGGGACCAAATTATGGTGGCGCATGACCACCGAATACCCAACTAGCTATGCCGACTTCTGAAAGCAATCGTCCCAGACAGGCGGAATAGGCCCAGAGGAATACCAACCCAGGGGCTGGGCAAGGGGAGCGACCCTTCCAACCTATGCCTGAGAATACGGGAGGTTGTGTCATACATACCCTTTCTCCACTTGGGGCAGCAGGGGGACTTTCTTCAATGTCCTTGTCCAAACGGCGAATGAAGGCTGAGATCAGGGAGATGGAGAATGCCAGGAAAATGGTACTTCCCATTTTCACGGTGGCAGAGGAAACTGACAAAATAGAGTTTGGCAAAAAAGATAATGCTGGGATAATCTACCCGAATGTCGACCCCCTGGTGATCAAGGCTAACATCATGGGGACCACTGTATGCCGTTTGCTGGTGGATGTAGGGGCATTCTGTAACATCCTCTTCAAGAAGACCTTAGACCAGCTCGGGGATTATGATGATTACATCACCCCCTGCGACCACATCGTAAAAGGTTTCGGGGATGTGACTGTGAAGTCAACTGGCATGATCCGTCTGGCTGTCAAACTAGTGTCTACCCTAGACTTTTATATTTCCTTGTTATCGACCTCCCGAGTTCCTATAACGGTTTTCTTGGGAGGCCGTTTGAACATGAGTTCGAGGCTGCGTCCTCAACATTTTATTTTTGTGTAAAATTTCTCACCAAGAGTGGGTTGGTCGGCACCGTCAAGGGTGACCAAGTTGATGCAAGAGGTTGTTTAGTTTATTCTTCATCTCGTTTCAATTCAACATTAGTATCTAGCAAACAAATACTTGTAATAAATAGTGAAACATAATGTGAAGAACTGAATAATGACAGAGCGAGCAAGAAGAGAAGCCGTAACGACCTCGACCCAAGAATGGGGCCAGAACCTAAGGAGTTCCTACTCGATGCCAATATTAATGATCCCCACCAAGATGGCTCAAGGGCCATCCTGGGGAAGAGCTCGAACCCAGCTAGGCATGATCTAGAAGTCATCATAGGCTCCAAGATACCAGAGACCTGAAGGGGGAAGTCATCGACTTTCTCAAAAAGAATTTGGATGTCTTCGCATGGTCACACAAAGATATGATAGGCATCGATCCAGAAGTCGGATGCCATCAGTTACATATTGACCCAACTCGGAGGCCGATAGCCCAAAAAAGGCGCAAATTCAATCCAGAAAAATATGCAGCACTCGCTGAAGAAGTAAAGAAGTTACTGGATAACGACCTGATTATGTAGGGTGGCCAGCCACAACGGGTGGCTAATGTAGTGTTGGTGAAAAAATCAAACGGAACCTGGCGGCTCTGCATTGACTTTACCGACCTCAGCGAGGCTTGTCTAAAGGATTTCTTCCCCATGCCTCACATTGACCACCTAATAGACAACACGGCTGGTCATGAGATGATGTCATTTATGGATGCCTTCGCAGGCTATCATCAGATAGCCATGCACGAACCAGATCGGCAACACACCTCATTCCTGACAGAAAAGAACCTCTACTGCTGGAAGAGAATGCCATTTGACCTGAAGAATGCGGGGGCTACATACCAAAGATTGGTCAACCACATGTTTGCCGAACAGATTGGCAAATCGGTGGAAGTTTATGTGGACGACATAGTTGTTAAGAGCCTGAAGAAGAAAGATCACCTCACCCACCTTGTACAAACTTTCGATATCTTAAGGAAGTTCAATATGAGACTCAATCCCAAAAAGTGCAATTTTGGAGTTGAGTCGGGGAAGTTCTTGGGGCATTTGATCAGCAAGTGAGGAATCGAAGCAAATCCAGCGAAGGTCAAGGCCATTCTAGTGGGAGCACCTCGAAGTGTGAGAGAGGTACAAAAGCTAACAGGTTATCTGGCCGCCTTGAATAGGTTCATCTCCCGAATGGGGGATAAATGCAAGCCAATGTTCGACACAATTCGAAAGAAATCAAAGTTTGAATGGACACCCGAAAGCCAGGAAGCTCTCGATAAAATCAAAGCTTATCTGGCAAACGTGAGCATTCTATCCAAACTTGTCCTGGGAGAGAAACTTTTTCTATATCTTCCTGCTTCAGAAACCGCTCTAAGTGTAGTGCTCGTCCGGGCGGAAGGTCAGAGTCACTTCCCCATTTACTTCATCAGTCAAACTCTGAACGAGATAGACCAGCGTTATCCATTACTAGAAAAGCTGGCATACACACTAGTCATAAGTATAAGAAAGTTGAGACCATACTTTTTCGACCATCAAGTAGAAGTCCTTACTTCCCTGCCTCTAAGGAACATGCTTTACCGACCTGATACAATAGGTCGATGCCTCAAGTGGGCTATTGAGGTCGGACAATACGAGGTAACATATGCACCTCAGCCTGCAATTAAAGCTCAGGCGCTAGCCTATTTCATCGTCGAACTTACCTTCTCTTCAGAGGCCGGTAGTTCAGCCAGAACACCTTGGCAATTGTTCGTAGATGGATCAGCAACTTCCCACAAGTCAGGTGCCGAGGTAGTCCTGATAAGTCCGGAGGGCATTTTGTTTCAGAATGCCATCACTTTTGATTTTCCCGCGATAAAAAATGAGGCAGAATATGAGGCACTTATCAGCGGCCTGGAGATGTCAACAGCAATGGGCATCAAGAGGCTGTAGGTACACACGGACTCTCAGCTCGTGGCATGTCAACTCTCTGGGGAATATGAGGCCTGAGACAAAAGAATGACGGCCTACCAAGAGGTGGTCAAGATACTATGTCAGAAATTTGAACAAATCCACGTTAAATTAGTTTCGAGGGATCTGAATTCGTGAGCTATTGGAATATTTTAGTTTTGATGAATTATGCCAAAACATTATCAACTTGTGGTATTGAAGTTAATCTACAGATAACAAGTTGAAGGGGAACGAGAGAACAAGTTAAGGGGGAACTCACGGAATCAGAAAAAGATGATAGAGATCAGACGAGGCTGCAGACGAGGCTGATCGAGATCAGATGAGTAAGATGAGTTCCGGAGTTAACTGATGAGCTGAGCAAAATCAGAAGAAAAGAAAAGCTAAGCCAGCTGATCAGAAGAATCAGAAGTGACCTGATCAGATGACCATAAAAGATAAGCTGATCAGATGATCAAAAAGACCAGATCAGAAGAGGAGGTTGCTGATCAGAAGAGGAGCAGATGAGACTGATTGAGATCAGACGTGATCGAGATCAGATAAGATAACCTATTGCAACTAACCTGATATATTAACCTGATGTACTTATCTGATGCAGATAAACTGATATGCTGATCTGATGCTATACTTATTTGATCAAGTGAGCTGATCAGATCAGGCGAGAAGAAATCAGAAGAGAAGTCATCAGAAGATAAGTCATCTGAAGTCATGTTCACTAAGAATCAGAACGCTACTGATGGTCAGATAACCTGAGTGCTAGTGACCTGAGGGACAGGATGTCTGAAGTCAGAAGAGCTGAACTCAGTTAGCCTGAGTGTCAGTATACCTGATCAGACAAGGTCCGCTAAAGAGAAGTCTGCTGAATCAAGAATCCTGAGTAAAAGTATCCTGAGACTCAGAAGAATCTCGAAGGCTCAGAGAATCCTTAAAGACTCAAAGAACCTTGAAGACTCTGAGAACTCTGAAGACTCAGAAGATCCTGAAGAATATAGCCGTTAGATTCAGCTGACGTGGACCAATGAGAGGAAGACAACCAGCCTAAAAAAGCTGAAGAACTTACAAAATAGTATGGATTTGAATGTGATTCTCTCCAACGGTAACATTCAAATCCACACTATAAATACAAGATCTTCCATCAAATTAAGGGTGGAGAATGTGGAAAAAGATGCTACAGAGCCAAGAGCCATATTACTCAAGCATTCGCACCATAGAACACAAGTCTATAGATATACAAATATATTCAAAGAGTGTTCTACCCTAGATCTAAGCACAAATGTAATATCCTAAGCTTAGAGATATTTTTCCATCCTTAGCATTGAGGCTAAACAAATGTAAGGGAAAATCTCACCATAGTTGGAGACAACACCAAATCCAAACCCCATTCTCGTAAGAGATAACTAGTGGTGAAGTGAGGTAGTTGTTAGGCAATCCCGAGAGGGTGATAAGTCCCGATTGGAGTGTGAACTCGGTAAACATCTGTAGGCAATCCCGTGGAGGGTGATAAGTCCCGAGGCGAGCCCGAGAGGGTGATAAGTCCAGTTGGAGTGAGAGCTCGGTAAATATCTATAGACAATCCCGTGGAGGGTGATAAGTCCCGTTTGAAGGAATTTCTCTAGGAACAGGGAGAGTGGATGTAGGAGCTTGAGTCTCTGAACCGCTATAATTGCTGTGTTGTTTGCTTTCTGTACTGCATTATATCTGCTGCATGTTTTTCACTGAAAGCATATTTTACTGATATTCAGTTGGAATCAATCCACTGAACTCGCATCAAATTGATCATAGCCTTAACCACTATTTTATTAAAATATGAAGATTTTCAGCAAGCTAAAATGAGTATAAACTTAGGGCCAACCATTTTGCACTCTTGAGTAGCTAGAACAGATAGTCACCAAACTGAACTAACTCTACTGAGTGTTCAGTAAGATAATTATCTAATCCAAGCTTCTCAGGATCTCTGATAAAACTCAGGATCAGTTGGGCTAATCTGAAGCTTCTGAAAGCTGCTCAAGATCATTGTCTCAGTAGACTTTGACTCAGGGCGATTTGTGCTTCTCAGGGCAAAACTATCAGGACATCCTGACCCATCTGATCTCAGTGAAGAAAAAGTTTTAAAAATCACTGAACACGTGTATTCCCTCCCCCCATACATGTGTGAGACTCGTTTGCACTAGGACCAATAAGTGGTATCAGAGCAGTGGTTCTACGGACCACTAGCTTTGAATAACATCGGTTCTTGAGGAAGAACTTTTGTGGTCACTTGAACAGATCTTGAAAACCTTTTTTAAAACTACATCTGTTTTCAAAAAATCATTCAGCATGGATAATACATCCAGAATGTATCATGATTTACCCAAGTTTGGTATTGATGAGTATGCAGAATGGGTCATAATCATGAGCAACCATCTGGGAGCAATAAGCAGCAGAATGATGGAAGTTCTTGAACAAGGACCTATCATCATTTACCACAACAATCCTGCTGAAGGAGGTGACCCAGATCATCCAGTTGGCGCTCGAGTCAGAAAGAGTCCAGCCTTGATGGATGCTGAAGAAAGAAAGTTGTCAACTCTAGATACGGTTGCTCGATATATAATCATGAAGACGATGGATAAAATCACTAGAGAGAAGATAAAGTATCTCAAATCTGCCAAACAGATGTGGGACACACTTACTGAAATGTGCGAAGGAAACGATCTGATCAAAGACAGCAGACTACAAGCAGAATTGGTAAAGTTTGATAAACTAAAGATGCTACCAAATGAAACCATCAATCAGCTCGATGGAAGACTCACCATGTCCATCAAAAAGCTACGGGAACTTGGACGTGAAATGTCAGATAAAGATATCAACTACAAGATCTTGAGATTTCTGACAAAGAAATGGGACATGAAAGTGACGGCGATAAAGGATTGTCAAGATATTGCCAAGATGAAGCCAAGCAACCTATTTCTGAGCCTTAAAGCTCATGAGTTTGATCTGATCGAACGAGGGCAAGAAGAAGATGATGAGTTGCCTGCTGAAGTTACACCTGCCACATCAAAAGCAGTTGCATTCAAAGCAGCCGACAACAACTCAAAGTCTACTGAACCAATCGGAAACATTGTAAGTCAGACAGAAAAGATTGCTTTGCTGACCAGAAAACTTGAAAGATCCAAATATCGAAGATTTTACAGAGATTATCAGAACAGCAGAGGAAGAGATAGGAGGTCTACTGACAGGTCACAAGAAAGGAAATGTTCTGATGACAGAAGAAATAATTACAGAAATGACCGTAGAGAAGATAAGAAGAAAGATGATCGTTCTGATGATAGAGACAACAGATCAGAAAGGAGGAATTCTGATCACAGGCAAGCAGGAAAGTCACCAGACAGATTCTACACACGAAATGACTCACCTGGCAGAAGAAGTTCCGTGGAGCGTGGATCGTGGTCCGTCGAAACAAAGCCATTAAATAATACAGACCGCCCCTAACTCGACTCCAAAAGAAAGAGAAGACAAGCGGAACGTAAGAGAGCAAATACAGTAGAGAGAGAAAAAGCCATGGTTGCTGATACATCTGGGATTGATGATTCTTATCTGCCTCCTGAGGATTCTGGTTACTCATCTGTCGAAGATTTTTGTCTGATGAGCAATGCCGATGATTTCAATGACCTTGATGATCTGATGATGACATCTGCTTTATGGCTAAGGAAGAACACCAATCTGGGGTATCTTCTAAACCTTCTGTGTTTTCCTGTTTCCACACCTGTTGTGCTAAGCACACCTGCTGGAGAGATTGACCTGCAGCTCTACAATGAGCAATTGCTTGATGATCTCTCTAATGCAGTAGACACTTATACGATAGTGGAAGCTGAGAATGATAAGCTGAGGTCTGAGAAAATTCAGCTTGCTAAAGAGAATGCGGCAAGTAAAGGTCTTTGAATCGAATCGATGAAATCGTTTCGGAAGATGACTACTGAACTGGAGGTTCTGAAAGTCCATTCTTCTGATCAGGATAAACTGATTAAGGAACAGCTAGCTACTAACAAACAGCAAGCTGATGACCTCAAGATTCTTCAAGCTAAGTTCGATGAACTCTTCCGACTGCATGAGAGTCTGAAAACTACTGAGGATAGTCTACATAAGAAAATAGAGGTTTTTACAAAATCGTCTAAAACTGTTCAAGATCTGAACAACTATTTTCTTACAACGACTAATAAGAAGGGAATTGGGTATGTAAACCCTTCTACATCCTCAAAAAGCCCCGTCTGGTTCACTTCAAAAAGGTGTAATCAAACGAGTTTCTGAAAAGGATACAGTTAAAGCAAAATTTGTATCTATTAAGGGACAAGGATGAGCTGACCAGGTAAGGCGAGTGTCTGATCAGAAAGTGAATAGAAATGGTCCCCAACTGATCAAGCATCAGCCAAGGAATCATCAGAAGAACCCAGTTCTTCTGAAGAGACCACAACCTGATCAGCAGATTAGAAATCAGAAAAGACAACCTCACAAAGGGAAATCTGATTTGAAAACTAATCAGATCCAGCTGCCTAACAAGCAAGCAAAGGGTAAACTGCTGAGACCAGATATGCCTAAAAGATATGAATCTTTTAATGGTAGCAGTCGTACCTACCCTTATAATCAGAAACCTGGGGCTGCTGCACCTGAGCCCCACTGGATTAAAAGAAGACAAGTATCAATGAAAAATCCCAAGTCTTCTGAGTCATCCAAGGCTCACACTGATAATCATACGAATCAAATTGCATATGAAGAAACGTATGATTATGTTGATGTTTATGGGAGACATATCAAGCCTTCTGTTTTCAACAAAGGCGCAAGATATGTTTAGATCCCGAAAGGTACATCTAACCACCCAGGACCCGATTCTACTGGGGTACCTAAAGCCTAATCTGATTGCAGGTTCGCGTGGGTTTGGCCAACAAAGGAGGTATACAAGCAACTATCCGGTACATCGATAGTGGATGCTCAAGGCATATGACTGGAAGCAAACATCTCTTTAGCTCTTACACAGAACAAGAAGGCCCACGTGTACTCTTTAGTGATGATAACTTTGGTTTTACCAGATGATTCGGAACCTTAGAGAATGATGATGTACGGTTACAGGAGTCTCGTATGTCGATGGTTTAAAGCATAATCTGCTCTCAGTATCACAGTTCTGCGACAACAGATTCAGTTTTGAGTTCTCGACTGACAAATGCACTATTAGGAATCTAGCTACTTAACAAATCTTGTTAACTGGTTCGAGGAAATGAACGATTTATACTGCAGATTGGAACAGTTGTCCAAGAAATGCATGCCTGATTGTTAAGAGTTCCAAAAGCAGCAGTTGGCTCTGGCATAAGAGAATGAGTCATCTGAACTTTAAAACTCTTAACAAGATAGCAAGGATGTCTTTGGTTGAGGGTTTTCCGAATGAGGTATTCTCTAAAGATCAAACATGTGTCGCATGTCAGAAGGGAAAACAGGTAAAAGCCTCATTCAAGGGAATCCCAGGACCAGCATCCAGCAGAGTATTACAACTGCTCCATATGGATTTATTTGGACCAGTTACACCAGTTAGTCTCAATGGACGCAAGTACACCCTGGTGATTGTGGATGATTATTCCAAATTTACTTGGGTGGTATTCTTACATAAGAAGAATGAGACAACAACAAAGATACCCGAGCTGCTCAGAAAACTACAAAATGAGAAGGGTGTCAGTATTGTAAAAATCAGATCCAATAAAGGTACAGAATTTCTGAATTTCTTTATTACTGATTTTGCACTAAGTTTGGAATACAGCATGAAACATCAGCTGCAAGAACACCTCAACAGAATGGAGTAGCAGAACGGAGAAACAGGACACTCAAAGAAGTTGCTCGAACTATGTTAGCTGAACATGCAACTCCAAGCCATTTCTGGGCAGAAGCCATCAACACTGCATGCCATACTCAGAACAGATGCTCTCTGACAAAGGCTCACTTCAAAACACCCTATGAACTGTGGAAGGGCAGAAAACCTCGTGTTTCTTACTTCCATGTTTTTGGGTGCAAGTGTTTCATACACAACAATGGGAAGAGCCAGTTGAAAACTTTTGAGGCCAAGTCATATGAGGGTATATTCTTAGGATATTCCTCATCCAGCAAGGCTCAGGGTTTTCAACAAGCGAACCCTAGTTGTGGAAGAAACACCACATGTGATCTTTGATGAGACATCTTCTAAACAAGAGAAAGCTACCTCAGAACAAGCAGTGCCAGATCAACCGGTACCTGATGCACAGAAAATGGATCAGCTAAGTATCATGGAAAAGGGATCAGATCACGTAATAGTGTATATCCCAGAACTTGACTTTACTGATTCACCAGGTTAATCAGACCCTAAGGTACGAACAACTGTCAATGAAGAAGCTGGTACAGCTGAGACAGTATCAACTGAACCATCTGGTTCAGGGGGAACACCTGAAGTTCCTACGGACAGACATGATGATTCCAACATCAGCTGAGACTTGTCCATGTCAAGTGGATCATAATTCTGCACCACTCCCAATCACTAGTAATGAACTACTATCAGAAGAGGATGATGTTCTCCAAACTAATGCAAATCAGAAAAGAAGGACCTGGGTAACCAGTCATCCAACTGATCTAATCATCGGAGACCCATCTGATAGAGTTCGAACTAGACATCAGATTGGTGAAAGTGCCATGTATTGTTGTTATCTGTCTTTGAAGGAACCAACCAAAATAGAAGAAGCTCTACAGGATGCAAACTGGATTCTAGCCATGCAAGAAGAGTTAGAGCAGTTTGAAAGGAATCAGGTTTGGAAACTGGTGGACAGACCAACCCATCAAGATGTGATTGGCACAAAGTGGATATTCAAGAACAAGAGAGATGAGAATAATGTCATAACCAGAAATAAGGCAAGACTAGTTGCTAAGGGGTATTCACAATCAGAAGGAATTGATTATGATGAGACCTTTGCACCAGTAGCTCGCCTGGAAGCCATTCGGTTGTTCCTGGCATATGCTGCCCACAGAGGGTTTATTGTGTATCAGATGGATGTAAAGAGTGCATTCTTAAACGGGGTACTAGCTGAGGAAGTTTATGTTGAACAACCTCCTAGCTTTGAAAAAGGCGACCAGGTGTATCGTTTAAGAAAAGCTCTTTATGGCCTGAAACAAGCTCCTAGAGCCTGGTATGATACATTATCTCAGTTCTTGATAGATAGTGGATTCACTAAAGGAATAGTGGACAGGACCTTATTCAGAATAGAAGATGGAGAAGATATTCTGATGGTTTAGATTTATGTGGATGATATCATTTTCGGATCTCCCAACAAGAGTTTATGTGATAAATTCAGCAAGCTGATGCAAGGGAAGTTCGAAATGTCCATGATGGGTCAGATGAATAACTTTCTGGGTCTTCAAGTTAGGCAAAGTACAGAAGGGATATTCATCTGCCAGGCGAAGTACACTAGGAATTTGTTGGCTAAGTTTGGAGTTCAAAACTGTAAGGAAGCCAGAATTCCTATGATGACTGGATTCAAGATGGATCCAGATGAGAATGGTCAGAAAACTAATCAGAAAGAATATAGGGCTCTCATTGGATCTCTACTATACCTGATTGCCAACAGACCAGACATAACCTTTGTAGTAGGTGTATGTGCCAGATTTCAGGCAAATCCAATGCAAAGCCACCTAGAAGCAGCTAAGCGGATTCTTAAGTATCTGAAGGGGACAGTAAACCTTGGTTTATTCTACCTATCAGATGATAATCTAGAGCTTAGTGGGTATTCTGATTCTGATTATGAAGGTTGCAGAATAGACAGAAAATCAACCTCAGGAACATGTCAATTTTTAGGTAGTAAACTGATCTCTTGGTTTTCAAAGAAGCAGACATCAGTTGCATCATCTACTACTGAAGCAGAATATATGGCTGCAGGAAGCTGTTGTTCCCAACTGCTCTGGCTTAGTCAGCAGCTGAGGGATTATAACATTGTAGCTACGAATGTACCTATATTAGTAATAGTGCTATTGCAATTACTCAGAATCCTGTTCTACATACAAGATGCAAGCATATGGATGTCAGACATCATTTTATAAGAGATCATGTTGAAAAGAAGAACATCAGAATGGAAAAGATCCATACTAATAAGCAGAAAGTTGATATTCTAACCAAGCCACTAGCTGAGGTCAGATTCAAAGAATTATGCAATGAGCTAGGGCTTCTGGACCTTGGAGAAAGTGCACCAGAAGTGTTTGGTGGACTGGTCTCCAAGACCAGATGGTTGAGAGACTAACCAGGTTAAGAAGAATCAGTTGAGCAAGGCACCTTAACTGATTAGGAGATCAGTCAAGGAACTGATCATAGAAAGCTTTATTAGATCAGTCAAGGAACTGATCAGATTGAAAGTTCACACTTTGTAAGTCGATTAAGCAATTGTTCAACAAGCAAGTTGCATAAGTTTAAAGCTACAAATCACATAAGGAAACAGAGACAACACAACAATGGAATAATAGAAATTTTTCATTGATAAAGACACGGAGGTCAAAATTACAATGGAATTCATTACAATTGACCCGGAGGTCGTAAGATAAACCCTAAACCCTAAACCCTAACCCTAGGAGGGGTGAGAGAGGCTTTAAAGATTTTAAGCCAGAAGCCCCTAAAACCCCAATCCTAAAAGGGGTGAGAAAGACTTTGAAATAATCCTAAGCCACCCTCAGAGCTTCGGAGTCAGGAGCGAGAGCGGCATTGAAGAATTTCTAAGCCAGAAGTCCCTAGTCCTAAAATCAATGGGACTTCCAGCATTAAATGGACACGAGTGTCATACAGACACAAGTGTCACATGTAAATATTGAGTTTTAGTATGACCTTGATCGGGTATTGTCTGATCAAGATCGGATACTAAACTCATGTTACATATCAGACTGAGTCTGTTGATGCCAATTTCGTCATCTCGATAGACGCACAAGGTGCATACGGTCAGGAGAAGTGTCTTCTCATTTGCGATGGCAGATCCACCACCTCAGTGGTAGAGAAGCCTAGCAATAATCGTATGATTAATCTTCGATGACGACGAAAGCAGGAATGAGGGAAACACATGGAAAGACTGGGAAACTGAAATCTTATGTGTAGGGTTGTAAGAGGTTGCCGGAAGTCTCACCGGAATTAAGGGTTAACCGGAGTACATGGTTTTTAAAGCATAAGAATGATATCTATGGTGAAAAGGGTGTGTTGTGTGTCTAAATCTCCTGTTCTATTTATAGAGGAAAATCAGGGGTAGAGATGCAAATTTAATTTCTCAAGACCCTTAAGAGAAATTGGCACCGCAAGGACAGCACGTAGGAGACACGCGACTGATGGTTGGATGAGTTGACGGCGTGAGTTATCACAAAGTATCCATACCATCATTACGGGACTGTCACATCACGCCGACTTAGGGAATCGAGATGACTTTTCAACTCCCCAAGGATTAAGTTTTTGGCGGGAGCACACATCCCTATACTTGACTTGATCAAAGTGGACCAGATTGGATCAGGAGAAATCTGATCAGATAAGAGACCAATCAGATAAGGAGGATCAGTTGAGTATGGTACCTCAACTGATCAGAAAAAATCAGTCAAGGAGTTGTTCAGAGATAACAGTTGAAAAGGCAACGTCACCTGATCAGATTGGTTCATCCGAAATCTGATCAGATAAGTGGGACATTGTTGGGAAATACTAAGGATTAGGCAATCATCAGTAAGGTCAACAATAATCAGGCCAACCAGATCAGATCAACAGTGGTAACTGACTGATTACAATATCAATCAGTCAGATACGTTTTCTGGTTTATCTTTATGTCTATTATATATTAGTTATTATTGTTCACATTACTTTATGATGTCATGCCTGCAAACATTAAATGCGGACGCGGGGTTTGTGTATTAAATGCATTTATTTCGAACTTTTAAGTCCAAAAGTCTGTCGGTTTAAAACCTTGACCGCACGATTGAATTATTTTTCAACCGCCTCAATCTTGATCGTCCATTTAAATCAAGGACACTCAAGTATCTTCAAAAATAATCGTGCAAAATGTTTTCCCTCCAATCCTTTTAAAACCCTAATATCCTTTTCTCTGAAAACCTTTCGCATTTCATACTTCTTAAACCGCAAATCAGTTCCAGAAAAATCTCTAACACTCAAAATATTCAAGCGATTAATCTAACTTCTAAAACCCTCATATCGCTTTTCTGGTAACTTACTCATCTTGTTATTTTTTATTTGTGAATAAGCATATCATGATCGGATTATAGAAATTGTGTGTATTATTCTTAATCATGATCATATGGAACTTGAATTAGTTATTGTTATTTTCTATATACATCATAAACTATATGCATATTGGGATATATATTCATGTGTATGATTATTGATAATTACTTCCTTATGTATAACTCGTGTGATTGATTATATTGTTTTCGCATAGCACTCATTTTGTATGATTGCTTATGATTTCGTAAAATGGAATCGCCTATAGTCTTTATCGTAAAGTTGTGACTATGCTTCCATGCTCAAAAATGTCATCGATGAAAAGTATGTTATTTTCACTGTCACAAATGATCCAGAATCAAGGGAGATACTGGAATGTTTTAGAGCCTATGGACTTGATCAATTCTGCTATCGCCATTTGGAAAGTGTCCATATATTTGAATCACTGGAATTTCTGAGAAAACTAAAGGAGACGGACAATAAGGAGTTATTCTCATTAAATGCGTGGGACCGTAATCGATGTCTCCAATGAAGATCTTAGAAGGATTTTTGGTCTTCAAATGGGCAGGAATTACCCTGATGAGTTCACAGCTGGGATGTCAGATAAAGAGTATCTGCAGAAAGTGTTATTGAGGCCTTGGAACATCTCTCAGCCCACTAATGTCAAGGTTCCCTACCTCCAAAGGAAGTATAGGGTCGCCGAGATTGTCTCGAAAGTCATTCTTGGGATCTCATTCAGCCCAGATGCTCTAACCCAGCAAAAGCAACATGTAATGGCCACAATCATTGAGAAGGCCCCAGACATGAACTGGATGGGGTTATTCAAGCATCGGTTGCTGTAGGAAACTGCTAAGTTTGCCACATATGAAGATAATCAAGTGATGCTGACCAAGAATATCAGCAACATTCACAAAGTCTCTATAATTCTTGTTGATAAGCTTCCCAAAGAACTATTCTTGGGCACACATCAAGCGAGGAAGCAATATGTGGAAAAATTCAAAGCTTTGCTATACAAGGATGAGGCACTATCTCGACTACCGGATGATGATCTAACACCATATGTGCCGAAGACTAAACACCCAGAAGGCAAAGCCCCACCAAAGGTAAGAACGAGAAAGAGGAAACAGGTTGTGAGTAAGCCTTCTGATGCAGGTGAGAAGCATCAGAAGAAACTCACTACTATGCTTCCTAAGAAGGCTGGTATGCCTTCTGGAGGTCTTCACGATGAAGGAAGTGATGTTGAAATACTAGAATCAGGCGAAGATCAACCAGCAGATCGAGAAATAGTGCTGGTGGAAGACCCAGTTCAGGTGAAAGCTAGAGGATTTGATGAGCAACCTGAGGAGAATCACCGAAGTCCGAACCATCCGACTCAAATTTTATATAAGTTCTCTATTCAGAGGCCATGAAACCACCCATCGGCCCCTCTTCACCCATCTCCTCTTCCAAATCACCTTCACCTGAACCATCAACCAGAAAATCACCTTCACCTGAACCATCAACCAGAAAATCACCTTCACCTGAACCCTCAACCAGAAAATCATTTACCCCTTCTCCTTCCCATACCCCCTCACCCAAAACACCTATACCAGAACCACAGCCCACTCAACCTTCAACCAGTAAACCACAAACTCCTCCACCTCCTCCCGAATCTTCTCAGACAAACCAACCTGTTCAAGAAATCGTTCAGGAACCTGTTCAAACACTTGTTAGGAACTCGCTCAAGAGGAGCAAGTTGTTGCTGAGAGCGAAGACATGTTTGTCTCTCGCTTTCACAACCCTTTCAACAAGAGGACTCTCCTCGAATCACCGTGAGAACACTCCACAGATCTTTCTACGGAGATGTGAATGTCTATCCGACTAAAGACTTTCCTCGATCTCATCAATCATCCCGGGATCGAGATAGCGATGGAGGAGATCGTCTTTCGGAGGAACATCGGACTCAAGGACATTGAAGATTTCGATGTTAATGGACGCTTTGAGTCCGACATTTTGTTGACCTGGAGAAGAAGGCAAAGCAGAATGCCAGTGTATCCAGTGCAGCCGAACTTGCTACAGACGCTGATATCAAATGGTTAGTGCACCAGAAGCTGGGTATTTCTGAAGAAGAAGAAGCAGAAGAGGATGTTGCTTATATTTATACAGAATATGATCAACCCCGCCGATGAACTGTATGGGTTTCGGCAGATGAGACCCGACTTGGCGAGGCATCAACATCCGGGTCGATGCTGTGTGCTAAGGCCGATATCTTACCTTTAGATCTTATGCTTACGAAAATACAAGATGGGGTAAAAGCTTCAGTCGACGCACAATTTACAACTCTTGCGGCAAATTTGATGCAGGAATTTGAAGAAGCATAGAGGAACCTAGCTAACAGCGAGAGGAAGCTCACTGTTGACCAAATCGCACACCTGGCTGACAGAGAGAGGAAGTTAACAATTGAGAAGATCACGCACATGCATGATTTTATTCTCAACTCTGTAATGAAACGGGTTGATCCTCTAGCTGAAAAGCTGAAGATCCAGACTAATATGCTTAGAGAGACGTAGGTTCTCTTGGAAAGTGTCTGGGGATCTTTGGAAAGGACTGATACATGCTTGGATAATAGCAGAAAATGATTTGAACAAGTTGTTGATCGGACCAGGAAGGTTATTGAATCTGGATTAAACAGGCTCTTGGGTCCTGCACCTACCTCTACAAATATTCAGATCAGTCCCCTTGTTGTGGAAGAAGTTAAGGAGGAGATGACACGCCAATTTCAGGCCTTAAATCTCAGGTTGTCACACCTTTTTGATGCAACCAAAAAGGGGGAAGGACAAGATCAAGAAAAACAAATGCAGATGGTAACCTTTGATGTAAATATACCAAAAGCCACCTCATCTGATATACCTGAGGCCATTCCTTCTGAAATCGCTCCTTTTGAGGTTGCTCCTTCTGATGAACTAAAACAAACTATGGAGCAACACAGCAACGAGATCGAGGCTCGGGGAAAAGAAATCACCGAGCAAAAAACAGCCCTGTCTAAAGTTGTTGCTAGGGTGGACAAGATTGAAGACTTCTCGTCAACTGCACAGAAAAGATTTGATTAGGAGGATCAGGCGAAAAGTCTTGAGTTGGCAAAGAAACTGCAGGAAGAAGAAGACACTGCTGAGGAAAGAAATCTGCAGAAAGGCAAGCAAGTAAAGAAGCAGATCAAGAAACCAATCGTGACCCAGACTCAATCGCAGATGTCAGTTGCTGATAAAGAAGATACCAGAACATACCGATCAAGGTGAATTTGATGCTGAGTTTCTAAATTGGATGGAGATCAAATACCCCAGATTTTACAAGGTGGTGATGCATGAAGGGAAAATCATGTCACTAATCCCTTCTGCACCCAAATTTCAGACAATGATTCCACCACTCAGAGCTGATAGATCTCTTGACCCAATTGGATTCAAAAAGCTCTTCTATGATTTTGGTAAGAGAGGAGACATAATTGAGAGAGAAAGACTGGAGGCCTTGCTGCAGAGAATGTACAAGATTTTCACTATTCCAGCAGATCTTCAGAAGTTTTCTTATTGAAGAAATCAGAAGATGTCTTTGATCAGGTGATAGGTAAACATTGTACTTGTAATCTTCAACTCTCATATATAAAACAAGTTACCTTTCTGATCCTAAGACAACACCTCATTGTCTTCTGATTTTTGTTGTTTATGTTTTTATATTTTGCATGGTTATCTATTTTTCTGATTATATGTTTTGGTTCCATCAAAAAGGGGGAAATTGTTGGGAAATATATATTTATTTTTTATGGAAGTTCCAAAACAGTTTGTAATAGGACCAGTCAGACCTGTTAGCTGACTGATGATTTAGAATCAGGTTAGGATGACCAGCTGAAATGTATAGACAGCTGATGTATAGAGTAGGTCACATATTGAGGGGGAACTCAATATGTATAGGTCAGGTCAGACGGATCAGAAGACAAGTCAGGTCAGAAAACCAGTTGAGGTCAGAAGACAAGACAAGATCAGATGATCAGTTAGTTAGATGATCAGGTGAAGACATAAAGCTAATAGCTCAAAAGACCAGAAGACCTACATCAGCCGAGTCTGCTAGTTGAAGCTAAGACAACTGGCATCAGAAGACTCTATCAGGTAGACTGATCAGTCTTATCTGATCAGGTCAGCTCACACCAGGTGACAACTGATGTTTCACCAAGTCATACGTTGTTGATCTGAACAGGAAGAATGTCAACTTTAGTTGGTGAACAAACTCTGACATGCTGTACTTGTTAACCAATAAGAACAAGACACGTATGATCTAAGCTGACAATGCAGATTTCAGCGCTGCATAGTCAAACGGCTAGAAAAGTCGACATACACGCTTTCGGCCATGCTGTTCCTAAAGCACGTCACATCAAATCCTGCAACCTACCAAATATAGTCGGAAATTCAAATTGCTCTCCAATAGCTCTTTGATTTCGAGATCTATAAATATGGGATTACTTCAGAGTGAAAATACGAAAATTATCAAGAAGCTCTTACTATAGCAAAATTTCCGCACGAAGAACACAACATTCAAGTTTATTTTTAAGTGTTCATCCCATTAGTTCTTAGCATTGAAATCTCATCCTTTAGCTGTTAGGCTACTTAAACACTAGGATAGATTTCCAGTTGGAACAAACAAACATCTTTACCAAAACCAAAAGTTAGGTTAAGTTTGTTTAGCAGGATTTCAGACTAGGGTTTCTAGTTCTAATTTCTGGGATTGGATTGAGTGAGAACTCGATAAATATCTGTTGGTTGTACTGTGTTGGACTAACATAAGTCTAGTTGGTTAAGTTGGTGCCCCTTGTGATAGGGAAGAGTGGACGTAGGACTGGTTGTCCGAACCACTATAAATCTTGTGTGCATTTATATGCTCTTAACTGCTTTACACTATTGCACACAACTGAGCTTAAATTGCATACATATTCTGAGTTATGATCAGCTTGCACCAAGCAACTGATCTGATCAGTTTGACACTTCAGTCAGCTGATTGAAAACAGACTTATGAATCTGATTTGATAAAATTGGTTTTTCACACGGGTTAAACTAGCTTCCGCACAATCAGTTAAACTGATAGACACCGAACTGATCAGCCTTCAGGCGATCAGTAAGTTGGATATCAGTCCACACTGATTCACTAGCACTCTGATCAGGTAACCTGCCATCACACCTGATCTTGCACGAAAAAGTTTTCAGAAGTCTATTCACCCCTCCCCTCTAGACTTCTGCCCTCACAAAACCCGTTCGGGACCTACAAGTGGTATCAGAGCAGGAGTTCAAAAGATCACTTTTAATGTGATCACCTGAACTGATCTTTTTAAACAAAAAACCATTTCTTTAAAAATGCATATAGTTTAATGTTTTGGCGTCATTATCAAAAAGGGGAAAATTGTTGGGATATTTTAGTTTTGATGAATTATGCCAAAACATTATCAACTTGTGTTATTGAAGCTAATCTACAGATAAAATGTTGAGGGGGAATGAGAGAACAAGTTAAGGGGGAACTCACGGAATCAGAAAAAGATGAACGAGATCAGACGAGGCTGGTCGAGATCAGATGAGTAAGATGAGTTCCGGAGTTAACTGATGAGCTGAGCAAAATCAGAAGAAAAGAAAAGCTAAGCCAGCTGATCAGAAGAATCAGAAGTGGCCTGATCAGATGATCAAAAAGACCAGATCAGAAGAGGAGGTTGCTGATCAGAAGAGGAGCAGATGAGACTGATGGAGATCAGATAAGATAACCTAATGCAACTAACCTGATATGCTAACCTGATGTACTAATCTGATGCAGATAAACTGATATGCTGACCTGATGCTATACTGATCTGATCAGGTGAGAAGAAATCAGAAGAGAATTCATCAGAAGACAAGTCATCAGAAGTCATGTTCACTAAGAATCAGAATGCTACTGATGATCAGATAGTCTGAGTGCTAGTGACCTGAGGGTCAGGATGTCTGAAGTCAGAAGAGCTGAACTCAGTTAGCCTGAGTGTCAGTATACCTGATCAGACAAGGTCCTCTGAAGAGAAGTCTACTGAATCAAGAATCCTGAGTAAAAGTATCCTGAGACTCAGAAGAATCCTGAAGACTCAGAGAATCCTGAAAGACTCAGAGAACCCGGAAGACTCAGAGAACCCTGAAGACTTAGAAGATCCTGAAGAATATAGCCGTTAGATTCAGCTGACGTGGACCAATGAGTGGAAGACAACCAGCCTGAAAATGCTGCAGAACTTACAGAATAGTATGGATTTGAATGTGATTCTCCTCCAACGGTAACATTCAAATCCACACTATAAATACAAGATCTTCCATCAAATTAAGGGTGGAGAATGTGGAAAAAGATGTTACAGAGCCAAGAGCCATATACTCAAGCATTCCCACCATAGAACACAAGTCTGTAGATATACAAATATATTCAAAGAGTGTTCTACCCTAGATCTAAGCACAAATGTAATATCCTAAGCTTGGAGAGAGTTTCCCATCCTTAGCATTGAGGCTAAACAAATATAAGGGAAAATCTCACCATAGTTGGAGACAACACCAAATCCAAACCCCATTCTCGTAAGAGATAACTAGTAGTGAAGTGAGGTAGTTGTTAGGCAATCCCGAGAGGGTGATAAGTCCCGATTGGAGTGTGAACTCGGTAAACATCTGTAGGCAATCCCATGGAGGGTGATAAGTCCAGAGGCGAGCCCGAGAGGGTGATAAGTCCCGTTTGAAGGAATTTTCCTAGGAACGGGAAGAGTGGATGTAGGAGCTTGAGTCTCTGAACCACTATAATTGCTGTGTTGTTTGCTTTCTGTACTGCATTATATATGTTGCATGTTTTTCACTGAAATCATATTTTACTGATATTCAGTTGGAATCAATCCACTGAACTCGCATCAAATTGATCACAGCCTTAACCATTATTTATTAAAAGAGGAAGATTTTCAGCAAGCTAAAACGAGTATAAACTTAGGGCCAACCATTCCGCACTCTTGAGTAGCTAAAACAGATAGTCACCAAACTGAACTAACTCTACTGAGTGTTCAGTAAGATAATTATCTGATCCAAGCTTCTTAGGATCTCAGATAAAACTCAGGATCAGTTGGGCTAATCTGAAGCTTCTGAAAGCTGCTCATGATCATTGTCTTAGTAGACTTTGACTTAGGGCGATTTGTGCTTCTCAGGGTAAAACTATCAGGACATCCTGACCCATCTGATCTCAGTGAAGAAAAAGTTTTAAAAATCACTGAACACGTGTATTCCCCCCCATACATGTGTGAGACTCGTTTGCACCGGGACCAACACGAGCCGATGCTTTAGAACGACTAGCCACTTCAGAGGGGCCAGCAGAGATGAAGGATGTCACCATCACAAAGCTCTCCCCCACCCTCCATCGCCATACAAAGGGTCGCGACCCTAGAAACCCAAAAGTTAGGATAAATTTGTTTTGCAAGATTTCAGACTAGGGTTTCTAGTTCTGATTTCTGGGATCGGTTGAGTGAGAACTCTTGAAACATCTATTTGTTGTACTGTGTTGGACTAACACATTAAACTAAGTCCAGTTGGTCTAGTTGGTGCCCCTAATCGATAGGGAAGAGTGGACATAGGACTGTTGTCCGAACCACTAAAAAATCTTGTGTGTTTTACTGCTTTTTACACTATCGCACACAACCCGAGCTTAAATCGCATACATATTCTAAGTTAGGATGGGTCTTGCATCAAGCAACCGATCCGATCAATTTGACACTTTTGTCATCCGATTGAAAACAGACTGCAGAATCTGATCTTATAAAACGGGTTTTTCACATGGGTTAGAAACTTGCTTCCGCACATCAGTTAAACTGATAGACACCGAACTGATCTACCATCAGTCGATTAGTAAGTTGGATATCAGCCCAAACTGATTCACATGTACTCTGATCAGGAAACTTGCTATCACATCTGATCTTGCACGAAAAAGTTTTCAGAAGTCTATTCACCCCCTTCCCTCTAGACTTCTGCCCTCACTAAACCCGTTTGGGACCTACAAGTGGTATCAGAGCAGTGGTTCTATGGACCACTGGCTTTGAGTAACATCAGTTCTTGAGGAAGAACCATTGTGGTCACTTGAACAAATCTTGAAAAACCTGTTTTTTTTTAATTCATCTGTTTTCAAAACTCACAGACAGCATGGATAATACATTTGGTATGTATCATGATTTACCCAAGTTTTCTATTGATGAGTATGCAGATCGGGTCATACTCATGAGCAATTATCTGGGGTTATAAGCAGTAATGATAGAAGTTCTTGAACAAGGACCTATCATTATCTACTACAATAATCCAGCTGAAGGAGGTGATCCAGAATTTCCAGTTGGAGCCAAAATTAGAAAGAGTCCCTCTCTGATGGATGCCGAGGAAAGGAAGTTGTCCAATCTGGATACTGTGGCCAGACATATCATTATGAAGACGATGGACAAGATAACCAAATAAAAGATCAAATACCTCAAATCTGTGAATCAGATGTGGGATACTCTAGCTGAGATATGCGAGGGAAATGACCAGATAAAGGGCAACAGATTATAGGCCGAACTGGTTAAGTTCGAGAAACTCAAGATGCTGCCCAACGAGATGATAAACCAGCTAGATGGAAGAATTACCATGTCTATCAACAAACTCAAAGAGTTAGGACGTGAAATGACTGACAAGGACATCAACTACAAGATCCTGAGATCTTTAACGAAGAAATGGGATATTAAGGTTACGGTGATCAAGGACTGCCAAGATATAGCGAAGATGAAGCCGAAAGCGCTTTGTTATTAAATCAAAGCCCATGAATTGATTCGATTGAGAGAGGGCAAGAGGAAGATGATGAGTCATTCAATAAACTACACTCGCAACAACAAAAAGCAAAGAAGATTCAAAGAAGTATAAACCGCTCAAAACTTTTGAGCCTATTGGAAATATTGTTAGTGTTTAATGATTGCTCTACTCACCGTAAAGCTTGAAAAATCAAATATTCAATTGGGAAAGTATAGAAAATTCTACAAAGACTATCGTAGCAAAGAGAGGAAGAGATAGAGATCATCCGATGATCACAAGAAAGAAACAGATCTGATGAAAGAAAAGATGATCATAGGGAGGATCGCAGAGGATAAGAAAAGAGATGATCGATCCGATGAAAGAAGAGACAACAGATCGTAAAGGAGGAATTCTCGATCATAGGCAAACAGAAAGTCACCCCGACAGATTATATGCATAAAATGACTCACCCGCGTATAGTTCGTGGAACGGGCAAACAGGTTTCAACCGCCAGAAACCAGTCACTACAGGGCCAGATCGCCTCGAATCGACTTCAGAGAAAGAGAAGATAAGAGGAACAGAGAGAGCAACGATACAGAGACGTAAAAGTTATGGTTGTTGACACACAGAATAGATGATTCTTATCTCGCCATCAAGATTCTTCTCGTTACTCTTCAGAAGACTTCGCCCGATGAGCAATGCCGATGACCTCAACAACTTTGATGATCCGATGTTCTCATCCGATGACGACATCCGCCCCTGCGGCCAAGGAAGAAGATCAACTGAGGTATCTTCTAAAACCATCTCGGTGTTTTCCGTTTTACCACACCAACAGGCCGAGCACACCTACCGGAGAGATCGACCGCAGCTTCTACAAAGGAGCAATTGCTTGATGATCTCTCTCCAATGCAAGAGACACTTATACTATAGTGGAAGTTGAGAACGACAAGCTAAGGATAGAGAACATTCAATTTTGTTAAAGAAAAAAAATGCTACAAGAAAAGCTACCGAATCAAATTAGTTGAGACTGTTTCGTAAAATGACCGCAGAATCGAGCTTCGAAAAACTTTTCCGATCAGATAAACTGATTAAGGAACAGCTAGCCATTAACAAACAACAAGTTGGTGATCTCAAAATCCTCCAAGCTAAGTTTGATGAACTCTTCCGATTGCATTAGAGTCTAAAAGTCACTTAGGATAGTTTGCGTAAGAAAATAGAGGTTTTCATGAAATCTTCTAAGACTGTTCAAGATCCGAACAACTATGTTCAGACGTCAACTAATAAGAAGGAATTGGGTATGAACACCCTTCCGCATCCTTAAAAAATGTCCGGGTTCACTTCATAAAAGTGTAATCAAACGAGTTTCTGATCAAGATACACGAAAAGTAAAATCTGTATCAGATAAGGGAAATAGACCTACTGAATAAGTAAGACAAGTATCTGATCAGAAAGGGAACAGAAATGAACCCCAACTGATCAAACATCAGCCGAGGAATCAACAGAAGAACCTTGTTCTTCTGAAGAGACCTCAACCTGATCAGCAGATTGGGAATCAGAAAAAACTACCTCAAGGGAAAATCGATCCAAACCTAATCAGTCAAGTCATTTAACAAAGCAAGCTAAGGGTAAACCGCTAAGACCATCTATGCCAAAAAGATATGAATCTTTTAATGGTAGCAACAGACCTACCCTTACAATCGAAACCTAGGGTTGTCGTGACCGAGCCCCATTTGGATTAAAAAAAAGAAGACAAATATCAATGAAAAACCCCAAGTCTTCTGATTCATCCAAGGCTCACACTAATAATCATACTGACCAGTTTGCATATGAAGAGACGTATGATTATGTAGATATTTATGGGAGATAAATCTAGCCCTATGTTTTCAACAAAGGTGCCAGATATGTTTGGATCCCGAAGGTACTTCTAACCCCCAGACCCGATTTCCATCGGGGTACCTAAAGCCCGATCCGATTGCAGGTTCGTGTGGGTTCGCTAATAAAGAAGGTGTACAAGCAACTATCTGGTGCATCGATAGTGGATGCTCAAGGCACATGACTGGAAACAAACATCTCCTCAGCTCATCCACAGAACAAGAAGACCAGTTACACCACTTAGTCCTAGCGGACGCAAATAAACTCTCGTAATCGTGGATGACTATTCCAAGTTTACCTGGGTTGTATTCTTGTATAAGAAGAATGAGACAACAACAAAGATACCGAGTCGCTTTCAAGAAACTACAAAATGAGAAGGGTGTCGAAGATTGTAAAAATCACCGATAAAGGTACAGAATTTCTGAACTCTTTTATTACTGACTTTTGCACTAAGTTTGGAATACAACATGAGACATCAGCTGCAAGAACACCACAACAAAATGGAGAAAGCAGAACGGAGAAACAGAACACTCAAAGAAGTCGCCAGATTATGTTATTTGAACATGCAACTCCAAACCGTTTTCAAGTGGAAGTTATCAACACAAAGATTCCACACTCGTAACGTATGTTCTCTAACTAAGATTCACTTTAAAATACCTTATGAACTGTGGAAGGGCAAAAAACCTCATGTTTCTTACTTCCATGTTTTTGGGTGCAAGTGTTTCATTCTCAACAATGGGAAGAGTCAGTTGAAAACCTTTGAGGCCAAGTCAGATGAGGGTACATTCTTAGGATATTCCTCAACCAGCAAAGCTTTCAGGGTGTTCAACAGGCGAACCTTAGTGGAGGAAGAAACACCTCATGTGGTCTTTGATGATACATCTTGAACAAGAGAAATCGCCTCGTAACAAAAAAAGATGCAGAGCAACCGTTACCAGATGCACAAAAAATGGATCAGTTAAGTATCAAGGAAAAAGGATCAGATCACGTAACAGTGTATGTTCTGAAACTTGATCTTACTGATTCACCAGGTCAATCAGACCCAAAGGTACGTACAACTGTCAATGAAGAAGCTGCTACAACTGAGACAGTAACAAATGAACCATCTGGTTCAGGGGAAACACCTGATGTTCCCATGACAGACATCAAAGACATGATGATTCCAACATCAGCTGAGACTTGTCCATGCCAAGTGGATCCTATTATTGTACCTCTCTCAATCTCTAGTGATGAATTACTATCAAGAGGATGATGTTCTCCAAAATGATGCGAATCGAAAAAGAAGGACTGGATAACCAAACCATCCAACCGACCGATCATCGGAGACCCATCCGACAGAGTTAAAACTAGACATCGTTGGTGAAAGTGCCATGTATTGTTGTTATTTGTCTTTGAAGGAACCAACCACTATAGAAGAAGCTCTACAGGATGCTAACTGGATACTAGCCATGCAAGAAGAATTGGAGCAGTTTGAAAGGAATCAGTTTGAAACCGGTAGATGCACTAACTCATCAAGATGTGATAGGCACCAAGTGGGTATTCAAGAACAAGAAAGATGAGAACAATATCATAATTCGAAATAAGGCAAGACTTGTTGTTAAGGGGTATTCGTAATCAAAAGGAATTGATTATGATAAGACCTTTGCACCGGGCCATACCGAAGCCATTCGTCATTTTACGGCATATACGCCCATAGAGGGTTTATTGTGTATCGATAGATGTAAAGAGTGCATTCTTAAGCGGGTACTAGCTGAGGAAGTTTATGTTGAACAACCTCCTGGCTTTGAAAAAGGCAACCAAGTGTACCGTTTAAGAAAAGCTCTTTATGGCCTGAAACAAGCTCCTCGAGCTTGGTATGATACACTCTCTCGTTCTTGATAGACAAGCGGATTCACTAAAGGATAAAATGGATAGAACCTTATTCAGAATAGAAGATGCAGAAGATATTCTGATGGTTCAGATTTATGTGGACGATATCATTTTCGGATCTCCCAACAAGACCTTATGTGAAAGATTCAGCAAACTGATGCAAGGGAAATTCGAAATGTCCATGATGGGTCAGATGATATACTTTCTGGGTCTACAAGTTAAGCAAAGTACAAAAGGGATATTCATCTGTCAGGCTAAG
Source organism: Stenogyne calaminthoides (assembly GCA_037126765.1). Classification (NCBI taxonomy): domain Eukaryota; kingdom Viridiplantae; phylum Streptophyta; class Magnoliopsida; order Lamiales; family Lamiaceae; genus Stenogyne; species Stenogyne calaminthoides. Next base: position 16,173,309 of record JBBCBC010000002.1, read on the forward strand.
TACACTAGGAATTTGTTGGCTAAGTTTGGAATTCAGAATAGCAAGGAAGCCAAAATTCCTATGATGACTGGATTCAAAATGGATCCAGATGAGAATGGTCAGAAAACTAATCAAAAAGAATATAGGGCTCTCATTGGATCTTTACTATACCTGACTGCCAGCAGACCAGATATAACTTTTGCAGTAGGTGTATGTGCCAGATTTCAAGCAAATCCAATGCAAAGCCACCTGGAAGCAGCTAAGCGGATTCTTAAGTATCTGAAGGGGACAGTAAACCTTGGTTTATTTTACCCATCAGATTATAATCTAGAGCTTAGTGGGTATTCTGATTCTAATTATGGAGGTTGCAGAATAGATAGAAAATCAATCTCGTGTACATGTGGGTTCTTGGGAAGTAAACCGATCTCTTGGTTTTCCAAGAAACAGACATGTTGCCACATCTACTCATGAAGCGTAATATATGGTCTGCAGGAAGTTGTTGTTCCCAACTACTCTGGCTTAGTCAGCAGCTAGGGATTATAACATTGTTGCAACGAATGTGCCCATATTCTGTGATAGTAATAGTGTTATTGCAATAACTCAGAATCATGTTTTACATACAAGATGCACGCATGTGGATGTCAGACATCATTTTATAAGAGATCATGTGGAAAGAAGAACATCGTAATGGAAAAGATCCATACCGATAAAGCAGAGAGTCGATATCTTAACCAAGCCACCAGTTTGAAGCTTTATTCTGAGAACTATGCAACGAAGTGGGACTTCCGGACTTAGGAGAGAGTGCACCGTAAATGTTTGGTGGATTGGTCTCCAAGACCCGGTTGGTTAAGAGATCGATCAGAGATAAGAAGGATCAGTTGAGTAATGGTAACTCAACTGATCAGTAAGATCAGTCTAAACTGATCAGAAAAGGGTTAACAGTTGAAGGGGGAACGTCAATCGGTCAGGTAGGATCAGAAGAAACCTGATCAGATAAGTGGGACATTGTTGGGAAAAACTAAGGACTAGGCTACCATCAAGAAGGTCAAACAAAGAATCGGACCAACGGATCGGATCAAAGTGGTAATCGATCGACATAATATCATCTATCGACACGTTTCGATTTACTTTATCTGATTCATTATATATGAATTATTTAATTAAATGATTTTATTACCGTTGCCTTAACTTTATGACGTATGCACTGCAAACATTAAATGCGGACGTGGGGAATATGTAATTAATGGTATTTATTGCGAGATTTCGCGTCCAAAATACGAGCGGACTACTTTCAAAACCACACGATTAAAATACTTTACGGCCGCTTCAATCTCAACCGTTGATTTGAAAAACACGGATACTTTTTAGTATTTATGGGGAATCGTCTTAAAAAGTTTTCCTCTTTTATAAAAACCCTAAATCAATTTCCGAAAAACCTTTCACATTTCTAAAACCGCAAAATCCTTGAGAGAAAATTCTTTTCTTGTAACTAAATCTCATACTTCCAAACAATTGATTCATTCTTCAATATCTCAAGTTTTGAATCATTAATTGGTAAATTATTGAATATGTTCTTGCGATATTCCATTGTGTTTTCAAGCTCGAAATAGATCTTGTTACGATATTGTATTGTTCTTGACATATTATAAATGCATACATGTTTAATAATGAGTCTGCAAAAATTTACATCGTTTTGTAAATAAGGGCTGATAGTTTGTCGCGGGCTATTGAAATAATCTACTCAAACTCATCCCTAAATTTGCATTTGTTTCACAGAAATGGCACAACTCATTGCCCGACAAGGACAAGGCAAAAAGATTTGCAACTTTGCGTCTATGAAAAAGGACATCATTGATGAAAAGTTTGTTATGTTCTCATTCACATTGGATCCGGAGTCCTTGGAAATCCTGGAGTGTCTTCGTGCCTGTAGTTTGGATCAGTACTGCTATCGCCATTAGGACGTAGTACACACATACGAGGCCCTCGAGTTTTTATACAACTTGAGGATGGATGATGATGATGATGAAAAGCTCATCTCCTATGTCAGAGGGAAAAAGATAATAGTAACGGATAATGATATTCGAAGGATCTTTGGTCTGCGTCAAGGAAGCATATCACCTGAGTCTTTCACATCTGACTTAAACGAGAAGGATTTTCTTTAGGCTGAGCTTCTAAGACCAGCCAACAAAGAACAAACAGTGAATGTTCGTGCTCCATTCTTGAAACGGAAATATCGCCTCTTATTCGAGATTGTCTCAAAGGTGATCTTATGCCTCACATACAGTCTTGATGTCGTCACCTCTCATAAGATCGGTGTCAAGGATGGCGCTATCATCAAGAAAGCCAATGACGTCGACTGGCTAGGGATGTTCAAGTCCAGGTTGCTGAAAGAGACAGCAAAATTTGCTCTGAATGACCAGAACGAGGTATATCTATCCTCCAAGTGTTCCTACATCCACAAAGTCTCCATTATTCTTTCGCATAAACTACCGATGATGATTTTGAATGGAATGAGGATGGCAAGAAGATTTACTTGGCCAAATTTAAAGCAATTTCGAGTAAGAATGAAGGCCCCGCTGGTCAATTTGATGATGATCCACCTCCCCTATGTGCCTGCATGAGGGTCAAGGGAAGGAAGAGACACCAAAGGCAACTGCGTCTTCCATTCAACCGAAGCCGCAGGGAAAGGCCACCCCCGAGAGAAAAGATTAAAAAGAAAGGTCCTCGCCAAGAAACCAGAAGTGCCGGAAAAAACGCCGGGAAGAAGATCACAACTCTTCTGCAGAAGGTTCCAAGCCCTTCTCAGAATGTGGAAAAAATGGAGGAGCTGATTCATCTTGAATCAGAGGAGGAGATTGTTGTCAGTTCTGAGAGAACTGCAAGTGCAGATAGGGAGGAGCAGATGCTGGAAGGCAAAGGAGAAAGGGTAGCTGAAGGAGCAGAGGTTGAGCATTCTGGGGAATTGTCACCATCTGACTCTGTGCCACTTAGTACAGTTTTCAGGAAAGAAAGATCACCCTCACCTTCACCAGTCAAATCTTTCTCACCCTCACCCTCACCCTCACCAGTCAAATCACTCTCCCCACCCATATCTAACTCTCCCCTATCCGATGAACCTCAACCCTCACAACCCACAGCCAATAAACAAAATATTTCCTCACCCTCTCCCAAATCTTCAGAAAATATACAAGAACACGCTTTCGAAAGTAAAGCGGGCGAAGAGGGACTTGACAACTTTGTCTCCATCTCTCACAATCCTTTCAACACCAGAACCCTGCTTGCTTCTCCAGATTCGTAAAAGCCCTCAGACTATATGTCCCAAAAAGAGGTAAAGGAGTATCTGATTGGATTATGCCCAGACTTGATTAATCATCCTGGCATCCAGCACACGATTGAAGAAATTGTGTTCTGGAGGGATGTCAGGTTGAAAAGCATCGAGGAATTTCTAATCCTCATGGAATCTCTCGAATCTGACTACTTCGTGGACCTGGAGATGAGATGCTTGGAGAATGCTGGAATTGATAGTGCAGTTGACTTGGCCACTGATGACGATATCAGTTGGTTAATTCATGACAGGTTTGGGATCACCAGAGAGAGTTGCCGATGAACCAGGTATGGGTGATGCGGATGTGACCTTACCTGGCAAGGCATCAACATCTGGCAGGTCTGTTGATATTGATGATGTTACCATGGATTGTATTTCGAAAACCATCCAAGATGGGGTACAGTCATCCATTGAAACTCAGTTTCACACTCTGGCAACTGACCTGATGGCCAAGTTCAGAGAAGAACAACATGCACTCGTCGAAGCAGAAAGATCATCGATTGTGGACAGACTGCTACATGTACATGACGTCATCATGGGATCTGTGATGAAACGTGTCGACCCAGTCACAGAGAAGCTCAGTCTCCACGAGTCAATGCTATTTGATCTTGGCAAGCTGTTGGAAAGTGTCTGGTCCTCTCTGGAAAGCGATGTATACACGCCAGACGCTAAAGGGTTAGGCGATTTGAGGCATCGATTAAACGTAAGGTGAAAGTCCATTGAAGATGGTTTGAACAGACATTGGGTCCGCGCCAACCGCTTTAAGGCCAAGATAACCCCGCTTGCGTCCGAAGAGGTTAAGGATGAATTGAGACACCAATTCAATGCCCTGAATGCCAGACTCACTAACCTTTTTATGTAACCAAAAAGGGGGAAGATGAGGAAAAACAGATGCAGATAATCACCTCTGTGCCAGTTACCGGAACATCTGTACCAACTCCTCCTCAAGCATCATCTGCTGCCATGCCAGAAAATGTTGTTTCAGCTGTTGGTTTATCTGACACCAAACTGGTGGAAATCTTTGAAATAGTTGAAAAACATGGAGAGGACATTGCTACTCAAGGAAAGGAAATTTTAACGTAAGTCCGCCTTATCCGAGATAGTTCGAGAGTGGATAAGATCGAGGACTTCTCATCTAACGTTCGAAAAAGATATGACGCAGAAGATCGTGTCAAGAGCCTTGAGCTAGCACAGAAATTGATTATGGAAGACAAATCTGTAGAAGCTGAAGCAAGAAAGAAGGATCAGGCCAAGGTAAAGTAGATTATGGCTACTTCTCAACCTCAGAAGCAGACACGGTCCAGATCACAGCTGACTCCGGCTCAACAAGAAGAAATAAAGGCGAGATAACGCTGATTGACTTTGCTTATTAAAAAAGAAGAAATTGGCCGAGAGCAAAGGCCTTTATGACTAGATATGTCGAAAAGATGAGGAAGAAAAAGACCAAAGAAAAGATATTACCTCAGGAAGAAAAGGCCCTACTCGCTCCAAATAAAAGACATTCTTGTTCTGAAGAAAAACTGGTTGCCAGAATGGGATAAGATCAGAGGAGATTGGCTGGTTGATGTTTACATCTTAGAGAAGGTTCCTGTGTCCGATGATCAAGGGGAAATTAATGAAGAATTCAGGAACTGGCTTGAAGTTAAACATCCTCCATTCTACGATGTGATAATGCTTGAAGGAGAGGAGATGGGACTCATCCCAAGCACCTCCATTTGAGAACATCCTACCTCCTCAAAGACCGGATAGATCTCTAGACCTCATTCCCTTCAAGAAGTTATACTATGACTGCCAAATGGGAGGGATCATAGAGAAGGAACGATCGTCGCTTCTCATGCAAAGAATGTACAAGGTATTTGCAATTAGGTAGAGCTCCGTGGTTCGATAAGGCTTCGCCGAAGACTACATAGGATCGGGGTTAGTTATCTCTGCATTTGTAAAATTTTCATCATTAATGATGTTGGTCCCGGTCTAATCTAGTCTCTGACGTGTATGGGGGAATACACGTGTTCAAAATGATTTTAAAACTTTTCTTTCATTGAGGTCGATGGGTCAAAGTTATCCCGATAATTTTGCCCGAGAAGCACGGATTGCCCCGAGTCAAAATCTATCGAGACAATGATTTCTCAGCCGCCTTTGTAAGCTTCAGATTATTTCAACCGATCCTCGAATTTATCAGAGATCCCGAGGAGCTTGGATCGAGATAATTATCTTAATCAACACTCAAGAGAGTTAGTTCAAATTTTTGGTAACTATCTCGTTTAGCTACTCAAGTGTCTTGAATGGTTGGCCCTAAGTTTATACTGCTTTTAGCTTTGTCGAAAATCTTCCCTTCAATAAAACAATTGATTAAGGTTGTGATCAATTTGATGCAAGTTGATTGAATTGATTCCAACCTGAATTATCAAGAAAGTCACTTTTCAAGAAAAAACATGCAATGATAAAATGCAAGATAGAAAGCAAACAACACAAAGAATTATAGTGGTTCAAAGACTCAAGCTCCTACATCCACTCTCTCTCCGATCTTGGAGAAAATCCTTAACCACTTCCTAAAGCTTTCAAAGCTAACTCCAGAGCTTACTCACTTTTCTACCTTGAGTTTTTCGAATCGACTCACTGCAGCCTTACTACTAACTCAAACACACACAAGTGTTCACTACCAATTAGTAGCTTCATTAACTTCTTTCTAGAGTTTTCTAGCTAACTCAATCAGAGCTTACTCACTCTTTTTTACAACTCTAACTCACCAACAAATCACACACAAACTACCTTAACAAAGGGTTTGACAAGTTCTCGCGGGTTGACTTCTCACAATTCTACATCCTCCATAGTTCAGATCTCAATAACTAGTTAATTCAAGGTTATCATCACCGATACCATAATCATCTATTCACAAAGGTTTTAAGATATTTTAATCTTTTGGCAAACCTCCATATGACTAGCCTTAAGATTAGCTTTGGTATCTTGTACATATCCCAACAAAGAAATGTTATATCGTGTCCGCTCACAAAGGAGATATAGCAATGATCCAATGATCCTCTATAATCAAGCAGGATTTATCGATTTGCCTTCGTGACTGGGATCCATCTTGTAGTTAGTATTCATAGGAATTTTAACCGCATTGCAATTGTGTACTCCATACTTTGCAATCGATCAGACCGTGTATTTTTTGCTTGATTGATGAATATTTCTTCCTTAGTTTGTTTCACCGAAGTTCAAGAAAGAAATTCATCTCCCCATCATCGACATCTCAAACTTTCCTTTCATCGGGGGTAGAAAACTTTTCACCACAACCCGATGATTTGGAGAACCAAATATGATGTCATCCACATAAATCAACAAGTAAGATGTATTTCCCATCTTCTATCCCGAACAGTAGTTCTATCAACAGCCTTTGATAAAACCATGGTCAAGAAGAAACCGGGAAAGAGTATCATACCATGCTCGAAAGTGCTTGCTTAAGACCATACAAGGCTTTCCGAGCCCGTAAACTTGGTCACTCCGACAAAATCCTTGGAGGTTGTTCTACATATACTTCCTCCTTAAGCACACCATTCAGAAATGCACTTTTCACATCCATCCGATAGATCGTGGAATTTCATGTAGGCAAAGATATGTAAGAAACAATCGATGGCTTCTAGTCTTGCAACAAAAGTGCAAAGGTTTCATCATAATACAAGCCTTCTTCTTGGGAATAACCTTTGTGCAACTAGCCTTGCCTTGTTTCTCACAATGTTGTTGTTTTCATCTCTCTTATTCTTGAACACCCATTTAGTTCCAATCACATTGTCTTTCTTAGGTCGGTCCACTAGCTCCCCAAACTTCATTCCTTGTGAATTGATTCAACTCTTAAGAGATAGCAAGAATCCGTAATGAATCTTGAGAGCTTCTTCAATCTCAGAGGTTCTTTTTCAGATAGGAAGCAGCAGAACAAAGCACTTTCTCCATGGAACCTTCTTGTTTTGACACCTTCTGATAGATCACCCACAATCTGACTTGTAGGATGACTATCCAACCATTTTCTCCTGGATGTTCCCCTTCAAGAAGAGTATCCTCAACATCGAAATGTTAGGTTCAAAGGTTCATCAAATTCAGTGGAACAACAGGAAAGGAGAAAGGGAATCATCTTCCTAGGGGATATTCTATTGAGAACATTGTCGAGACATTTGTTCCCCTTGGTTGATAGATTCGTAGTTTGCCTCGGCCAGGACCTCATCTTCATTGGCATTACATACCCGAGTCCTAATTGGTGTATGTTGATTGATCGAACTTCCCGGTGTGTTGGTTTTCCTTTTGTGGAGAATTTCCATCCCGAGTCTCACCATCCCCGAAGTTTTTCCATCCCGAACTTCTTTTGTCCGAGTCCCGATTCACTCCATTCATAGAAAGTGACCGATTTCTTCTTCTCGTGTTCGAGGACTTCTTTTTCAAAGCTAAGTCCGGTGATTCTTGGTGGGCTTCTCCGAAGTCATGTTCCCTGTTTCTTCCGAACACAAGTAGATTCATCAAAAACAACATGAGGTGTTTCTTCCACAATAAGAGTCCTAGGTTTGTAAACTCAAGGCTTTTTACCGACTTGAATATCCTAAGAATATCCCTTCATCACTTTGCTATCAAAAGTTTTCAATCGATCTTTACCATTATTGTGTAGGAAACACTTGCAACCAAACACACGAAAAGAAAGAAACAAGAGGCTTCCTTTCATTCCACAACTCATAAGGAGTTTTTCCTTGATTCTTGGTCAAGATGGATCTTTTCCCGAGAGTAGCATGCAAAGGTTGATAGCTCCACTCAAAATCTCTTAGGAATATCGCCCAAAGAATCATTGTTCTTGCAACTTCTTTCGTAGTCCTATTTTTTTTTCAAAGAACACCATTTTGTTGTGGGGTCCTTCTTGGTGATGTTTCATGAGCTATTCCATTTGCTACACAATAATCAGATATAATATGGTTGATAAATTCAGTTCCTTTATCTGATCTGATCTTGACCACACTCAGATTCTTTTTCAAGATCGAAGCCTTTTCAAGAGTTCAGCAGCTTTTGTTCGAGTCTCTTTCTTACTGAGTAAGAATATGGCCCATGTGTATCTAGAGTAGTCATCAACTACCACAAGTGTGTATTTTATGTCATTAGTGCTCACAGGTGTTACTGGACAAAAGAGATCCATATGTAACAATTTGTAGTATTCTATTAGTAAAACATCTACTTTACTTTTGAAAGATGCTCTGATTTGTTTTCCTTTCTGACAAGCATCACATACATGATCTTTACTGAACACTTCATTGGGTAACCCCCTCACAAGTGCTAATCTTGCAAGTTTGTTCAGGGTTTTGAAGTTTAAGTGATTCAGCCTTTTGTGCCACAACCAACTGGTATCAGTGGAACTTTTTGCAACCAAACATGTATCTTTAGGAGTTGAACTCCAATCAGCAAGATACACATTTCCTTTTCTAGTACCAGTCAGTAAAATTTTCTGTGAAGCATTGTCTTTTACATAACATAAGTTCTTTGAGAACTCAACACTGAATCCTTTGTCACAGAATTGGCTGATGGAAAGCAAATTATGCTTTAGACCAGACACATATGAAACACCATGGATATGAACAAAGCCAACTTCAAGAGTTCCATATCCTTCAGTTTGTCCTTTGGAGTTGTCTCCAAATGTGATCTGAGGGTCTTTTTGCTCAACATAGTCAGTGAGTAATTGCTTATATCCTGTCATATGTCTTGAACATCCACTGTCTAGATACCATATAGCAGGAGCCAATTCATTTCCACTCATCAGAGCTATTTTGTCTTTATTCAGCTTAGTGCCCTTTTCCTTCACCTGAAAAACAGATCAGTTCTTAGGTACCCATTTGGTGTAGGGTCCTACAAGGTTAGCTGTACCTTTTGGAACCCAAATCTGCCTAACAACTCTAATTACTTTAGAGTGGCTGATTTGTCTCCCATAAACATCTATATAAACATTCATCACCCTAGGTGCCTTGGCAGTACCCTGTGTATGAGTGTCAGCCTTAGCATGAACATGATCCTTAGAGTTCTTCTTGGGTTCAGCCTTTTGTTCAAGTGCTTTGGCTTTGGTGCACGGTGGTCTCTGTCTCTGACGACTTGGGTTGTGTGGGAACCTTTACCCATAGGCAAGTGGGGTTTAGGTTTCATCTTGAAATTGGGGTCTTTCAAGTCGAGGATTCTTGGTCTTTTCAAGGTTGAGAATATCTCTCACGAAAGTGTTTCTCTTCCGAAAATTCCTCGATGGTTATCTTGCGGTATCTCTTCAGTTGGTATTCTTACCGAGGCTTTGGAAATAATTGGCCTAAAAAATTTTCTCTTGAGTGTTTAGGTTTTCTAGCCTTTTCCTCGAGGTTTGGGATTTCTTCCCGAACCTTGCTTTTCTCAAACCACAGTCCTTTACCCTTGTCTAAAACCTCAATCGTTTCTCATTGAGAAGATTTGTTGCCACCGGTTTAACAAAGAGCGATCTTGATGCTACTAGAAGCAAAGATTCAAGACCTTTGTGAGGTTCCCCTCGGATTATATCCTAATCCGGCCTTTTATAGTTGCAGTGTCTTTGATAACTCAATTTCATCTATCACTTTAGATGCGTAATTCAATAGAGCTAACTTTCTGCAAGACTATCCTCACATTTCTTTAGAGTCTCATGCTTCTCAAAGAGGTCATTGAACCCGATTTCGATAAGTTGAATCTCTTCAAAGGATTTTCTAATTTTCCTTTCGTGATTTCTATCACCTTCTCCTTTTTCTCAGAGTTGTACTTTCGTAACATCCGGTTCATCAAGAGTTCCCATCGGTTGAGAAGTGATCTCTGCATTTTTAGAGTCTTTCCACTTCGTAATCTCAAAGAAGCCGGTTCCTTATTCTCGCTTCCCGAGTTTCAATGGAGATTCTTGTAACATAGAATAGTCCTTCATAAGATTCTCAAAAGAATCCATCAGTCAAAATTACATTTTACGGTTGAACTTGAGAACTCATGTGCTTGTGTAGGAGCAACAACAAGAGATAGAAGAATTTACCTCCTCCATGACCATAAAGACGGACATCATCACATCCACTATCTCGAGGAAATCTCATCGAGGAACTGGAACCTTCTTCGTAATGTTCTTCTTCCTCAAAGAATCATAGCTTTGTTCTTTGGAGATATTCTTGTCTCTCTTGGCTTGTCTTTCCTTTCTTTCTTTAAAGACTAAGCTCGGGATAGTCATATTGGAAGTGACCTTTCTTTTGGCCAGTTGTAGCATCTATTGGCATCATCATCGATCACTTTCCTCCTTGGTCTTGGAGTCCTTCTTTTTTGGATGAGGATCCTTGAAATTTGTGGTCCTTCCTTTTCTCAATGTATCGTCCACCTTTCCGAGTTTCTCTTGTACACTGTGATTCACCGTAATATTTCTTATATTTCCCATATTCGCTATCGAGTCTTTCAAACCTCCTTGCCATCAGTACTAGCTTATCCTCCCCTTTCATCCCGATTTTTGGCAAGTGAGTTCTCGAACTCTCTAGACTTGGTTGGATTTATCTTTGGCTTTGAAAGCCACATTCTTGCTAGATGAAGAATCATCTTTTTGTGTCGATTTCTTAGATTTTCTTGTCAATCACAAACTCATAAGCTTCGGTTCGAGAGAAAACTTGTTCGTATGGCATGGAATCAATATTTTTGGTGTTTTCAATCACCACAACATGTATATCCCATTTCTTAGATAATCCTCTAAGAATTTTTGATGTCACTTCTCTCTCTGTGGGTATCTTTTCCCAAGAGCATTGAGATCATTCATAATCTTTAAGAATCGACTTCAAGTTTGTCAATGGATTCACCATCTTCCATTTCAAAACTATCAAACTTTCCAATAGCAAATGAAAGTTTGTTTTCCTTAATATGATCGTGTGTTACACATAATACAACAATGTGTCCCATATTTCTTCTGCGGTTTCACAATGAGAGATCATCCCCATAACACCATCATCAATAGTGTTATACAAAGTATCTTTTAGCAATGTAGTCCGTGATTGACTAACTTTCTCTCATCGAGGAGTAAGTTGATCATCGGGCTTTGGAAATTCATCTCCGGATCATTCCTCCTCAAGTCGTTGATTCCGGGATTCACAACAAGAAATTTAAAATTCCTTCTAAACCACTCTCCACATTCTTTCATGTTTTGAATACGATGAGCCACGCATTCTCAATCTCCATACATCGTAGCTCTCAACAGAGAACATAGGAAGTTTCTTAGAAGGCATGATGATTGAGCCTTGTAAGATATCAGCAAATAGATCTATTCAGTAGACCACCAAAGTCTTTCAGCAATTAAGACTATGGCTACCAAAGCAAGTGGTCAAAATGAACCACTACTCTGATACCACTTGTTGGTTCCGGTGCATAACGAAGTCTCACACGTGTATGGGAGGAGAATACACGTTGTTCAAGTGATTTTTTAAAACTTTTCTTTCATCGAGGTCAGATGGGTCAAAGTTATCCTCGATAATTTTTGCCCGAGAAGCGGTTTGCCCTCGAAGTCAAAATCCATCGAGACAATGACAATGCTTTCCAGAAGCTTCAGATTAGCCCAACTGATCCTGAATTTATCAGAGATCCTGAGGAGCTTGGATCAGATAATTATCTTACTGAACACTCGGTAGAGTTAGTTCAGTTTGGTAACTATTTGTTCTAGTTATAAATTGTGCGTAATGGTGGCCCTAAGTTTATACTCGTTTTAACTTTTGCTTAAAATCTTCCTTCAATAAAAGTTGATTAAGGCTGTGATCAATTTGATGCAAGTTCAGTGAATTGATTCCAACTGAATTATCAGCAAAGTCAGCTTTCAGTAAAAAAACATGCAACAGATAAAATGCAGTACAGAAAGCAAACAACACAGCAATTATAGTGGTTCAAAGACTCAAGCTCCTACATCCACTCTCTCTGATCTTCAGAGAAATTCCTTAACCACTTCCTAAAGCTTTTCAGGCTAACTCACTGTAGCTTACTCACTTTTACCTTGAGTTTTCACGACCGACTCACCGCAACTTACTAACTCAAACACACACAAGTGTTCAGACTACCACGAGTAGCTTACTAACTTCTTTCTAGAGTTTTCTGGCTAATTCAACTGTAGCACTCACTCTTTACAACTCTAACTCACCAACAAATCACACACAAACTACCTTAACAAAGGGTTTGATTTTTTTGGGTTGGTTTCAACTTAGGGTGAGATATCCTTTACAATAAGAACAAATGCAAGGCTAGGATATCTCTACTAAGCTTTGGATATTTCATATCAATCTAAAGCTTAGTGAATGAGCTCTCTCCAATGTGAAACACTTGGGAAATTCTAGGGTTTTCGAAAGTACTTCAATTTGCAATAATATTGAATGAGCTCTTGAGTTGTTTGAAATTTCTTATCCACCTCTCTATTGTAGAAGGTCTTTGGTATTTATAGCAACTTTCTGGAATTTTCTTGAAAAACTATCCGTTGGAGGAGCAGATCGGGTGGTTTCCTCTTCGGTGTTTGATGAACGGCTATATTTGGGGGTTGAACACTCCCTTGCATGTTTTAGGAAATATACAACCATGTAGCCAATCACCAATTTTTTTGTAGTCTGAACTTAGTACTACTTGATATAATTCGAGGTCCTCCCGCTTTTAGTGTCGATAAAAAGTACATTGTTGTCTTCCTCTGATTGGTTCTTTTTTTCAAAGGAATGTGGACAAATAAAACGGCTCTTTTAGGTCAATCTTTCAAGATGAGACATCCTTAAACAACACCTAGACTTAGTTCATTTTGTGCGCACTTGAATGTTTTGGTAACATCAACGAAGAACTTGTATCTTTTTCCCTCGATTTTGTATGAATTCGGATAGATATTTCTTTCCTCTGAACATTTGTATTGAATCTTTATAACTTAGTATCTTTCAACATTTATTGATTTTTGAATCATTCAATTTTTATCAGAGTCCTTCAATATCTTCAAGAACTTATCTTTGAGTTCTTCATCTCTTATGAGTCTTTTAGTTCTCGATTCTTCAATTACTCAAGATCTTCAAAAATCTAACATGATCTATATCACAATTATTCACGGTGCGTATAACTTCTGAACAATCTATCTGAAACCCCATCTACCATCAAGATTATCCCTAACATGTCATACTCGAGGGTTTTGGGATCTAATCAAAACTTCTTTATTAAATTCATCTCCAACAAATGAAGTACTATATCCTTCCTCGATTCTAAGACAACATCTCATTGTCTTCCTAACGGTGCTTTATTTATTATTTGCCTATTTTTCATGTTATTTGTTTTTTTTCGATTATTTGTTTTGGTTCCATCAAAAAAGGAAATTGTTGGGAAATTTGTATTAAGTTTTGATGGAAGTTCCAAAAACAGATTATAATAGGACGGTCGGACCCGTTAGTCGTGATCGATGACTTAGAATCGAGATAGGATGACCCGGTGAGTTATGATACCGATGTAAAAAGATAGGTCACATATTGAGGGGAACTCAATATGTATAGGTCAAGTCGGAAGACTAGACGGCTCAAGACCGAGGCGGATCGTAAGACCAAACGCGCCGATGAGATCGCCGCGTCAAGACCGCAAGCCGATAGTCGCTGATCGGTGAAGACATTAAAGCTCAAGTTCGGAAGATCAAGATCGGATAGTACGAAGATCAAGACCGTAAAACCGTAAGACCTATATCGATGAGTCTGCTAGTTGAGCTAAGATAACTTGCATCAAGACTTCTATCGTAGATCGATCGGGCTTATCTTATCGTGTCACCACACCAAAGGTCACCGATGTTGCACCAGATCATACGTTGTCAATCGACAAGAAGAATGTCAACCTTAGTTGGTAAAACAAACACCTAATAAGTGTAC